>JAQFVV010012398.1:11975159-12575159 GCA_028023455.1 Epiperipatus broadwayi | reverse complement strand
TCTAAAAACATTGATAATTCAGAAATTTTACCAAAATCACTCTTTCCTTTATTTTGCTCTAATATCTTATAAATATAATTTATCCAAACCACTTTTTAGCAAAATCCTTTATTGTACCTTTTTAATAGTATTATTTATATAGTTATGTATTTTATTTTCGATAAAAAGTTTTCAAAGTGGTTTGGATAAATTGTATTTATATCATTGATAATTGTAAAAATCTTAAAATAAGACTACATGCGAGATGAATAATAAGGATGTTTTGTAAAATGATACTGAAAAGTTATGGATTAGAGAACCTTTATCCTTTAGGGGATTGATAATGGATGGAAATTTTGCCAAACACTTTTTTTTCCCTGAAGATAAGTGACTTTTAAGGAGTTTTACCATATTTAAAATTTTGTATATTTCTGTTTTTAGACATTGGTTAATGTACTTTTAATTTTGCAAGTAATACAGTAATAATCTTGAGAGTATGGCAGCAAAACAGAAACCTTTATTTAGTACACTTGATTTAATTTTTATTAATTTATTATATTTGGTTATCTTAGGGCTGTTTGTATTTTTTAAAACTTAGTTTTATTTATTTTCATACTTAAATAACTTATTGATATGATTTTGTGCCTTATAACATGAATTCAGTAACAGCAATAATTCTGAGAAGTCTGTGATAGTATAATAAATAGACCACAATGTCAAGCAAATAGAATTCTAAACGAGGAATGAAAGTCTTAAATGATTTTTATTTATAGTATCTGGTGTTTTTCTAATTTCAAATGGTCAATAAGTATGCTTCCAGTATTCTAGTAATATAGTTGTAACCACTGTTCTTGATAGTCATCTAGATCTGTGTAAAACTCATGCAAAAATCAAACAGTTTAACCATACATAATGAACTATAAAGAATGTCAGATAATTCTAACATTGTGATAGATAATCATATTAAAGACATCTAAAAACTTCTTTGGAACTAAAGGAATATCAGTACTGCAGGAAGATTAAATCCTACATTAAGTCAATAAAAGTATTTGCAAAGCTTTGCTTATTATTTTGTAATTGTAGAACATACATCATATTTGTACATTGGACTATTTCTACCATCTTAGTAATAACACAGGTTAGTATACACAGAGTAACCCAAAAATAACTGGAATTTAGTAATAAAAAATTGTATATTTATGTAGGTGTTGCAAATTGAATCACTTTAAAAAACAAAGTCTACTTAATGCAATGCATCGGTCTAAACCAGTTTGTCACTGTTCAAGATAGTCCAGAAAAGCTTGCAAAATGATGTGTTTTAATGCATCAGTCAAACCCCCCCCCCCATTCTAAGTCCACTAAAAAAAATCACACAAAGTGAGATCAAGCAAATATGGCTGATAGATAAGCTGGGTCATGCTGAATTTAATTAAAAAGTGTTTCAAACTCAAGACTTTAAGAGATAATACTGCTGGGGTAGAGTTTACACTGTTTTCTTTGCACAAAATGGAATGTTTATATGTTTTCCCACATCATGTAAATGTTTCAAAACTTTCAAATAAAATATTCGACCATTACAAACTAAATCTGAGAGAAAAATGCTGTTTGCAAAAAAAAAAAAAGAAATCAGCATTAATTCCAACATTTTAGCCATTATAAAAAAAATTGATAAATAAAATGCATTTTAGAAAAAAATGTATTATGTGTCACCATAATTTCATATGGTGATGTTATTTGGCAGATTAATGCTGAAGGATTTATGCAAGAAGCATGTAACAGCAAAAGTCTATACTATTACAGGTGCGAACACCATAAACCGATTCCGGGCTAATTTTGGGTCCCCCTTGTATGCACATTTTGAGAGATATTATTCTCCTCTCTTCTTCAGGTATTGTTGGTCATACCAATGACAGTATTAGCATGGGAATTGAACCTGGACCCTTAGATTCTTGAATATTGAATTTTAAGGTAACATTTGTTTTGTAAAGATTTTTCAAAAACTAATAATGTAAAAACAACCAATTCATGAGAATTGTTTTTCTGCTTACATTTCAAAAATATTTAGTGCAAAATTTTTAGTTTCATATTTTATAAACTGATGAGAAAAAATAATGAATAAAGTGACATGATTCTTTAATAATTCAACTTTTACATAAAGAGGAAATATATTCTGAGAACATATTTCTACATCAAGTGAGTTATGTAATCTTGCTTGGATATTAAAACTGCTAATACTTTTTCTTCATATTTGAAATAAACTTTTATTATAAAATTGTAAATAAATATTCATACAGCTTCATATAAATCAAAATTCTTCTCAAGAATAGGTTATGAATACTATATTGTCTGGGTACATTGTTATATCAAATGGCTGATATAAGCATGCATAAATATTAAAACTGTACTCACATTTTGCCAATTATTTTAAAACAAATTTTTACCTGTTTTTTTACCTGTTGTCCACAAACTTTTAGTGTAGAATCACAAATATTTTGCTTTTGGAAATTACTGTACACAAAATTGGTAATTTGAATAGTTTAACATTACTTTAATTTCTTTATAAAATATATTATGGATATCAAACTCTGAACATATGATTTCTTTTTTAATATTAACTAAAGTAATAGTAACATTAAAAATTGCTGCTGTAATTTTTCTGTTTCATTTTTTAAATTAATAGGAAAAAAAATTAATATAGAATTTCAAGTTTTTTTCTTTTATATATCATGTATAGTTGAAAATCAATATGTATCATAAGTATTCATATAGCATTCAGATTTTAATATTATTTTTTTAACAAATCAATTTTTTATTTAAGTATGCATTATTGAAATTATAGTTTTAGTGTATATTTTTGTAACGCCAAGTCAGATTATCTAAAATATTTAGAAAATATTAAAGTACAAATTCATATTATCTGCTTGCACATTTGTAAAGTAGTATAAATAATAATACAATTAATTAGTAATAGTACATTAAAAATACAATTCACAATCTTTCTGTAAATTTACCTTGCAATTGGAATTACTTATTACACATAAAAACCATTATCCAATACAACTAATCTTTCAGATTTTTCAATATCTATATTGTATCAGTCAGATAAAGGTTCTTAATCACTCAGTGGATAGCTGATGGATCACATGATTATGAAAAATTTATAATTAAGGGGCATCAGTCATTTCAGATACTATGGCATTTCATTAACATATGATAACCAACCCTCACTATTACTTTTTTTCTTAGACTGGTATTCCTATATTAGCTCTTTAATCTCTTTTTTAATAACTTTTCTTAATCGCACACATATACACTTATCACTCAAACTACAAGATTTAATTAATTTGGAAAGCTGCCAAAAAAAAAGACATTTTAATAAAATTAATAATTTAATAGCAAAAAAAAATTAAATCACAAGTGTAATTTCAAATCTCACTTACCTAACTCCAAGAAATAAATGGCATTATTTTTTACATATAATATGTACAATTACTTCAAATACCACAAAATAAAAATATGCATTCAAGGGCATGAAGAAATAAAAAAACAATACACAAAAATAGGATAGTCTCATCTTAATATTTTGAGCTCATTTAAATTAACAGATCACAGTATATACTATTTCAGTCTTATGTGGAGTTATGTGTACAACTATATTTCTGGTTCAATTTTCATAAAGGTCATGATAGATGCTTCTGTGGTTTAACAGTTGGTGGGGTTGCCCATCTTAATTTTGGTACAAATTTATATTTTATTTCAAAGTTAACTTGCATACACATTGGTGAAATAATAATGTGTTTGTCTGTAGGTTTAGTTTTTGAAAAGCATGAGCTATGAGAGTTCATTTTTACTAGTATTTCTTCATTTTCCTTCCCTCTTATTCAGCAGATTATTCTAATCAAACTTAAGACATGTTGAAATGCTCTTAGAAGTAGGCCAGCCATCCTCTGGAAATAAATACATGGCCAATCCTTATAAATCCAAATTATTCACACATATGGTATTTATAATAAACAAATTACTATTTTCCATTTCTTTATTGGAAAAGTGAGTGTCTGTTTTGGTTGTGATTATTACTAGTGGTTTCAACAGCAATTTATGGCAGCGAATGATACTTTTTCTTAATAATAAGTTTGGTCCTTCAGTCTAGTTTAAACATTCACTGACCACCCAAAAATGAATAATTCCTCTTCCCCTCAAATATTAAGCAAAAGCTGCTCAATTGTGAGATAAAATTTAAAGAAAGCTTGTAGGATGTAACAAATTGAATAGCTTAAAAAAATATTAATAGAATCTCTCCTACCTTTCCTAGTATGAAAGATTTAACAACAGCTAGCAAAAGGTTTATTCTTCATGAACAATAAAACCATTTCTTTCTAGCTTGTGTCAAAAATCTTTTTACATCATATTACAAGAACTAAATATCCAATAATTGCTGATAAACTTATTTCTTGAAAATAATACAGCAATTCATAAAATATGTATATAATATAAAACTTATTAATATAAACAATAATATTAAAAATATACATTATCAAAATATGTAAAGAAAAAGTAAATATTATTCAAGACTGGCAAAAGGCAGTAAGGAAGTCACGAGGGCACCTATACAAAAGGGGTCAGAAAAGGATGCAGAGTTAAGAAGACATTTTTGTTATTTTAAATATTAATTATGACTTGAATCATTATTTCTACAAAATAAGGAAATATAAACATTAAAATAAACAATCACTTCTTGAAACTTGATTTGCCAATTATAATTTCCTACAATTTGTTTTTCTTTTACGATATTCTCAGTTATATCTCCTTACAGTGAATAGACCATTTTACTATTATTATCAATGCCATTTATATATATTGTGATGGTTATTTGGTATCTCTAAAATATAATAAACATAACTTCAACATATCGTAAATTTACCATATTAAGCAAAATTTTAAAAAAATTAAGATATTTCCCCATATTTTTATAGCATTTAAAATTCTTGTAGCAATCTTAGAAAAAATACCAGTTTTCTATTTAGTTTTAAAAAAGAGCAACAAACTAATAAAATGTATAACAATGTATGCATGTGAATAAATTAGTTAAAATAGAATCAGTAAAGCAATATTTATATTAGTGAACACATAATGGTAAAGCTATTTATAATAGTAAAATTTTTTTACTGCAATAATTAAATATTGAAAGTATGCTAGGCAGTAATAAAAATTAAATATTATTAAAAAACTACTTTTTCTCTATTATTTTTATTTTACTAGATATTATGTTGGTTCAGAAAAGAAGAAAATTATTTACAACTGAATAATTAAATACATATGTGCATGTATTTTTAAAGGAATACTATTTTAAAATATTTAGGTAACGTTATTTAAAATTTGAAATAAAATCTCAATTATTGTGAGAACACTAAATAAAATAAAAATCATTTATTTTAGTAATATCTGTAATATAATTATTTATTCCAACATTGTGATTTGTATATTTATATTTATATTATTTTGTTTAAATGTTTTAAAATGTTATTTGCATGCCTTTCAATTGTCCTAATGAATAAGTGAAACATTTGAAAAATATTTATCATAGTAAAATGCATGAACAAAATGAAATTTAAAGATGTTATTGAAATGGAAATTTTTTTTAGTTATTTTACTAATACAGATCATCTGCTGCTACAGTTTAAAGGAAATATTTAAAAATTGGTACATATCTGCATATTGGATATTTATTTTAAACCACTTTTAAAATTAATGAAATTACTTTGTAAACAATTTTCTAAGAAATACTAAAATTAGGGTTTCATTTCTCAGAAAATTACTGATTATCCATTCTACACCTTTAGAAATGAAGAAAAACAGCATGTTATAATTTTCTTAAAGTTTATCACATTAATGGATTTATTCAAAAGATTAAAATTTCATCATTTATTGTTCAGGATTAATTCTTCTCCATCCTCTCTGATTTTACAATTAAAGAACCAAAGGTTTTCAATTTTTTTTTAAAAAAAAAACATTTCTAAAAGATTTCATTAAAGCAAAAATAATTGGAACACTTAAAGACTTTAAGTGAACTTTAGGTTATAAAGAATATTTGTTTTTATTTATTATTATATATAGTCACTTTGTTGAAATAAAGTTCTCACAAGAGGAAAGCTCAAGTAAAAAAAGAGGTTCTAAAGGTAATATAATTTAAATTATATATTATTATAATTTTCAATATTAATGACTTTGTATGTGTGTACTTTGTTTTAATGAAAGATTGTTAATTAGTATTAATTATTATTATCCATAATAAAAATGTAATAGTTTATATGTTTTATCAGTCTATAAAGAGTAAGTGTAAATGCTTATATTTATATAGTTTGAAATATTTTATAAGAATTATCCCTTTTATTTATCAATATATGTTTATCAAAGATTTCATGAAGAATATTTATATAATTAATTACTTTTGTGGCAATAAGATTGATGAACAAATAATATTGTTTAGTAAAAAAATCATCATGCATTATAGACTTTAGTTCCTAAATATTAATTTGGATAAGCATCTTATGAGAAATTCATTTATAAGTGAATTACTTCAATTCAAAAATCCATTTGATGTTCTAACTTATATTTATAAACATGAATCAAACAATATATTCCCAAATTTGAGCATATCACTAAAAATATTATCAGTTTCGAAATTAAAAATTATAAAAAATTATTTACGATCAACAATATCACAAGATCCAGTTGGTAAATTTGTCAGTAATAACTATACAGAATGACATAAAATACTCTAAATGTTGATAATATTGTATTAGTAACTTTTTTCATTGCTATCTTTAATAACACATTAAAATGTATATAAAATCATGTAGAATTTTTCTTTTTTTGAGGGAGTGCCAATTACTATTTTACATAAGAATGTTGACAATCCTCCCTCTGACCCTATCATTACTGATATAACTAAAATACATAACAATAAAAATATCAAAAATAAGTAGATAATAATAATAATGAAGATATAAATACAAATTTAAACTGTTTTCCTTTTATATCAACAATGAATGTTTACTATCTCTTTTGCTTTAAATTTTTTTACAATCTATCATAAATATCCTTCACAATTCCTCTAAGTAGTGTTATAATTTATGTTTTTCATTATCTTCCAAATGCATATCCCAAAAACATTTTCAATTACTTAAGTTATGTAATTAAAATATTTATTTGCTCAATTTTAAATCAATAATATTCAAGACAATGCCACTTTTATTGTAAATATATGAAAATAAAATATTGACAAAAAATCCATTAGATTATTAAAACTACAGCAATTAACTGTACATTACACTTCTTTATCTAATTTTTAATTTAATTTCAACAGAATTTATGTAAAATAAATAGAGATAATTTTTTTTTTAATATTAAGTATTTTTATGTATCATGCACTAAAAAGCAAAAAAAATAAATAGTTTCTTCAACCACAATTGGTGTTTTAGATTTGACTTGAAATAAAAGCATGGGAAAGGGTATATAGAAATTAATTAAGTCAATTCATTCTTATGAAAAATAGGGATTAACTTAATAAATTTCTGGACTCCCCCATGCTTTTATTTCAAGTTAAATTTTAAAACCCTAATTGTGATTGAAGAAATAATTTTTTTTTTTTGCTTTTTAGTGCATGGCAAATAAAAGCATTTAATATTAAAAAAATTTTTTTTTACCTCTATTTATTTTTGAACTTTTTAGTATTATTACAGTAAACAAAAATATAAAACTATATTGTATTTTAAATTGATTTGACACTAGATATTTCTGCTATAGGTTAATATGTATACCCCTTATGTTTATATCATACTTAATGTACACATAATAATATATAAACATTACAAGCATAAAGCTAAACTAGTCAATATATAATTAAAATTACCCCAAATCCAAAAAAATTCAACCAGACCAGCAAAAATATTAAAACGCAACCAAAGGTTTCACTGCTACAACAAGCAGACTTCTCAAGTATAAAAAACTACAAAAACTACACAATATATATATATAATATTAAACATTACCCACAAATCCATTTACTTCCCATCCATTCTTAATATTAGAAGAACTCTTAGATAAGTTAATTGCTTCAGAATAATAAATTTTCAATAATAAAGATTCTTTAATTCTTCTTTTGATTTCATAAAAAAGAATTAAAGAATCTTTATTATTGGAAATTTATTATTCTGAAGCAATTAACTTATTTAAGAGTTCTTATATATATATATATTGTGTAGTTTTTGTAATTCTTTACACTTGAGAAGTCTGCTTGTAGCAGTGAAACCTTTGGTTGTGTTTTAATATTATTTTTGCTGGTCTGGTTGAATTTTGGATTTGGGGTAATTTTAATTATATGTGCATAATAAATCATTAAGTGACTAAAAAAATATGACAATATCCTTTTAAGTGAGGTATTTGACATTTTTGTTTTTGATTGGAAATTTTTTATTTCTTTTTTTAAAAAAAAGTCTACCAAAACTATATTATAAATGAACTTCATTTAATAAGTATCATTTTACTTTAAATTGATTTGTCACTTATAGTTTATATATATACCATTATATATTTCTGCATTAAGTTAATATGTATACTTCTTATGTATATAACATTTAATATAAATTTATAATTATATATGTATATAATAATGCATTAATTAACTGGAATATGATAAAGATATTCTTCTGTTGAAAAGTGTTTGAAATTTGTTTTTATTTGAAAAAAAAAAATTGTTTAAAAAATGTTAACAAGACTATATAATCTAACTTTATTTTATTCTAACTTAAAGCTTACAATTGAAAAAAAAAATTGCATGCATTACTTAAAACATATTGAAGTTCTAAGAACAATTTTTTAAATTTGATATCAAAATTTTTCCACTCAGTGTTCTATATATAAGAAACTAGGTCACCTACTAAAATATTGTAGTGACTTATCACTTTGGTAGTGATTAAAAATGTATCAAATTTCAAGAAATTATATTAAATTTAAACATATTAAATTTCAATTTTAAAATGTTATAACTTTAAATTGGAATTTAAAAAATTTCTATATTGACCTCTTGCAGACATTACTTAAAACATACTGGACATTTAAAAATGAATTTTAAATTTGATATCAAAATATTCAAAATTTCTCTGTACCATGGTCCAGATCTAAAAAACTAGTCCCATATATATAAATTTTGAACCAGTTCTATTGAATTTAAATCTATTAAACCTTGATTTCAAATTTTTATTCCAACTTAAATAATATAAATGATTACAAAAGTTTACAAACTAACCAACCAACAAACAGATATTATAACTTAAATAAAAGCATTTAACAATAAATGCATGAATTGCTGCTGCTTTACCAAAAAAATTAACATATCTGCAAATAATTCAAAGTTTTATTGCTTAATTATTAAAAAAAAGCACTAAAAATATATTTTAAAATGAATAGTGTGTTAAATTAAGTTTTTTTAAAAAAAAATTAAAATAGATATTATGGTTAGTTATTTTTCTCTCTATATATAAGAATCAAAATGGTAGATTGTCAATGAAAAAAATACAATATTTTAAAAATATATATAAACACTGAAATTTTTTATACAGTATATTTACCCACAGATTAGTATATTTTTTAAAATAATAAAATGCTTAGTAAAATGTTATTCATTAATTAAAACTTTACTCAATTTAAGTTTTATTGATTTAATTGAGTTTTTATATATTTTGAATTTAAAGTAACAAATTACTCCCCCCCCTCCCATATCAACCCATTGCAATTGCTTATTTTTTATGCAAGATTTTGTTTTATGAGGCATTTTGGGGAACTGATTAAGTTTGTTGTTTGGATAAACATGTAACATAGTAATGTTTGATAATTAAATTTAGGAAAAGCTCTTTAAATATGTTAGAAACAAAAAGAAATTGCATTATTTTTACAAATGAAGTAATGTGTTGATTTTCCAAATTTAATTAACTCTGAATGTATATATGATTTTGAATTAATATAATTTGAATGATATAATTAATCATGTCAACATTTTAAATTTGATATTACAAATAAAAAAAACCAATATTTCCATGATATCATTATGAACTTTAATGCCTTCCATATCAAGTTAGTTATTAAGTGAACAAATAATTAGGACAACTAATCATTTTTAAATATTTATACCATTGAAAAATATACCAGCAACTAAATTCAGTATAGACATATACACGTGGATAAAAAACTCACAGCACTATGTAATGAGTTTAATACTAACTGGTAATCCATTATATTTGATTGGCTGCAATATAACATCACTAAAAGAATCATAAAATAACAAATGAAATCTCAAAATGTTACAACTATTTAAATAACACTCAATTTGTCAATATTAACTGATTCATACATATTTGTGAACAATCATTTTCTATCATAAAGAGAAACACTTTAAAAACATGAATCTCTGATGAACATTTGAATGCATCATTAAGAATAAATACTACAAAATTTAATTAATCTAGATTTTAATAAATGACTAAAGAATTTTGTAAAGTCATTAATTAGTAATGTCTAGACAGTGTTTTTTAATATAATTATTGTTGCAATAAAAAAAAAAACATATTGTATAATTTTTAAATACAACTCTAGTTGCATTTCAATGATATATGATCATTTGCTGCAAAGTTTGCCCATCTCTGATATAGAGTATATAGTGAAAATCAAATGGTGGAAATATTGCAGTTGAATTGTAAAAAAAAAAAAAAAAAAGAGAGAGAAGCTTTAGAAATAACAGTACTTATTTTAAAATAAGCTGACGACAGAACAAATGAAAATAGTGAAATTTAAAAAAGGATAGAAAAAAAATTAGTTAATACTTACTAAGATTACTATAAATTGTCTATAGAGAACTTTGGACTCAAGTTAATCAAAGGCTCCAATTCCTGGTGGAGGAGGGGAGGGACTGAACTTTTTTCATAAATAGCTAAGGATTTTTCTTTCAAATAGATGACTTACAATCAACCTAACAAATCAAATAGAAGTCAATAAGGGAATATCAGGTATTTCTAGTTTCACTACAAAAGACCAGATGGGTGTCAATATACTGACTGTAAAAAATATGGTTGTAATAAAATATGCCCTTCATTACTGGTAGGAAGGTAACATATTCCTGTGAACATTCAATTCACAGTTATCAAAAAAAAAAAAAAATCATTCAAATATGAAGAGAAACTATAGAAAAGACCAATAAGTAAAAACTGCTATTTTATAAACAATTTAAAAATACTAAAAGACACCCGACTTTAAATATTAAAGCCTAGGAGCATCATGATAGAGACCAGAATTTTATCAAATATTAAAGAATATTTATCAAAATGCAGTAATAGTAACACTAAGATTAGAATGGGATGAGACATTTTTACATCAGTTTTCCGGGAAATAAGATGTAAGTTAAAATTATTATTTTCATCTGAACTTTACAGATAATGGAATTGTTTTTGCAAATAATGTTTTCAGAATGGCTATAAATATAGAATTAAAGATAAATATTAAAAAAATGCTAAAGGAATGTTATGAAGTTTTAAAAATAGAAGAAAAACGAAGACTGATAATAATAAATTAGAAAAGTATTGTAAATATAATTTATTTATGCACGGAAACATAAAATTAAGTATAATACTACACTTGAATACAGTGTTTTCAGACCCCCCCCCCCAATAATTTAATATTGAAGAATACACTGTCAGTGCTTCCATATGAATTTATCACTTTGGCATTCAATTTAAGAACACAGATAATGTAACAGAGCATGGGTAACTATGTTAATAAGAATGGATCAAAATTAAAATGCAGAGGTATAAGAATAAACAGATATCCTTAATACAGTTCAAAAAATTACAAGAGGTTGAAAATAAATTGCAATGTTTAAGTTTTTAAAAAAGATGACAGTAAATGAAATATTAAGATACAGAAAGAGACTATATGCAAGATGAGATAGGGTTAAATAAACAAATTTAAATGAGTATATAGATGAAAGAAGCTATTGGAATAAATTTCAATTTCTTCCTGCAGTAGATTTATCAGTAAAAATTGATATATATCTAAAAAATGAAAATATGTACAAACATTATTTTCAATACCAGATAAAATATGAACTTTTTGCTTAAAATTATATATATATGTATATTTATTGGGAAATATATATATTGTATTTTTTTTTTTTATATTTTTTATTTAAAACTAATAGCCCGAGGACAATCAAATTCATCCATAAGCTTATTGAACTTTGTTCTTCTGTACAATTTGATACAAAATAAGAAGGTAAATAGATCACAGAATCTGGTCACTGCAGAAGGAACCGTATCAGCCATTGGCAATTAAAACATACACAGTTATACCAACTTATTTGTTTGCAATTTTCCAAGAGAAATTTCTTTATACAAAATATAAAAGTAAACATCAAACTAGAAAATGAGAAAAAAATAAATTTAGATTTGTTGATGATGGAGAGGTAAAAAATAAACCGTATAATTTGCTTCGAGGGATGTATTTCAAATAAAAAAATAATGGACTTAAAAAAAAACCTATTGTGTGCGTGCGTGGTATATATAAATATGATTATAAGTAAATAAAAATAATTGTAAAGTTTTCTCCATATCACATGACACTTAACAATCTGCGTCTGTTTGAGCTTTAAAATTATATTCAATTTATCAAATTAATTTTTTTAAAAACTTAGTTGATAATCTTTTCAGAAATTGAGTTGTGTGATTGTATTAAAAATTATGCGTTTAAATATATATACAATCAATGGCGAAACTAACTTTTTGAAACTGGTATCACATTTTTTTTTTTTTTTGCGCAAACTTCTTATATTATCACCTTGATTTAAATATATATAAATTACCTCAAAATTAAAATTTCTTTTTTAATTTCTAATATTAGCATCAGCAACTATATTTATATTTTCAATATCAAGAAATTAATTGATTCTACTTTTAGTAGATAATATATTTATTTAAATTCTGTTCTTCAATGCAATTTGATACAAAATAAGATCACTTATAGTGACATTAGAAAACTTATGACAGACTTAATTACATCATTGTATATAAGTGTAGTTTTGTCAATAAGGTTAAATGGACCTATCTTCTATTCTTGCAACGGCATCTTAAAAATTGTAATTATTGAATATATATATATATGCATAAAAACAATTGTCATTCAAACTACTTAAATATACACTTAATGAATCAACAAATAAAAAAATTATTAATAAATTAAATAAAGCAGCAGCGAAAAAAGTTTATTCAAGAAATATAAATACATAATAAAGATTATCAACTTATTTGAAGTAAAAAGAACATATAGTACAATAATAAATGCACATTTATTTTTGTCCCCTTTCTCCACTAATTTATTTAATTACAATTTATTATATAACAAATACTTTCACTCCCAAACTAGTATAAAATAAATAAATAAAAATAAATTATACAAGTTTAAAAAAAGAAAACAGGTTTTTTAGAAAATCATTTTCAAATTGATGGCCAAGAAATATAAACATTTCACTAGCTTTCTTTTGCTTCAAGCACATTAATATTTACAAAGACCATGGTATAATTAATGCATTTTATTCTCTTCTAAAATACTTAATCATCAGATAATTTCTCTATATTCTTTTCTTTTAAAATCAAAAGTTACTATTTAATATCTATGCATTTGGAGTTGAAAAACTGTTGATTGACATACCGAATTATAATCTATGAAATGGTCAGTTTCATCCATCTGCCCGTTTCACTTATTTTACCCACACATCCATCCATATGCCAGGTTTAAACCCTCTCAGAGTACCCATTTAAATAACATTAAATTATTATATATATGCAGAATCACATATACATATGCGAGTGGTATGTCTGTAATTTGATAGTATATGTATATATTACAGATATGTATCCATTTTATAAGTATTTCTAATTTAAGAAATATTTTAGTTTAAATTATTGTTATGTTATTGGTATGTATTACAGATATGTATATTCATTTTATAAATATTTGTAGTTTAAGAAATATTTTAGTTAAATTATTTAACCAATTTTATTGCTGTATTATTGAAATCGCATATGTATATTTCCTGTTATTCTGCACATATGGTTATAAAATTAGTCTTCTACTAATTACGAAAGTAACTTTGTCAAAATAACATTTGATCTTGTAAACAATTTTTGAAGTAGGTCACGCATTAGTCCTAAAATAGCATGGACTTGATTTTGTAAATATAAAATGTTAATAACAAAATAACACAGGAAAACAAAATCTCAATTACTGGTTATAATTAAAAATGTGTTTCTAAAATAAATAAATGAGTTTTTCTATTGGTTGTAGCTATTAAATATGTTTTGCTAAAATAAATAAATGGACTTTTAGCTACAGACAAGCTTGTAAAAATTAACAGGTGGCCAGAGTTTAAAAAGTATAAATACTAAAAGTTTTGTCACCAAGAATGGATCATATATATAATAAGTGAGTTGTAAGCAGAACCTACGCCCGTTTTACCTTCAAAATGATCGAGTAGAATGGTGATAACTCATTTCTTGGCCCGTAGCCGGGGAATGGAGAAGAACTTTGGTCCAATGAAACCTAATGCCATAACCAGCAAAGCAGCCCGTGGAAAATCTCTATTAACTTTAAATCATCATCAAAACTGTCAACTTAATATCCTCCCAAGTGCTCCAGAATTAACTGCAATGAAAACAACTGAATGGTAAATTTTCTCTCAGAGCTCTGTTTATAAACTGTGACTTTCGATTCTTTCTTTTAAAAGCTAGCTATTTATTAAATCTGCCTTTCCCAAACACCTTTACTAAAATCTACAAAGAAGACCGTTAAATGCTAAATCTTGCCCGATTGTAAAACTTGAATTCTCTTTTAAAATGTAAAACTTGAATTCTCTTTTAAAATGCAAAACTTGAATTCTCTTTTAAAATGTAAAATTCTAATAATCTATTTTAAATGTATAATTTCCTGCAGTCTTTTATGCCTATTTCTAAAAATACTCAATTTATTCTATGATTTTATCATTTTAATATTATATGTATTTAATATGCCAAATGACTTGAAACCACAACTATTTATAAATATAATTTTAGCTTATCGATCTGCGAAGATAATTTCAAATCTTCGCTATAATAAATATTAAATAATTGAATTATTATTTTTCTTTCTCACTCGCTGTTTCGAGATCATATTATTATTTTACTGATTAAGTTTTGGGTATTAAAATTACAACAATCAGTTATCTAGTTAAAATTGTAGTTTGCTTAATTCTAGTTATGAATTATAACTATTTATATATGTAACTCATACATCATAGGAACTAGCCACAGAGATATTCTCAAAGCATATTTTAATGTTTTATTCATAATTACCCCACAAATATGCTTTGTCCTCCTTAGATTTATATATGTTGAGATGCAGGTGATAATATTAAACTAGGTTACTAATTAATTTAGTCCCTAAATAGTATATTTGAAATACTAAATTTGAGAACTGGATTGTATAGATATGCAAATAGACGCTATCTAATTTTAAGGCACGATAATATAATTTTACGCATTTGCGTTATATATGTATAAGTTGCGGATGTGTCCTTACAAAGTACACAATGTACAATTATCTGCTTGCTGCATGATTATTGATGAGTTGCTGGTGGAGGTCACTCTCATCCACTTTAGTTCGGGTTAAAGCACACACTTTTAGAACTAGGCACAAGGACTTAGATTATTCATAATGCTTATCCGATTCCCTGAACTACTAATGTTCCTATTCGTAGCAAGTCGAGCCGTTTTAGGGCAAACCGAGCATTCGATGCTGAAGCCCATGAATAATGACCCATTCACACCTTTGAGCTTTATTAATATTTTAATATGTGCCATAGAGGATATAGGTAAACCTATCATAAACCAGTTTTCTCTCCTTTTATATTAAATGCTTATCTAGCATTAGTGTATATCCTAATCTAGGTTAACACGCTAACCTGCGTATCTCTGAGCCTAATTACATGCTCGATTTAACTTTGTATAGATAGATGCCATAGGAGTGCTATTAATTTAGTTATATAACTTTGTCCATAAAGTTCCATATGATTTAGCAGACTACAAAAGAACTAGAAATTTGGCATATTAATGTAAGCATAAACTCCATACCGCACTACACTTTATTAAATACTTATAATGAGATATGTAAAATAATTATCATTAGTTATATAATGCCTGCGAGCATAATATCTCACGTTCCCATCACATAATTTTGTATATTTTGATTTATTATCTGTTAGTGTTTTATTAAATTAATAATATTTAAAATTATAACTCGTTTTCATAATTTTATTGTCCATGAGTTCATTTTATCCTAGATTTAATCGCACATACATCATTATATCTATAGGTAGATTATTTTATTAAATTTCATAATCAATTATTGATACTTTAATTAACTATTTAGTCATATGTGTGTATATCTGACCAAATCAGTGCCCAATTAGTTAATTTACGAGTCTTTTGTTTTATGCTGAGTGACTGCCGGACCGAGATTAAATTAAATGTCTGTGTAAGTTGAAAAGTGTCATCCATAGGGTATTAGATCATTGAGCAGAGGTGAAAGAATTGAATGTTGGTCGGATTCTGGATCCCAGTATCCGTATTCGATCAGCTTTAGTGTATTTTGCCTGTGTTCTAGATTTTGTTACGTGGAGGTACAATTCTTACCGTTACATCTATAACAGCGAAAAAATTATAATTTACTCCAGAATTACTGAGATTGGTTTAGTTTCTACATATACATGCTAAAATCTCAACAGAGATTTATAATATTCAAATTGTGGTAATATGCACATGTGCAGTGAATATGTAAGGTAACTCAGTTTTTAAATATATTATTGGAAGGACAAGTGTCTCCATTGTCTCCTTCCCATAAAACAAGGAAGGATTTGATCAACAGATTTGTCAATTACTAGACTATGAGAGTCAAATAAATTTTCATCTTTGTTTTAACATCTAGATGAAAATAACCAGATACTCATTTACTACCATATTATATTGATTGGTACCAAACAAAATTTCCAAGTTTTCATTCAGCCCAGATGTAACTTCCAGATTTACAGCAAACAGATGTATCAATAGTGTGCAATGAAGTCCTTCTGGGCCTGGGTAATCAATTTTGGCACCTGAGCTATGCTTTAAAAAATGTGCATTTTAAAATTAAGAAAAAAGCTTATTTAAAATAGACTACTGAGCAAAATGGTGAATATATATATATAAATAATGTCTTATCTTAGTGTCTATTTAAGTTGAGTACCTGCATTAGATGCCAGGCACCAGCCCTAAAATCTTTAAGAACATGAATATTTGTGTGTGTGTGTGTGTACGGCCCTTATATGAGATTTTACATTATTAAAAAAATTTTTTTTTTGTTTTCCCTGTGTTTATTTTAATTCTGGAGCAAGTTCATTTTGTTTTAAAACATTTATTTTTTTAAAAAAATTTTTTTTTGGATTATTTATGTTTAATACAAAGAAACTGGTCAAATAAAACAAAGAAATAACAAAAGAATCACAATAATAAATCAAATATCAATAAAAAATTAGTTTAATCATATTTATTTCTAAGCATCTTTATGTAGATTAATAAATATTTCTTTAATAAATTTGGGAATTCTATATATTTAGTTGAAATAAATTTTGTATAAGATTATTATTAAAGATATTTAAAAATATATCAAAATAAATATTTAATCCATGGAAATTCTAAATAGTTGTCAATGATGTGTGTTCAACTCTCTATAAATATATAAAGATAATCAGGTAACACAGCTCATGCAAGATATTCTAATTGTCATAGCAATGCTTACATAAATGTGGTGATTCTGAAAGGATTTCTCTATTTACAGATTAAATATTTGGTTACTTCAAAAACCTTTGGAAAATTCGGATGTCTCATTTCTTTATAAAATAAAATTTGTTCATCGACTGAATTAAAAAGATGTCAGGCTAAAAACCAAGAGTGGGGGGTTAATTGCTTGAGTCTTTCCAAAATACTGCCAAAATATCTGCCATGAATCCAGTTATATTTGGTGAGAGCAACAGTCATCTCAATAATGATTGCATACAAAAAATCTTTAAGAAAATGAAACTCATTTTACCAATAAAAATAACAAACCTTAGCACTACTGAAAGAAACCTTCAAGAAACAATTGTTTAAAGTATGCAGATTTATCAGGCATGATGTTCCAAAAACTATTTGATCACCTTTCTATTAAATAACAAGAATAACACTTTTCTATAAGATTAAAAAAATCATCCTAATGAAATTTTAACTGCACTTAAAATATTTTTCTGAATTTCTTATTGGCCTCAAGAAGATCAGGACAAAAGAATTAAATAGCAAACTTTTAGTTGAATTTCTTTAATAAAAAAAATTCAAATAATGTTTTCCTGTTTATTTATTTATTTAGAACTCCCAAAGAGAATATTGTATGTACCTGGTAAACTACGATATTTTTTTCAAATATTTATAATGCATATATACGTAACAGTTATATGTGTAGATCAATGAATTAAATACATAGTTGCATATTTTATATTTATGTATTTTAAAACAAAGCTAAAACAAAGGGTTATTAAAATATTGGAGGTAATAATATCTTAATATATTTAAATATTGTATTTCTGGGATAACTTGGCTTTGATATTATTATGCCATTAAAATTCGTGTTTATATTATACTTAGAGATGGTATTTTATTTAGGTCTTGTTAGTCTATATTTATTTGCTGATAGATTCACCTTATATACGATTATGTTTAGGAATAAAAAGATGATAAGTTCATCTTTATTTAATTTAAGAAAATGTATATTTTAGGATATTTATCTTGAGTTACAGTTGATAAAAAATGACTATAAATTAGTTTAGCTCATTTTTTGATTGAGACCTCAAGCATATTGTTGTGTAAATAATTAGACACAATTGATGTAAATATGAGTATTTAATAAAATATCTAAGAAACAAGTATATAATGATAAATTTGTTGTAAAGCCTAATATATTTGATGAATAACTAATGGTATGCTTTTGTTTAATCTTATCCTTTCAGAAATATGTCAGGAATTTACGAATTCACCTTGATATTTTTTTTAATGTAAATATAGCAATAAATTATAAATAACAGTTGGATTGTCAAAATTAATAAAGTTATCCTTTTTTTTTTCATATATCATAGCATCGGCCAGGAAGCAAACCCACAACACCCATATGCAACCAACTGCTTGCTTGCAAGGCTGCTGCACTGACATCTCGGCTAACAACGCTTGACAGTTATCCTTTTTTTACTTGTATTTTAATTTCAGTGTAAATAAAGATGCAAATGATTTTTTTTTTAAATTTAATTTCATATTCTGTTTCATTTTACTCACTTATCATAATAGATTTAGTCAGATATCAGGCTTGTAAAGTTAATATTATATTTACCCTTAAGATTAAACAATATACAACCATTTAGATATATTTTGGAAATCAATAAAATGTCCCTTTAATTCCAGAATATATAATTTGAATCCTTTCGTATTTATTAATAAATGTAGATGTATAAACAACTTTAGGAATATAAAGAGTCTCATTATTTTACTTCTCTCATGATCATCGTTATAGAGATTGACAAAGCTTTTCTCCCTCTATATATACTGATACAGATTATAACTAGCTTTTCACACATGTACTGTTATAGAAATTGCTGCCCAAATTCATGTGGTGATTAAATAAGAGAAACATCATCAACATTTACAATTACAATATATATATCGTACCGGTCAAAACATGTTTATCCATCTAACATGAGCTGAAACTCACAAAATGTACTTCAAACCCAGTCCAGCCCAAGATTTCAAAGTAATAAAATACACGTTAAGATTTGATTAAGTAAAAGAGACATTAAGATTCACCCCCTTCCCTTTCCCACTATTTAAAACAATTCAATTCCACCTTCGTGGATTTTACAATAACTGGAATACATAGCATATATTTTAAGAGTATATATAAAAAAAATAACTAGCAGTTATATATATATATATAAAACAATTAAGTCACCTTTTTAGAATTTAATAAATAATTATAAAATCAATGTTTCAGAGCGTTAATTAGCTTGAGTTCTGGATTTTCAGAGTTAAACAAATCAATTTTTATATTAAAACGAACCTAAAATGTTGATTCATAAAACAATCTGGCGTACTACATATATTATATATATATTTTAAGGGGAGGTTAATAACCTTTGTATGAAGGTTTAGAAGAAGAAAAAAATGACAGAAAATTCAATTCGTCAGATTGTTTTAGATTGACATATTAATAAGCAAGCAGATATATAAATCAAATAATATATAAATAAATGACCGCACCAAAATTAAAAAGTTAAGAGCATATGAGATAGGATTAGATATAAAGAAATTATTTGAGAGCAAAATTACATTCACAGATATATATATATATAAACAAAGTTAAAGAATACATGAGAAGAGATCTTGATAGATTATTTAGACTAAATTGACTATTAGGTGGCGGCTTGGAAATTTACCTTGCAATTTTAAGAATCCATTTTAAAGTATGGCACGTGCACGGCGATTGAAATGCAAGTACTTTGGTGGCCAGAAACTTCTATTAGCATTCTAAAGTTCTTTATCGGATCTTTACTTTCTTTCAGGGCAGCAGTTAGATGGTACATTAGCGGGAAGAATGACCCACCAGGGTCAGCAAGAGGGTGGATTTACTGCTACATCATTTTAAGTTTCAAGCAAAACGAAATGTTTATAATACCTTTCTCTAAAAGTAGCTAATCTCCTCTGTGATTCAAAATTCAGTCATTTTATACTTTTTCTTTTATCAGTTGTTTTTGAAGATGCAATTGTAAGATAACATCCAAAAATAAATTCAAATCTATTTCCAGATTAGAAATAGATTTGACAACATGTTTTTAACACAAGTAAATCTTTAATCTACTTAATCCCATTTATTTTAAGTAAAACTTTAATTAAAAAATACCTACCCCAGATTAAAACAATAGTGCTTCTAGCCCCTAATTATTTTAGACAATTAATAATACTCGCATCTTCCATATTGGATTTTATAAAAATATATAGTTTAATAGAAAAACAAGCAATTTAAAAAGAAAAAGCTAAAAATGACATATAAGAAATATTTAAAACATCAATATTTTGTTAGTAAGTTTTGCTCCTATGTATATATTTGAGCCGCATCTATAATACTTTAATAAAAAAGAACTAATAATTAATAAAAAGAATTAATAATAATTTTAAAACATGTTATTGAAACATGAAATTTTATAATTTAGGCACGCATCTCAAACATATACATTAAAATATATACACGACAAAAAGGAGCAGGATGGGAAATAGGGGTTTGAACACGGGTTAGTAGGTAGAAACATGAAGCACAATCTTAAGCTAAGATTGACTGCTTCAATATATATATATTATAACTTTTTGGGCTGTACCAAGTATTATTTTCCATTAAACACCGATATTTCAATGGACTAGCATCCGCCATTATCAAGGTTAACTTTTGAAAGAAAATTCATTAGATCTCAAATAATAACGTGACTGTGTGCGAGATGAGAAATGAGATTCAACTTGAAGTAGTTCAGCATTCATAATATGAGGCTTATCCAAATGTTTATTTCCCTCAGTTTTTTCACCTATTAATTTTAAGTTAATATTAGATAAAATGAGAGGTTTCCACATAGCAGGAATATGTTGTGCTTCATCAGCCCTATTTAAACCAGTAGGTCTCTTTAATATTTCAATTGATTCTCTTATGGTTCTTAAATCATATCTTTCCAAATTGGCAAGTATTTTTGTATTGTCAAAATCAGGTTTGCTGATCTTTTCATGGATAATGTTGAAAGTCAAGTATTATGTGCAGCTACTAAAAAACCTTCTATTTGGCTTGGATATGTGGATGATACATTTGTCATATGGCCTCATGGCATTCATGCCTTAAATTGTTTTTTTGTGTTTATAAATAATTGGCATTCAAATATTAAATTTATTATGGAAGTGGAAAATAACAGATCACTTTCTTTTCTGGATGTTTTAATTGCAAGAAAATGTGATGAAACATGCCAATATTAGTTTACAAAAAATCCACCCATACAAACAGAAATCTTAATTCTCATCATTATCCTGCACAAATTTTTTCTGTAGCAAAAAATCTTTTAACTAGAGCTTATAATTTATCTGATAAAGAATTTCTTTCTCAAGAAATAGAACTTACAAAACGTATTCTACTTTCTAATAATTATAATAAAAACATCATATGCAAGGCTTTATATAACATTAATACTAAAAAGAAAAAAAGAGGATAGAATTGACAATTCCACTTTTAATAGAGTAATTTTACCTTATATTAAAGGGTTACTGGTAAAATCAGTAGAAGACTCTTGTTTTAATATAAAGACTACTTTTTCTACTGGCAAAAAAATTAGTGATTTTTTATATAAACCTAAAGACAGAATATTTTTGGAACACCAAGGAGTTTATGAAATTCCATGTTTGCAGTGCTCAAGAAGCTATGTGGGTCAGTCTAATAGATGAATAAATGTCAGAATTAAAAAACATAGAAATGCTTTTAATCAAAAAATTAGCACATCAGTTTTTACTTCCCATTTTTTAGAAATTGGTCACAAATCTGATTTTGACAATTCAAAAATACTTGCTAATTTGGAAAGATGATTTACAAACCTTGAGAGAGTCAATTGAAATATTAAAGAGACCTACTGGTTTAAATAGGGCTGATAAAGCACAACATATTCCTGCTATATGGAAACCTCTCATTTTATCTAATATTAACTTAAAATTAATAGGTGAAAAAACTGAGGGAAATAAATATTTGGATAATCCTCATATTGTGAATGCTGAACTACTTCAAGTTGAATCTCATTTCTCATCTCGCACACAGTCATGTTATTATTTGGGATCTAATGAATTTTCTTTCAAAAGTTAACCTTGATAATGGTGGATGTTAGTCCGTCAAAATATCGGTGTTTAATGAAAAATAATACATGGTACAGCCTAAAAAGTTATAATTTATCTATATCATACAACCGTGAAAACATTATATATATATAGTATTGTTATAAACATAGCCCATTCTAGTCAAATCATGCATTACAAATCTCTTCAGTCAAGTAAGATTAAAATAACCTAATTATTTTCAAATTAAATGAAAAGAAAATTACTCTCGATTATTAATAGTTATACAAATGTAATAAAATGTATATTCATAGTGAGAGATTTATAAAATCTGTAAAACTTCGTGTATTCTTAAATTGATAAGTTATAAAATTAAATTATGCAATATAATAATTAAATTACTCAATATAAATAATACATACAACAGATATACTAAGAAAAGCTAATTTAATACTTTAAAATAAAATATTAATTATATCAACATAGTTATGCTGAGCATGCTTTTGACTAACTAGTAGTCAGAGTTATAGCTATAATTATCTAAGAGGATTGCAAGATTTATAGAAAAATCACAAAAGTGCTGAATTACACAAAATTTGATTGAGCCACTTTTTTGACAGGGTAATGCAGGATTCTTTCTTGTTGATTTCTTGTATATTGTTGGCAATGTGCCAGATCTCCTTATCTTTGTGTTTAGCATTGTTTCTTTTGGAGGTGACAATATGGGCAGATGTGGGTTCAAAACTGTGACCATGTTTAGACTGGTGTTTGAGGAAAATATATTTGATATCTGTATTAGTTTTACCTTGATTGTATTGATATTTGTGTTGTATGATTCTTGAAGAGAAATTGGCATGCCATTCTTCAAAATAAACTGCATTGTAATTTGTGTTGTTGCATATAACTTTAATACATGATTTGGGAAACCTGCTCTGGGAGCAACTTATCTTTTGTATTGTAAATCAAGCGATTCAGAGTGGGAAGGGTGTGAAGAAACCAAAAAAAAAAGAGTTTAAATTATATTTATAGTTGTAAATTGTAATAGAATGTATATATTCATAGAGAAAGATTTGTAAAATCTATATAACTTTGCACATGCCTAATATGCTAAGTTATAAGTAACCTTACTTAATCTATCAAGGCAAAAAAAAACCCAAAATAAGAATTAATTAAGATTAATGATAATGTTCAATTGACATTAAATTCAAATCCCAACAACCTGTAATTACAAGTAATTAAAAATTAAGAAACAAACAACAAAAAATTAGTGGTAAATCATTAGCAAATGAAAAAACAAGATTAAATGAGAAAAAAAAAACTAGGACTTTTTGAAAAGAATTGTCCTTAAAAAAGCAAAATGCTTTAAAACAAAACAAGAATAATGTTTGCAGAGAGCTGAAGTACTTGTCACCTCCATCAAATAGTTAAAAAAAAGACTTCAACTTTAGTTGCAGAAACATTCTACTTTGGCTAAAAAGACCACTGTTATGGTATTTTTCAGTATTGATTGAAAACTAATTAGAATATTGAAATTATTTGCTAACTCCATCCAAAGTGTGCCAATCAATACCTGAGTGATGTCAGCCTTCCCAACTTCAAAGAAATGCCGGTAAACAGCTTGCACTGAGTGGCAATACGTATAGAGTTTTGCCTGTTTTAATAACAGCTAAGAGCAAGCATAAAAAATAGGAAACGTGATGTTTATTGGCTTAAAAAGTCTAGAGACAGAGGAGATACCAGATAGTTTTTTTTGCCAATGAAAGAACTGTTTCCAAATGCTGAATTTATATAGGCAGCAGATTTAAGAAACAAGTTAATCAGGACCAAGAAAAAAATCAACTAGAATCAAACAACTGACATCATATTTCAGACCCAAACTTAGACATTGGTGGTAAACTTACTAAACTGCCTAGAGAAACTGTGGTAAGAATTTAATATTATATGCATTAATCATATATATATATATTAATAAGTAGTTATTTTGGAGTGTATACATTATTTTTTTTTTTCAATTTATTATTAATGAATTTTATTTATGTAATATAAACACACATATATGTTAGTTAAATGCATTTCGATATTTATAGTTAATCTTTGATAAACTGTTTATGAAGTTTATTCATTTCTTATTTTAATTATCAAATAATAATGCCATAAATAATTTCCAAAATCAATAGGCAATATCTAAAATAAAAAAAATATTATTTAACTTATTTAGATGTCTGTCATTCTCTCAGTAATTTCATCTCCAATGAATACATGTTAATTCTCTACTGATCCTGACAGCTCATGTTCTGAGCTAAGCAAAGCAGAGTTGTTACCATGAAAACTGCAATAATGAGGATGCTAGATGATAAAATATTCATATGCAATTTTTCTTAAAAGAAAATGGGGTTCTGAATGCAGGTTGATGAAGTTCAACTTTTGTACATTCAAATAAACCCTATGAATAATCTTTGGGATGGGATTTGGTGTATAATAATCAGGAAATATAATCAAGGCACCTTAAATAAGTATTTATGTAAGGAGAAGGTTTGGTCTTGATCATCAATATCTACTTTTAATTATTAAATGTTATTGATTAAAATTCAAATGTCAATTAACCTTTGGGTGTACTGACAAAAATTATTTTAGAATAATTTATACATACACTGGACATGTTATCTGTATAATCATCATTAGTATAAAAGATTCCAGGTGCAATATATACACTACTGAAATTGTCCTGCATAACTTGGTACAGGGGTATAAAGGCAGATTATGGAGTTGAAGAAGTATGAATAAATCACCGAGTTTTGTACTTCTGATGTCCAAATTCTTATGGACTCTTGGGTAATAAAATATTTAATTATTTTTTTATATTTAAATTAATAAAAATTACTAAGAATAAATTTAAGAACCATAACCACATCCTATGTTAAGATTCATTTTCTGGCTGATTATCAAAAAAATATGTTTTAATTATTAAAATTTTGATTTAAAGTATAGATAGAGGATAATTAGTGAGATTGCTGAGATCTTATATTCAATCAATTAAAAATATATCAATATTATACTTACTACTTATTATCTCATAACATAGGAAACATTAACTTAAAATTTTTTTATTAAATTATAAGAAATAATTGGCTAAAATATAGAAATAAACTATTAAAATATATCTGGTTCTTAATTTAAGATCTTTGAATAGCCAGACATGTAATGTTTTCATAGAGAGTCCATGAAAGTTTGAAAACTTGAATGTTTATAGTTAAAACAAAATAAAATAAAAAAAACAATATTATGATATAAGCTTTGACATTAATAATAGTTGAAAAGGAGATGTGCAAAAATAACAGACAAAAGACTTTTGTAATGCTTGCTTTGATAATGTGATGAATGAATAGGTAGAGTTAAAAATTCAGAGGTTTCCAAGCAATTTATCTGTAATTAATTCTTTTCCTGAAGACATTTGAAGTAACTAAATAATAAATAGATAGCACTAGATCGCTATTAATGAGAGTTTGCTTTTCCATTGGACAATATATAATCTACATTGTTCTGCTTTAATCAGTCATTCAGATATAAATAACATGATTAAACTATTATATATAAAATTTATATCTTATGGATTTATGAATGATGATAGTAATATCTAAGACTAGTTTTTCTATTTTCTCATTTCCATATATACAATACAACTAATCTTTTAATATTTTTAAATAGTATAAACTTTAAAATAAAATACTTTGCTATTGTTTTAAAAACTGATATTTCAGTATGATACTTTTAATCAATTTTTCTAATAAAGTGGTCAATTGAATTAAAGTTTAACACAGATTAATTTTTATGATTATTTTACACTATATGTGTTCTATATATCATAGCATGAAAATGATCTTCAATATTATTATAGACATTTTAGTACTTAAGAAGTATAAATTTCACATCCTATTTTGCCCCAAATATAGATATAAAAGAAATGTATCTTCTATTTGCATTAACTTCTTTTTTGACCAAACCAATAAACACTAAAGAAATAATATCATTCAAGTTATCCCACTATATCATGACACCAACAGATGAAGTGAATATAAACTCAGTGCTCAAAATAGTATGACATCACTGTCACCAGAAATAACATCTAAATCATGTTGCAGTTATAAATATGTTCTATGGTCAACACAAAGACAGAATCTTTATTCTCAAGCTAAGAATTTATGGAATAATAATTGCTAAACTATGTACCAACTACCAAAAAAAAAATAAAAAATAGATTTGTTTAAAAATCTCCAACTATCTGAAAAATTTTCTAAGTTCCACTCAGATTTGAACTGCAAGTTGTGGTCATGAAGGTACATACATTAAACACTATGCTACAAGACATTATTATACTTTTAGATAATGAATTATTATGTGTATTATGCTGTTCACAATTTTAATGAAATATGGTCAAATAAGTGAATAATGTAATATACCTTAAAATATGTCACCAACAATTACAAGTTTTCTGTCACTATTTAATTATAACCCTAATTTAAAAATTAATTATTTCAACTATTCTTCTAAACAAGAAATTTTTTACAAATCCTGGTAAAGTAGATGTGAATATTTCTTCCAAGAGGCAAACAGATAGAGTCTCTGACCAAGAGTCAACACTTGATCATCAGAGATAGTAATATGCCACTATTTGCACAATACCTTTAACACAATTTATTTCATTACAATATTTAGAATTAAGTCATAAACTTTAAAATGATCCATTTACATATAAACAATATATAAAAAAAGAGCTCATAAACTTAAATTTTAGTTTTTATTAACTTACTTTAAGAGGCTAGTCAGAACTTATCATGAGCCAGTTGTTGAAGGCATTACAAATATTAAAACTCTGACTTATAGAAAATGAATAGTATATATATATATATGATTATATCAAGAAATAATAGTATATATATATGATTATATCAAGAAATAATTGAGATAACTTGAGTTTAGTAATTGCTATGCTAAATTATGTTTTAACACATACTATGTACAAGAAAACATTCTTATACACACACACACATATATATATATATATAAGATATGCATATTTTTGCGAGTAGAAGTTATTTAGTAATTGTTTTCATAATAAATTTAGTTACCAAACTTCCACATTCATTGATTAATTTTATATATAGGGGAAAACATTATTTTGACCTTAGGATATTAAAAAATTACTAGAGTTCATATAAAAAGCAAAGTTTTGATAACTGAAGAAAGCATCTTTGGAAGTTATTTGAAAATGAAGCATCATATCAAACGAATTGCCAATAATGTTACCCCTCCCCCCAATCCCCCTCTCCATCTTGAACTAACATTTTTATTAACTTTCAAT
Organism: Epiperipatus broadwayi; assembly: GCA_028023455.1. Lineage (NCBI taxonomy): Eukaryota > Metazoa > Onychophora > Udeonychophora > Euonychophora > Peripatidae > Epiperipatus > Epiperipatus broadwayi. The sequence goes on along the minus strand of JAQFVV010012398.1, from coordinate 12,546,785 downwards.
ATAAAAATTATAACAACAATATGAACAATCATAAAATAAAAACAAGCAACTGGGCTAGAAGCTATTTACATTATCTTGCAATATTTTGTTAATGAAATTACAAATTACATCCACGAATGCCAATCTTATACAGAAACAAATGAAAAATTACCATTTGTTGCCTTCAGAAAGAAGTTAGGTTTGTAGAGATTTGTTTGCAAAATATTTCTATAATATATTATAAGAGACGAAAATAAAAGATACTTCCCCTTAACAATTTTCCTTGGTTGATTTAAAATTTTAAAAAATACACTTTATACTTATCTATTTTAATCCTATAAAAGGTTCATTAAACTATGTGAGTAGTCCTAAAACTAAAATAAATTATGTTAAGAGAAGTGTAAGCAATGGCAAACTACAATGATAATGATCAAAAATTAATGCCAGTGACATCAAGCTGCCTTCAGACAGAGAAAAAGACTGAGAGGCAGACTAAGAATATATATTAAAAATGTGATCAGTGAAATTGAATGTTTTTCATATGCAAATATAAAAATAATTTCTGAAGACAGACCAATGTGGCTGCAATGACAAGGCATTCAATGAAAGGTAAAGGATTAAAAAATATTCAAGTTTCTTAAGAATAAATTCATTGCACTGAAAATTTAGAGAGTATCAAATTTATTAAACATTTTACATTTATTTACTTATTTTTACTCTAGTGTTTCAATATTTCAAGCCATCAATTTCAATTTTATAAATCAAATAATAAAAATTATATCTTTTGTTTATTCATCATCATAATAAATGGTCTCTGTAATAGAATAAACTAAGTAAATATCTGTCTTGAAAAGCACACACTAAAAATATTACATAAAAAAAGTGGTCATTAATATTAACTGTCAAATTTTTATAAACATATGTTACAAAATTAAAAATGGAGAATCTTTTATATATTTTCTTCAGTTTATTTATCAAAAAATCAGTTTTGCAGAAAATCCAATGACATGTAGAAACTAAACTGTTCCTATACAGTGTTATAGTTCCTTCATAAATAGGCAGATTGAATCCCATATATATTTCTTTTGTGTTTTTGTTATTTTCCTAAATTGGAAATTAATCCAGAAAAATGCTCTTTTAATATCCAGCTATATTTTTCATTGTGCCAATTTTAGGAATAATAATGTGAATTTCATACAGATGAAGATATATTTGTTTATGTATATATTCATTTGGATTTTTCTATTATTTCATATCCATCTTAATTTCCAGGTCTATATTTTTAAAAAATAGTCAAAAATTTATAATTTACAATGTGAGAATCCACATGCAATTTCTCTTCTTACAACAATATTACCAACAGTTTTAATTTTATAACTTTTGTACAACCCAGTTGAAATTTTTTTTATAATATATTAGTTTAAATATTAATCATTAAAAATCAGGAATATATATATATGTCCTAAAATTATAATATTAATTAAGTATTAAATTATTATGTTACATATAATTTTAAATTTACCATTTTTTTAAAAAAAAAGTATTCTTAATTTTATATAGTCCTCTCAAATAAATGAACAATGAACAAGTTAGAGTGTAGATGGAAATTGTAAAAAACAATATATTAAATATTTTAGTTTTTCAGTTTTATATCAGGTAAAAAAAGTAAGCTATAACATTCTTTAATATTACAGAAAAGTCAACCATTATATTTATTCATATGTATAGAGATAATCACAGAATAAATCTACATACTGTATTTTCATATTTTTTATAACTTGTATATTGTTTTACAAGTAATATAAAGAACATCAATATATATATATATATTTCACTTTTATATACATATCAATTTATAATGCATTCTTCGTGATAGGATTTTACGATTTGTCTGGTCTTTTAAAAGTTTAGAAGTATAATTATTAGATGATTACAGATTTTTTTACTACTCACTTTTGGCCATTATTTAGAGAAAAAAATCAAGTGAGACTCGAGAGTTTATTTTAACATGTCATTATATTAAAAAAAATAACATGAATGCCATCAGAAAAATTTGCAACAACTTCAACAGGCCTCAATAGCAACACAACAACTAAAATTGAATTAAATGCTATAATTTATATTTTAATTTAAACATATATCAACTTACATGGAGCAACATTGTATGGTTATAAAAATCAAAATTTCAGATTGGAACCAACACTTCAAAGATTAGATTAAGCAACAATATAAGGAAAAAAGTATAATGACATAACATATACAAAGAAAGAAAGAAATAGAGATAACCAATGAATGAATATAAAACTAAATTGGCTTACATAATTTTATTTTGAACTGAAATAATAGTAACATTCGATATGATCCAGAAAAGAAAAAAAAAGGATATTATAAGGACCATCTGGATTTCAAAAGATTAAAAAAACTTCCTAGGAAAAATCTTGAGATTGGCAAAATGAGATTAAAAAAAAAGTATAAAAAATTTTGCTGTACTCGCTCATTTGTTAACAATGACTTTGGATAAAAACATTTATAATTTTCCCAATCATTTAATATGCTAGAGATTAGTTCTTATTAAATGCAATCACATGGTATCAATAATAAAGGCTTTTTTTATTTCTCATGTATAAAATCTTTGATATACTTTAAAAACCATCTTTCTACACACATTTTAAACATATTAGTAAAGACCTCTAAATCATAAAAGTATATTTTAAAGAAATGCTTTTCTCACATAAAGGCAATAAAAAATCAATTTTCTTCAGCTTTGAATAAATAAGAGCATTTCTTAAATATATATATATATTCTTTGTTTTTATTTTTGTTCCCAATAAATATAGATGTATGAAATCAAACTGATAAGATGAACTTATTTAAATTGCATTTTGAAAATATTGAACAAAACTGCATTCACTTTTAAAAAATCATTCAGTTTGAAATTAAAGGAATGCTGCTAGACTCTACCAACAATAATGTTATGTATAAAATTAAATATTTAATTTTTTTTCTAACTTTTGACTAAAACTGTTTGCAAACTCTAAAAAAAAAAAATGTATTTTTTTATTAGGAATATATATATATATATGTATGCAAAGTTTCAATTAGTTCAGAAATTGGAAAGTGAGTGAAAATTGAGTTACAAGATTTTATCTAGACAAAAAGGCTAAAAAATAGATTAAGTTAAATAAAAGTATATAAAAAAGTAAATGATTTCAGGATGCATTTCAGCCAGAACCCAACAGTTGACTATAATCATAACATTTTAGATGTCCTCACCATCTTTACAAGCATTTAAAGTACATGTAGAAAAATGATTTAAAAATATATCTAAGATATCAAACATGAAAGAAGAAAAAGAATGGACTTAAATTATTGATACCCTGTAGTTGTAAATAAGAATAAATATATAATACTTTAATTAAATTTAAAGTTTTTATATCTGGACTAAAAAAGATATATTTAACCTAATAAATGATTTGTATCCATAATAATTAATAATCCCAGGGCATAATACTAGAGGGTGGTTTTGAATTTCTTAACCATGTGGGTGATGGGGTGATTTAATATTTGATAATAATTAATGTATTTATCTAAAACCATTATTGTGAAATGAGTACAAAAAGTTTGATACTTGTAAAGTTGAGTTACAATAATTTACTATTGATAAATTCTGAAATAAAGAGATTCTTATCTGGTCAAATGAAAAATACTAATGCAGCCAAATATATACAACTTTGGAGTTACTTTTTTTTTTTCAGATAATTTTTTTAATATGTTTGAAGTATATGTAGAAACATATTAACATATTAACTGCTAAAATTATTTGAATAAAATATCCCAGAAGCCATTCTGAAATGAGTATACCTCATACACAGCTGCCTATATGATTATTTATTTATTCTTAACAATCATTATATCCAGTAAGTAAATTCTAGATTATATAATAGCAAGGATACAATTTGAGGGCTACATTTTTAATTTTAACTCCAAAATAGAAAATCCTGCTACAAAATCCCCATATTCATTATTTCAGTGCTGTACGCTACTTTTTATGTTTCTATTATTTTTATTAATAAATATAAAATATTATTTAAAATTAAAATAAATTTTATATATAGTATCCTTATTGATTTTTTTTTTGTTTCATTTACAGATAAAAGAAAAAACTATTTGATTACCTATATCAAGCTTTGTAAGATAATTTAAATAAATAAAAAAGAGCAATATTCCCTTGTCTTTTCTTTTTCTCAGTATGTTTTTACTCATGATCTTATTCCATAATGTGTATTTAAATGTGAATAAGATGAAAAGCATATACCATATAGAGTTTTATTAGGAAATAAACTTTTCTAAATTATTGTTGCAAAAATGACAGTTTATTTATATTAAATTTGCAAGCATAATCACAAAGTAAAAAAAAAAAAAATTTACAAAATGTTTTGATGGTTACAATTTTCTATAAAAAATGGATAATTCAAACGCAAAGTGAGAGATCAAGAATTTTAAAGTAAAAATGATTAATACGTTTCCTAAACTGATTGTCATTTTTATAAAATATCATTCTTAGAAAAAATGGCTCAATATCAAAAGTAATTTGATAATTATAAAAGAATCCAAAGAGCAAGCATAACCAGTAACTTGCAAAACAAGATAAATATATTTTTAAATAAAAAGTATTTTAGAATAGCAATGATGTGAACAAAGTAATTTTAATCATTTGAAAACTAAAGAATTAATACACTTAACAATTTCAACTAGGTAACAAGAATGAGATTGTTAAGCCATTAAGGCAATTAATAATTGTAAGCATTCATTAATAAACAAGATTTCAACAATCTTCTGAAAACAAGCTTCTCACAGTTTTCTTCTAGTGATGATAAAAGAATATGAAATATCCAATGTCTTATATTAATATATTCTACTTATATAGGAACTTCATTAAAAAATATATATATCTAATATAAAAATATTAGCTAAAATTGACATAAAAATGTTGCATGCAAAAAGCAAATCAATTAATGTTTGTGCATGAGATTATCTTTGTCTGCTTGAACTCTGGTTTTATAGTTTAACAAGTACCTTACAGTTTAACATGTACTGCTTTTGAAATTATTAAAACTAATCAATCCTTTTTACAAAATTAAAAAAATAATTATTCTAATAATCAATTTACAATCCCATATTCTTATTCAAAATATCATTCAGTAAACCTTCATTTTCTTTTTATGCATATAGAGTATCTATGACTGCTTTTACACTTTAGCACTAACATAGATAAAGCTTCAGGCATTTATTATTATTAATATTAGTAGATGACTGAAATTTACAAAGGCTCCTGGTGATCATATGAATAGCATTTCTTCAGAATAATCTATCAGATTGTCCAAAGATACACTTAAATTATTATAAATAATGAAGTCCAACCACCATCATTCAATTGTTAACATATTTATTTCATAGATTAAGTATTTCATTTACTTCCGAAGTGAATCTAATCTTCTTGATCCATAACACAAACTTCCATAAAAATTAAGTATGATTGTCTTTAATGGTGTACACGTTTTAAAAAAAAAAAAAGTATTTAAGAACTGATTTTTTTTTAAAAAAACAAACAAACATTAATGATACATGACTATGCTTTTTACATATATATATATATATTTCTATTTAAGTTCAAATTGATAGAAACAGAATTACAAGGTAGTAGAAGTGTTAAGTACTATCTTATTTCTAGATTCAATTAGATTTCCTAAATTATCATTTAATAAACAAACGATAATGTAAAATTACCTATTTTATATAAAAATGATTTAAAGTAAATTGAACTATATTTTTCCTTTAATAATTAATCTCCCGAGATGACATTTACGCTAGTCTCTTCAAACTGACACAATGCACTGCTTAGTATTTCACTTTATGATTAGAAAAGAGGAAAGTAATTACATATAATATATATTAGCTTTACTGTAAATAATAAACAATATCCTTCTAGTAAACTAACTCATGTTGAAGTTATTATTTTATAAAATAAATGAAAATATACTCCCAAGCTGTCAAATTTTTTAAAAACAACATTTTAATAAAATATATTTATACATTTAAAAGCTTGTAAGGTATCATTAAGGTAAAGATAAAACCAAAGACTCAATATATGCTTTCTTCTCACAGATGATGAAGATAGTATCATATTAGCACATCAAAACTTATCTGATTAACCAAGATTATCTTGAAACCTTTACCCTTTGCAGAATAATTAGATGTCTATTTATTGACCACTATTAGATAGTTAGCTTAAATGAATATGAACCAGATGCTTAAAAATGAAGTTATTAAAAAAATATCTTCTATTTCAGTAACAAATTCATTCATGATATGGCTATAGCAAGATAATATATTAATCACTGCAACATATCTGTCACCTTATTCAAGACAATAAATAAGCCTTATTATGATTTATTTTCACATAATTTATGATAGGTTGATCTTCCTCTATTAATTAATCAACTGTAAAGTAGATTTGTTAACTGTAAATTAGACTTGTTGAAAAAAATATTGTATAATTTTTTATATTTGTAATCAAATATTCACAACCTAACATTATTATCATATTTGATTTCTAGAAAGTTTTTTTTTTCTCTATACAATGGTACCTGCATCCGTATGTACAAATCCACTAGCCATGGTTTGAAAAAAGATTTAATAATAAAAAAACATTAGAAATTTGTAAATTTTATGGGCATGTTTTATCTATATGAGTTCCATCATTAATCATGTTTTGTCTTATGCTTCCTGTTTCTTTCAATTTATTAATAAACTATCATCTTTTACACAATATTGTAGGAAGACCTTCTCAAGAATTATTGTATTAACCATCTGGTGTATATTATATCAAACTATTCTAGAATAGTTTTTTACACAATATTGTAGGAAGACCTTCTCAAGAATTATTGTATTAACCATCTGGTGTATATTATATCAAACTATTCTAGAAAATGCTCGCTGATATTAATTATATGTCAACATTATTTTACCATTTAATAATTTATTTAAAGCATAATCTCATTTTTCAATTACACAAAATATCAAACTTTCTCACACCTGATAGTCCGATATTTGAATAACTGAGCAAATATATATATTCTTTAACAGACTATTTTGCGTGTTCAAGAATGAGAAATCACTAATCATATGATATTCACAATTAATACTTTTAAGATTAAAAAAAATTGTTTTAATTTAAATAAATAGCAAACTTAAAAAAAAAGCCACAGTTTTGTACATTAGAACTATATCAAAACATCAGCAGCAGATAGCTGTAGATTCTGAACATCAATCTGACAACTTCCTATCTAGTGTTATTCTATTTTTAAATTCTCATATAAATATTCCCTTCACTAAACTTTTTTCTTGTTCTTACTATCCTTTCAACATTTCATTCACAATTATTCTAACTAAAGAATATGTTCAATTTGATTCCTTATCCACTTCATAATCCTCTTATTTATTTATTAATTCTTTTATATATTTTATCATTGTTAACCTTATATTCTCTTCTTTAAATCCACATCTGTAAATACTTATCATTTGTTTCCACATTTTTACTATTTATAAGTCTCTGTTTTATATAAAGCTAATACTTTCTTTCTTAAATCCGACTTCAATGGATAGCAATGTGATCCCTTATTTTTATTAAGATCTGCTTAAATAAAACATTATATTTCTAACTTCAGATAAATAAGTATTTAAACAATTATTTAAAAACATTAATTTGATCTATTTCTTCCTGATGAATAATATTTTATCCATATTCATTGTTTTATTCTGATATTTTTATTCAAAAGTTTTTATTAGTTTTTTTAATCCAACTTAAACTTATTTTCAACAATTGCCACATCATCTTACAACCAATACAAATTGCTCATCAAAGCAAATATGCAATAAAATAAATATAAAACAAAAGTAAAGATAGATAACATAATTGTCTTATTGCTTTCCTTATATATACATTTTTTATAAAAAGATCATTAAATTTTATAAATATTTTGATTCCTATGTAAATTTTTTAAGTCATCTTTCCAATGTGTAACTTTCTTTTTTCAAACTATTCAATAAACCAACTAAATTTATGCATTCAAATCCTTTTTCACATGAATGAAATAAATATTAATTTGTCTTCCTTTATATATGTATATATCAACAATAATCAAAATCACAGGATCTCAATTTCTTATGCTTGCTCATAACTTTTATTAAAATGGGTAAAACTCTCCATACAGTAATGCCACTCAGTGCAAGCCAGAGTAATCAATGGATCCCAGCAGGCTTGTGCATAAAATCCCTATCTAGTGCTTATTCATCCAATGTCTAGAGATTTTATGCACAAGCTTTCTGGAATCCATTGATTACTCTGGCTTGCACTGAGTGGCATTACTGTATGGAGAGTTTTGCCTGTTTTAATAACAGTTATGAGCAAGCATAAAAAATGATGATCATGTGATGTTTAGTTCTTTAACATCAATACTGCCTAATAGGATAGTGGTGGCTATGGTTATTAAAGAACAAAAGACACCAAAATCTATGGGTACTGAACTGAATTCAGACCTATATGACTATATAAACTAATGAGCTTGCATTGAAAATATTACTGTGTTTTCAATTTTAGACTCATAATTTTGTAGTCAAGTAGAGATAAAAGGTGGCTGCTAGAGGGTTGCATTAGATCCTAAGATCTAGGTGCAGTGCTCTCAGATCCAAGGTTCCTCACTGATGAAAGCCACAATCTAGAAACTAGTCTGAGGATATTGGATGAGTAGGCACTAGATAGGTATTTTATGCACAAGCCTTCTGGCACCCATTGATTACTCTGGCTTGCACTAAGTGGCACTACTGTATGGAGAATTTTTCTTGTTTTAATAATAATCAAAATTATTTTAATTGCATCTCTAATACTTTTATTTGGATTCTCTTCAGACATGAACAAATCAAACTTATACATATATCTATTCAATATTCTCAACAACATATTAATACATATGAGAATAAACTTATTATTCTAAACTCTAATTAAGTACTTTTTTTTTTTCATATGTCATAGCATCGTCTGGGAGGCAAACCCACAACCGTCTGCAACCAACTACTTGCTTGCAAGGCGACTGTGTTGACCTCTCGGCTAACAACGCTTGACAATTAAGTACTTCTTTTTCTTTAAAGGAATCATAATTGTGACAATAAATCTATTATCATTTTTACAAGTTATATCCTAATTTTCAGTAATTGATAGTTTTTAAAACTACATCATTTGTAAACAGAAATTTATTTTTATCTCCATCTGTTTCACTCTCTTTTTTTGATTAATACTGATGATGATTTGTTATTGTTTATTATTCTTTGTTTTAGTTATGTTTACATTGCCATGATACTTTGTTTCTGACCTAAGTCTTCTTATTCTTTTATAAATTAATTTTTACCTCTTCCCAATTTTTATAATTCATTATGCTTTCTAACTACTTTTCCAATCTTATCTTTTATATATATATATATATCTATTCGATTACTAACCTTACTAATCATAATTCTATTTAATACAGGATCTATATATTTTCATTTTCACTTTACTATTATATTAAATCATTTCATTATTAATATAAGGCTTTTTCTTTTCTTTTTTTCTCAAAGTAACCTTTATTAATAAAAGACTACAAAAATTTTGGGTACAATTACCCATTGAGGATTACACAGTGATTCAATGTAACAAGGTAAAATATACATATGTTCAAAAATAATTACATCCATAAAAATTGCTGTAATGTGATTAATGTGTATCTGTAGGTGGATCCACATGACCCAGTCATCAAGAAGTAAACCATCACCCAATGGTCTCACCCCTGGGGCCCCGAAACGAAGACTCAAATGCTTCAGCTGAATGAGTGGAGTCCAGCATTGTGCCAACCACCACAACAGGTAGCGAGGTCCAAGGCCCAAGTTCACCAAGCAATAGACTCTCGAACCATAGCCGAGCCATGTCAAGACAATTCAGAATACCTCTGCCTCCCAATTAGCAGTCCAAATGAGCAGGGACCACAATCGGTCTACCTGCCCCAAATTGGAAAGCCAACTTGGGTAAAAACTAAGAAGTAATAAGTAAAGAACCAGATCGACACTGCCCAAAACCAGCCTATCAGGGACACAGCAGCCAACCAGAGCAGGAATAGCACCAACTTTGACCGTGTAGCCCCCCAGCAGGTGTGTTCAGGGCAGTGGCAAAATTGTTAACAGCCCACACCATAAACCAGATACCTAATGTCTACAACCAGCCACCCCTGAGGAATAGGGGGGAGTGCAGACCCATGCCCACAAAACAGAACATCCATGTTACAAAAAAAATGGTGGTGGCTCAAAATAGACCAACCACTTTACAAATGCACTAAATTTAAAGCTAACAAATGAAACCTAATGATAGTGAGCACAAATGAACACTGACCTATCAAATAATCCATCAAGGGGTGCAATAGCCCTTTGTGACGAAGTCCATGTGAAGGTAGTGACTTTCACCCTCCCGGCAGGTTTTCCCAGGCTAGACAATGATCGTCGACCATCCCCTCAAATGAACCAAGCCCCTTATGACCACTATCACCACACTTGAGGAAAAGGAGTGCAAACTCACACCCACCAATACAACATTTAATTCATGTAGTCTTGAAATCAAGCCGGATTTACATGCACACCATGGGAATAAATAATATGTCCATATACATCTTGCACACAGGTCAATGGAGCTGAACATCCGCCCTTGATCATCATCAGACTCCTGTGTCTGCAAATGTTCATGGCAGCTGCTAAACCCAACAACCAAAGTCCTTCAGGGTTCACAATGATTTTTCTTTGTTGATACTAGTTGGATTCTGCTTTTTTTGGTTGAATTTTAGGTTTTGGTTAGTAATGAATGATACAAGTATAATCTGAAAGTTTGTTGTTAAACTTTGGAAAATTCTCAATAATTATTGCTTAAAAAGTATGATTAATTTGTAGCTTCAAAGTTTCTGTTTAGGTCTAAAACATCATTTGTATTCATTTTTGTCTTTAGATCATTATTTTTTAGCTCAGGAATCGCTTCATTGTAGTTCTGTGTTGATTTGAAAAATTTTTATTTATTGATTTTTATAGGGGGAGGGGGGCAATCCACCGGAAAGGGAGTGATAACTTCTGTCTGATCATCGGAGAAATTTGATTTTTGAGCAGGGCGATAGCTTAGGTTATTTTCTATAATGTTCACTTCCAAAATTGAGATCGAATTAATAATTGAAACTTGTTTAACACTGCTAAAATCTGATGCAAAGATAAAATTCTTAAAACCATCATTGCTAACATATTATATTCCGTGTTTTCTATGAGATTTGATGTGCAAATGAATTTCCTGTTTATTCTATTAATAAAATTAGGATTTCTAGTGTCTATTCTTTTTAGAAATATTTGGTTTCATTTAAAATTATTTTTAAAAGGTTTATAATATTTTAATGATTCCAAGAATTATTTAAGCTAGCTTTTGTCTCTTTCTAATGGCATCCATTTGCATAAAACGGAACGATGGATAATTTCAATTATCATTGAATGAAAACTGTTTCAAAATTTCTTCTAAAGATGAAAAAAACAATAAAACAGACATTCACTTACATTTTGGTAACTTTTTTGTTTATGAATCCAACAATGGACTATGACTTTGGTGAATAGGACAGGGAGCCTGAAACAGCGAAAACTGGAATCCCAGGCTCCCTCTAGTGGACTTAAGGCTTTTTTTTCTTTTGCTGTAGATTTCGTAAATTTCCATATATATTTCCAATCTTTCATTTGAAGTTATATCACCATTTTTATCTTAATATTATTTACATTTATTATCCAACCAAATTTAAAATATTTTCTTATCTTCTAGTCAAAAAAAATTCTAATTAAATACTGTTTTATTATAAAAAAATTCTGGAGAGAACTGTGAGTCTGATAAAACTTTGTGTATAGAATCTAGATATGAATTTAGTATTTTTCTGTCAGTGATAGATTAGAAGCTATGAATTTATTATTTTTTAAAAATTACAATTCATTATATAACACATAAATAAACGAATTCTTAAAATAATTTAAATGTAGTTAATAATTCTTAAATATTTAATCAAAACAAAAATGGAAAACTATTTAACAATGTAGTCAAAGAAATATAAAGTCATAACTTTTATATTTAGAAAAATATGAAACATAAACAAAAAAACCCATGCACTTGCAATGACACTCAACCTATTTTTTTTTGTGATGAATATCAGTTCTCTCAAATAATTTTCCAGAAATCAAGCAACACATTGGGCATTGACTTTCCCTAATACCACTTCTTCATTGTAAGTATATATTTATGGAATCTTTCACTATGTTCATCAAAATGCACAACTGATGAAAGTTTAGAAAATATATTTTTAGGGATATGTTAAAATCGAAATTCTGATTTGCATCAAATATCTTATCCACTAATAACCCCTTATAGTTGTGATCCCATTTTTTCCCAAGAAAATTGTAAATTATATTCTTAAAATATATCTATTTCAATTAAACTCTCTAATTTGAGGACCCAATAATATACTATTCTTTATCTTTGTTGCTGAAAAACAAAAAAAAATTGTTTGAAAGATGAACAAATTCTTTTCCAATTTTATTCATAACTTATACAATTTTTTTAATAAGACAAGTTTTATGTGAAACGATGGTAGAAGCACATCTCACACAGAGCACTTTTCTTTACACAATGATAATTTCTGTTATAACTATCCCAATTACAAAAAAGATAATATTTAATGTAGCCCTGTGACACCCCCAAAACTATCACAATTATTTTGAGATCAATACATATCTTCCATTTATGTTTAACGAGTGATTGAAGCACAGCTTCCAAAATTTCATGTAAGACTTTGCTAAACCGACATAGGTAATAGAAATAGAAGACAGTATTCTAATTATATATATAATTCTTGCCTTTAGGTTGTTGGCTTTTGATTCATTTATGAAGAATCTTCTTTTGTATTATATATGAAAATCAAAGGCTTCATTAAGACAGTAATAATATTGCAGAAAATAAATACATATTCATTTAGAAAAAAAATTATCTTTCTCTGTTTACAGAAAGTAATGATTATATTTTATTTACTGAAACTTAAAACACAGACTAAATCACTTACATCTTCTTGCTTTGGAAAGTGTAAAATTGAACAACTTATAGCCTGATACAAAGGGATATTTGTTTTAGAAAATGATGAAAATTCCTTCTTTTTTCGTTAACTATATACTCTTCACTTTCATTTATTAATTTTGAAGATAGTGGAGGACTTTCAGAGAGAGGCCCCTGTTCCCATTATAAATGAGGGTCTGGGTAAATGATGTATTACATATATTCAATTACTATTTATCAGTAGCTTTAAAGATATGAATGTTTAACATGTCTCACACACATCATAAAACTGTCTGCTGAATACTTTAATAATGACTTTAAGATTGAATTAAAACCATTTAAATATAAAAAATAAAAAAATTTCTATGTACAATGTTGCTAACTCTCCACAAAAACTCTCATATTATAATTAAAAAACATTTTCTGATCGCACAATTATAAATTTGAATTTTACAGATCAAAATCTTTTAGAAATATATGATTTGAAATGAGGGGTGGAAAAACTTGTAGAACAATATAATTCACAAAGATTTTTTTAGAACAATTAATGAATTGAAAGATGTAATTGCTTTGGAAGGTAAATAAAATGTACGGAACAACAATAAAAAGGTGAGGGTGTATAATGATAATAATTATGTAGATGCTGAGAAATCCAAAAAATCACTGATGACTGAAGAGACAATGGATTCGATTAAAATTTAAAAAAAATTGACGGATAGAAATTTTGATCAATACAAAGTAGTAAATTTAATAGCAACAACACTTGGGATAGAATAAGATTAATCGATAAACAAAATTAGTGATGAAATTGAGAGAATTTAAAAAGAGAATATGGAGAAAAAGAGTATAAAAAGTCTAAAGTATTAAATTACAAAGGAAAAACACTAATGGTGTCAAAAATAAAAAAAGAAAAGATACTTTTTAAGAAAGAAGTATGTCTGATGGAAAAAAATATATTGTTAATTTGCTTGAAGAAGACAGACTTTAAATGAAAAAGATTACAAAGAGGATGCTTGTATCACTAAGTTTATTCCTTTCTTGGGATACCTGATGTATAATGCCTTCTTGGTATTCGGTTCAATTGCTACTCAATAATGCATTTTTGTGCTTATGAAAGATATGAGATTTACTGACCAAATAACTCCACCAGACTTGAGATACTTTCTCTAAATGATTGTATACTATACCAGGCTTTCCCTGATTTGATATCAGATTTAAATTAAAATATCTTTCAAGACTACTCAAATGCTCTATAGGTGCTTCAGCCTAATCCCTAAATATTATAATTTTAAAAAAATTGGTTTACCATGCTATATATATTTTGTGTGATAGGATTTGACCATAGATTTCTTTTTTTTAATGATTTTCTTAAATTCATTTTCATTTCCTTTTGTGGGACTTGTCAACATTTGAACTACATTTACCAATTCACATTCTATTAAACTTGAATCATTGGTTGTCTCCACTTCTTTCTAGTGAGCCTCTTTTCTAATCAATAAATGCTTTAAGAAGTTTGTGACTAGTGGTTTTTAATTATCTTATTTCAGTTTTAGTTTTAAACTGAAATTTACATTTCCCCCTCCTTGTCTTCAATCTGTAGTTTGTTTAATTTTATTATGCATTTTTAATATAGTTTCTTCATTTTCATATTTTCTCTCTTCATTTTGTGTTATCATTTCATGCATTTAAATCTCCATCTTTTCAAATTTCTCTTCCTGTTCTTTTTAACTTCTTTGCATATATTTTGTTATTTGACTAAATTATCTTCTTTCTTGAATCAATCTTCATGTTTTGCTGCATTTTCTTCATCATTCTTTATTCTCTTCCTTATTTTCTTGAATCAATTATTATTATGTTTCATCTGTAATCTTGGGGTTTTCTATCTCTTGCCCTTCCTGCCCTTGATAACTAGCACCCTTTCTTTACTGCTTCTAAAATTTTCATTTTATTTTTCTTTACTTTTTCATCTTTTCTAGTTATGTCTTTTTTCCTAATCCTAGATCTCAGCCACATCAAAACTTTCGCTTAATTTCAATATGCTTTTCACCATTAATAAAAATAATATTACTATTTATTATTATTTTTTTATATAAAATAATTTATAAGGCTAGATTAATGACTAATCTATTAAAATGATTTAAAAAATAAAAGAAATTTTAATTATAAACAAATAATTATAATAATAAATACATATACACACAAACTGACTCTTTATAGGATATTTCTACTAATGCACATTAACTATTTTAACAAGAGATATTATACATTAAATATTTATCAAAATGCTTTCCAAGAACAAACTCTAGCAATTATTAATTTTAATAAAAAATAGATTATATATATATAAAATCAATATCTCAATTATGGGTCAGGTATTTTGAATTGAATACATTTTCTGCAAAAGTATTAGTAAGTAAATAATGGCATAAATATTAATGACAATTTTAGATATAAAATTATTGTAAAATAAAATATACAATGAATGAATTTACTCATTTCAGAACTTCATTCATTATATTTATCCATTCACTGTAATTTATTTTGAAATACACATATTTGTGAATAATAGTTCCATGTAAAAAATAAATATAAAATTAGTTGTTGTATATACTGTATAGTTAGGTTTCATAAAAATAATAAGCAACTTTCAAGAGCATAAAATAAAAAATATAACAAACCTATTCTAATAAAAATTCATAAATCATTGATTTCAGAATATCTACGTTCTTGCAAGATTTTTTGGCTGCTGTTTAATAATCTAATCATCCCTTATAATGCTATATAATCCAGTTATTTTCCTGAATTCAATGAACCATATTCTGCTTACAATAAATTCATTTGCAGAACATCATTTGTACTAAGCATCTTAATAAAAAAATCTTTAAATGATTGATTGGCTATTTCATAAATGAGTGCCTCATTAATCCGATTACTTGCCATTTGCTTTTGTTAAATCCAGATTAGCAAATTTCTAGTGTTCCATGCTGCTACAATATAAATTGCTTAATCTGGAAATTTCTCTTGCATTTTCTAATTCTTTATTTTTTTTAAAACAATGCAAATTCATTTATTTTATACCACATTCAGAATTTTAATTGTTAAACATTTTACTTTTTTTTTTAAGTTTCAATACTAATAATTTTTTTTGGTACTTATGTATTAGACCTGCAATGTAGAGGAGATGGTAGGCCTTTACACGTCCACGATAAATGTGTAAACTTGTGATCACATCAAATAAACCCTGCGACATTACCCGATCTTGTATCAAAATGTGTAACAGTAAAATTGGCATTTGTAAGGCAAATTAAGCTCTATAGAATGGGGAAAACTAAAGCTTGATTTAGCAGATAAAACTGTAATTGATTAGAATAACTATATGCGGAAAGTTTATTCCACTCTTGTCTTTTTTTGTAGTGATAATTTTACTCTCTCAGTTAATGTCCACATTTCATTCTGATATTTTTAGTGCCGTCAATTGCATTTTAAAACTATTTTTTATTTCATTTGTATTCGTAGTTTTGATTCAATGATTTATTCAGACTGTTGGAAGGCCAATAAAAGTGCTGAATTATGAAGTGCTGATTACAATCATTTTCAGGTGAACCACAAATTAAGTAAGGTGCATTTTGGGAAAAATAAGTTTTATTTTTAGTCTCCATTTTTGGAAAAAAGTTTATCCATAAAATAAAGTAGAACTGGAAAATTGATTGTTTCATCGCAGCAATTCCTGTTATATATTATATGATAAGTACCGTATGTGTATATTTTATGGTTTTGTGATCATATTTTAGATTATTTTTGTAATTTAGTGACTGTTTTGTCTATATTTGAAGTAACATTTGGGAATTGCATAATTGGCTTGTCATATTTTACATATGTATGTATGGCAAATCAATATTTTTACTGTTGTTAAAAATGTACTTTTTAAAATCAAATATTTTGGTGAAATTTATATTCTTATTATGGTTAGAAATTAATATTCCACATATTTTATATTTTTTCATATCAAAGTTGTATTTTTAGTATTGTTAAAAATGCACAATAACATTTTTATATATTACACAGTAAGTATCATATGTGTACATTTTAGAGTTTTTTTGGTAATGTTTTAGAGTATTTTTGTAATTTAATAATTATTTTAGTATTACACTAACAGCGCCTTTTCACATACATATTCAATAACTTTGTACATCTTGCAAAAATATCATGTACACATGGTCCGTTTTGCCAAATTTATCATTTTAAGTTTGTAGATCCAAGTGTACACATTATTTTGGTCAGATCAAAAGATGAGAAAGTTATCAGTGGATTAATACGAATGTGAAAAGGTGCTGTAGGTCTAATACGTGTTGCAGATCTAATATGTAAGTACTTTTTTTAAAATTTTCATTTTATTTCTTTGGATCATGATTAAAATTAATACTTGTCAGTGTATGAAAAGAATTTAAAAAAAAACAAACAATAAAGATAAAAAAATTGCAGAAAAACAATTAAATGTATTTAAACCAAACAAAATATAATAACATTTTAAACAATTATTATGTACATAGTACTATATCAACTATTGGTAATAATAAATTTAGCAATTTCATGTAAATTCTATGTTTAATATTATCAGTTTTATTTTAATATAGCTATAAAATTATTTCTTTTTTTGACATCAATATTAAATCAGCTTTCAACTTCTGCTTTTACATCTCATGACTAAAATAAAAAAATAAGTGAATTAAATTGATAATTAAACTTAAGTAGCAAATATGTCTGCCATTTGGTTGCTTTATAAGGAATTGTTGTACCAATATTAGACCTAG
Organism: Epiperipatus broadwayi; assembly: GCA_028023455.1. NCBI lineage: Eukaryota > Metazoa > Onychophora > Udeonychophora > Euonychophora > Peripatidae > Epiperipatus > Epiperipatus broadwayi. Next base: position 12,528,797 of record JAQFVV010012398.1, on the reverse strand, counting down.
AATATTTAAGATATAGCTCTTTCTGATAACCTACGTTTTTGATTATATATAAAAATCAGTTTGTATGTACATTTGTCAGTATTTAAAACTTCAGATTTAGTTTCTCGTAAAGGTTAAAATTTTAAATTGACTGGTAGAACTCTTTATGGCTTAATTATATAAGATGGTTTATTCTCAACTAGAGACAAAAATGTAGAATTTTTTACTGCTTGGCAGTGCAATAGCTTATAATTTCACTAAGTTTGTGACAATAGTTGTATGCATTTTTAATTTATACCTAAAATGATGAGTTAGTTAACAATAAATCACAAAATAGACAAAAAGAAATAATCCAAAAAATCTTAGTTAATTATTATTTCAGATCTGCAGTTAATAGCAATAGATTGGCAATACAGCTAGATTTTTTTGTCCGAGCTTTTAGCTCAGCAGCTAATAATAGATAGACTCTCAAATTCAAAAAAATGACTTCACCTTTAGTTAAAACTTAAAATTAAATTAAAATTTACAACTTTAAATTATCGTAATAGATTTCTAACTATAAAAATTTTTCCATTGACTAGCTATAAATCGAAAGATTTCACAAGTATTAATGTGTAATAAGAAATGTGGACTTAATTAGTGAAGTATTGAATAGCTTCACACTCTCAGATCGAACTACTTCAGCTTCACCTATTTAAATAGAAAGTAGGTTGAAGTAAAGAAGGAGTTCCCCTCTTTTCTTCCAAGAGTAAGCTTGTCGTTTAAAGACCTGTAGAGGTCCCTACTATCACATTTTATACGCATGTGATTGAGGCTACAGCCTTAATGTATATTATTATTATTAAAATTTACAATAAATTGTTTATTACCATTGCAATTTGGCTCAGTTGATAGAGTATCCAATTTGGGATCAGGAGGTCCCAGAATCACTTCTGGCATTCACAGGTCTGGCAATCAAACTTTGTATAAAATCCTGAGCAATAAAATCACATGTGTTTTTTATTTCTTATTGAACAGTCATGTCTAAATTTGGGAAAGGATTCATTCAAGAATATAATATAATTTTAAGAATTCCATCAATACTACAATATGTTTTAATTAAATTAATTTAATAATTATCCTTAGGGTAGATTTTACTTGCAACAGATTTCATTTAAATTAAAACAAATTTTCTAATGATTAATTTTAAGAATTTCAGTTCTTACTATCATAGTAAAATATCTAAATGTGCTAAAATGCAGACAATGGTGCAGCTAAGTACAAATAGTAATGTTGATTGGCTGAGTGCTTTTGAGAAGTTTTATCGTCTCATAATTATAGCAAGTGGATTGTGTGAGCATGATAGAAAATATATGGGAGTAAATATTTAAATATATGCAAAGTGAATTAGAAAAGTCAACTTTTTGAAGAGAGAAAAGGATGCTTCCAGTTAGGTATTGTTAGCAATAAGTCATGTGTTTCTTTGATTTTATATTTAGATTCATGGCATTCTATGCATGTGATGGAAGCAGATGGCAATTCAAATATATGGCTGGTGAACCTTTGGTGTTCTGGAATTATATTCAGTTTTATCCAGAGTTCTTTTGCATAAGTAACAATGCTGAAAGACATAAGTGGAGAGAGATGTGCTGGATTCATCATAGTATATGGCATTGCAGCTGATTTGGGAGCATGGGATATTGTACACTAAGTGAGGAGTCTGATCAGAGACTAGGCAGTCTTTTGAATTGTTGATTAATCTATTGGTTGAAGGGGGTATGGGTTACAAAAACTTAGCTTGAAGGAAGAAGAGAAGCTTTAAATAAAGTTTTTAAAGGGAATGAATGTATGAAAAAAGCCATGATCTGTCACCTTCGGGAGGGTTGGTATTAAACTTCTGGTAAAGGTCTTTTACCTTTCTTGTGAGATAGCTGGGTTAAAATCCAATGTTAATGAGATCTTTTATATATTGGTCTATGTTAGTTTTGTACGAGGCTTCAAATTGACATAAAGTGATAATTACAAAAAACTAATGATGAAATATCTGCAAATTTGTGTGTATGTGGAGTTTTATGTAGGGTGTATGAAGCCTGTGACTTCCAAAGGTTTAATACACAGTGTAATTTAGTGACTTGTATCTCATTGTACACAGATATCCAAATATTTAATCTCATTTTGCAAGTCTTCACAAGTAGTAGTAAACGATAAAGAAGAATGCTTCTGGAGATCCAATTGAATATTGATGATGAATGATTCAGGTCTCGTGACAAACACATCATCAACATAATGGGTATAAATAAAGTTGAGAGTAATATTGAAGCATTTAGGAAGGAGTTTAATCTTCAAAGTAGCGTAAATATCTGCTGGATATAATTCCACTACATGGTAATCCCAGGGGCTAATCATCTGTCATATGAAAATATTATCTGTTGAAATTGGCAATGATGTTGCCATTGCACGAGGTAAAAAAATCATAAATAAAGATTATGCACGTCTCCAGATAATTGCTTTTTACAAGTTCGGTTTGGGCAATATTAATGGAATTATATAGTAATAAAGAACAAGTACCTCCTATATCTATTATATCTTCTGAATTGCCCAGAATTTTAAATGAAGAAGTGAGACATGCAATTAAGTGTATGAAGAAAGGAAAGGCTCCAGGAAATGATGGAATTATAATTGATATATTAAAAGAAGCAGGTGAAGAAATAGAAACAATTTTAGCAAAGTTATATACCAAATGTCTAAATGATAAAGATGTACCGGAAGATTGCAGTAATAATATTAATATTTAAAAAAGGTGATAAAGAAGATATTAGAAATTACAGACCTATCAGCCTTTTATCAGTTTTATATAAAATTTTTACCAAGATAATTACAACTCGTCTACAGAGAACTTTGGATTTCCCCCAACCAAGAGAACAAGCTGGATTTAAAAGTGGTTTTAGTACAATAGATCATATCCAGGTATTGAGAGAAGTCATAGAAAGGACAAACGAATATGAGTTGTCATTATGTTTTGGATTTGTAGATTATGAAAAGGCATTCGATTCTATACACATTTCTTCAGTGATTAAAGCATTGGATCATCAAGGTATAGATCCAGGATATTGTCATATTTTAAAGAATATTTATAAAAATGCAACAGCAACAATTAGATTACATAATGATACTGGAAAAATCAACATTGAGAAAGGTGTAAGACAAGGTGACTCCATATCTCCAAAACTCTTTACAGCAGTGCTGCAAGAAGTATTTTGTGGATTAAAATGGGAAACTAAAGGAGTGAAAGTAAATTGAGAGTATTTAAGTCATTTAGATTTTGCAGATGATGTAGTTGTTTTTGCAAATAATGCTTCAGAGCTTCAGGAAATGTTGCAGGAGTTAACAGTTGAAAGTAGAAAAGTAGGACTAAAGATAAATGTTAAAAAGACTAAAGTAATGTTTAATCAATTTGCTCAAAATATGAAAATAAAGATTGATTATGAAGAATTAGAAGAAGTTAACAGTTACAAATACCTTGGTCAGATTATTAATACAGATGGAAACATAATGGAGGAAATTAATCATAGAATTAAACTTGGTTGGAGTGCTTTTGGTAGAAATAACTTGATACTAAAAGGAAATATGTCTATGTGTTTGAAAAGGATGGTTTTTAACAAATGTGTTTTACCAGTTCTTACTTATGGATCTGAGACTTGGACACTTAATAGAAGAGCAATACAGAGACTTCAGACCACTCAAAGGAGTATGGAGAGGTGTATGTTGGGAGTAACAAGAAGAGATCGAAAACGCAATATATGGGTAAGACAACAAACAGGTGTTACTGACCTTATTGAAAAAATTAAAAGATTGAAATGGAGTTGGGCTGGACATATTGCTAGAAAAGATGATAATAGATGGACAATTGAAATTTTAAACTGGATTCCAAGAGATTGTAAAAGACCCAGAAAGAGACCACATGTGAGATGGATGGATGAAATAAGAAAATGTGCAGGGGTGTTGTGGAGAAGAGAAGCTAAAGATAGGAGAAGATGGATTAAACTTGGAGAGATCTTCATCCTGCAGTGGATTGATAATGGTTGATGATGATGATAATTCAGTAATGTCTAAAGAAGCAATTTTGTATTCTGTTTTTTTAATGTTTAATGTGAGCAATGAAGTTGAAAGAAGACTTAATGGTATAAGACTTGTATCTGATTTGGTCAGTTAATCATTGATTGACCATTTTCGCAGTGTTGAAATAATGCAGACCTCTGAAAACCAACATAAGCCTGAATGGAGATTGAGGTTTGTGATATTAACAAACATTTTAGGCAGGATAGAAGAGGGATATATTCTATAATATTCCGATTTGGTAAAAGCTTTGTTACAATGCTTACAAAGCAAGCCAGAAATGAATTTGACTTTAATGAGTTTGTTATTAAAGGTGGGGAGATTTTTGAATTTGTATTTATTTATTTGTAGATTCATTTTGTTATTATATTCACTTTTTTTCATCAGTATGAATATATTTCTTTTGTCTTCTTTAAGACAAGTTATAAAGATATCTGAAATGAATTGTTTGGTGTTATTAATTTTTGACCTCCAATCATGATTAGTTGCATTGTTTGATTTATGATGGATAGCTTTGATAAGCTGGGGGATTAGTTTATCCTTATTAGAGTTGTCTAATAGGCCTGCCTCAACATGACTGGCTGATTCCATTGGCCACTAACAAATCTGTCCTAATTCAAGCATAGTTCTTACTTCAGGGGCTGAGACTTATTGGTAAGATTGATGTCTGAAGGTTTTCTATTGTGAAAATATCAACTTCCTGGTTTTTAAGCAAAAGATGCAAGTTTTCAGAAGAACTTAAGGTGTAGCTTTGCTGATAAGTTATTATATTTAGTAGTAATATATTGGGGGCTGGGTATATTTGCAGAGTTTTGAACAAAATGTGCTTTTTCTCTTTTTTAAGTGCATTTTGGCATCGTTTAATAATTAACTTGAGTAAATGCAATTGTAACTGCGTAGAAAGTTTTTGATAGTTGTAGACTGCTGGATTTATTTTGATTCTGCAGTGGTTAGAAAGAATAATAAATTTCAAACATGCTTGCAGGAATTTAAATCATTGAGTAAGGTTATACATTGACAGACCGAGATGCAGTTTTGATTTGTAATGGAAATTCTTATCCATAATAATAAAAGAATAAGAAAAATGTAAACTTCCCAATTAAACAAGTAATATGTCTAAATGCACTAAAACGTAAGCAATGGTAAATTATAATATTAATTGGCTGAGTGCCTTCGAGAAGTTTTATCTTCTCATAATCATAACAAGCGAGTTGTGCCTGAGGAAGCTTGGTAACAACCCCTTCAGGAAAAGCCTCTTCTTTATTAAAATGATTATATCTTGTTTGTGTAGCCAGAGATGAAGTCAAACCATCAGAATCATCTCCAAATTGATCCATGCCAAATGCACAGAATGGCCCAAAGAATTGAAAGCTGATGAAGATTGTGGAAAAAAATTTCCTGTGGAAATTATGACAAATGATTATTGTCATTCTGCATCAATAATCAGAGATGTAAGAGCGCGGATTGTTGTTTTTCAGAAAAATGTGTTCTCTTTAAATTTAGATTACCATGAATATGATAATTTGTTAAGGCTTCTTGGCAGCTGCTATGATAAAAGCTCTGATATATTAACTTTAATTGTTGATAGATGTCCATTGAAGAGATGGAATATAGCTTATGCAAAATATTTGTTAACTTTGCTGTATTAGGAAGCAAAGAAAATGGAACCATGGGAAACAGAAAAAAAAGAAGATATCTGGGATATCAGTCAGTCCAAGAAAAGTGTCATTGAACTGATGTTAAAGAAAAATGAGGCAGATAAGAGCCAACATCATGATCAAGAATCAGAAGAAAAATCCTTACCCTTATCCCCATTGTATCAGTTGTCTGAAGAAGAGCTTCTCCAGCTTCAGGAGATCAAAGACCACATAGCTGCCGTTCCAAACTTGCACAGTGAAGGAGAAAATATAGTAAAAATAAAAAGCAGTCTGTCATTTTGGATACCTGGGAGTCCCAAAATTATGGCTGAAGCAACCAGGCAATAAACAATCTTATATACTACAAAACAAAAAATTAATAACAAATATTCCCGATATTTTGTCCAGTGCATAAAAAATTCCATTTAAATCTATCCCCACCCCACCCATAAATTTCACAGAAATAAGTTATAAAACGGTTTCCAATATTTTGTCCCAAAAATACATTACTAAACTAATAGGGATTATCAAAAAATGTTCTAAAATGTCTACTAAAATGGTAATTAGTAAATTTTAAATTTAACACACAATGGACATTATGTTAAATGAAAAAATAAAAATTTCAAAAAAAATATATAAAGTTTAGCAAATAATTTTAATTTTATATATAATTAACAAGCATCATACTTTAAATTTCATCAAAAATTCAATTATGAAAGAATTATTAAAATTTTCGCATATGGTGACAAAAAGTAAAAAAAAGCGCATGAACTATGAAAGTCAAAAGTTCAATTAAGAAAAAAAAAAATAATTCTAAAATAAGGTAAAAGAATACAGAAAAAATTAGCAAAAAAACCACCTGCTATATCTATTACAATGTACAAACACTAACACATTGTGAACATTGTTGCAATTTTTTTATTTTTGGAACATTTTGTCAAAAAGATTAAAATGTAGGTTCTTCCACTGACAAAAGAATATGCAGTAGAATATTTCCAAAATTACTGGATGATTATCAATTAGGGGAGCATACTTCTACAGCAGTGGTTGTTCGGTAGCTTGTGTAGAGAGATAGGTGAGTGTTTTATTGTAACTGTTACAGGTTTACTGCAGTTATATTGAATTTACTTTAATTACAATCAATTGTGGTAATTTTGTATATTTTTGTTATCTTTTTATAATAATAATAAAAAAATAAAATAAAAGGAAATATTCAATACGACAGCTTCTAATCAACAATATTATTTTCAAGATTTATTCAATGCCCATGAAATGAGAAATTAAAAAGTAAAAGCCTGACAAGCTTCCGCGAAGGGATAATACATAAGTACCAAATATTTGAATGCTGAACACAAATAAATAGTGAGCTTAATGCCAGTTAACACATAACCTTTCTTTATCAATAATGAAAGCCATACAATATTACAACTGTATTTTTCTTCATTATCAAAATACACATCCATCCAACTGGTCGGACTATTCTGGGATATTTATTTACCATCTAATCTTGAATAGTTCTTGGAAATATTTTAGGTCAACAGTAGCAGAAAAATAATTTTCACTAAATATTTTAGAACAACCTGCAAAAGTAAAATCAATGAACTATTAGTATTTTCACAATTTTAAGGATACATATTTTTCACTATCATTCATTTGATTATTTAAAAACTTATATACAATAAATTTTAATTTATGCATAATGTAAATAATTATCATAAATATAGTAGTTCTATGAAAGTAATTCATATATTTTTGAATATCAATGTGAATTTGGTAAACTGCTCCTAGAAGCCTGAATTAAATTGTACATTTTATTTAAAATATAAATTATTACTTTAATCTTTAACTCATATTAAAAGCTTTTTTCACTTAAAAAAGTCAATAAAAAATTAAACCAGTGTCAAACTCTCCATAAAGTAGTACCACTCAATGCAATCTATAGTAATGAATAGTTTCTAGTTTGTGATTCTCATTAGGGAGGAACCTTGAATCTGAGAGCATTGCATCTAGATCTTAAAGTCTAATACAATCCCCTTTACCTTTTTAGTTAACTATAAAGTTATGAATTCAAAATAAAAACAGATAATGCTTTCAATCCAAGTTCATTCACTTTTTTCATCATACAGTCATATGCACCATAAGTAGCAGAAAAATAAATTTATAAAGTCAAAGTTGGTAAGATATCATGATTATCTATAATTAAATAATATAGATGTCAGACTCAGAATTCAGACAATCAATAATGTTCATAGATGGTGGTCCAATAAGATAATCCGTAGTTATGAAGAGTTAATTGTAAATAATCATTAATGAGTGATTAACTAGATACTATTTTCAACTCAATTTTTTTTAAAAATTTCTCTTTGCTCTTTCTTTTAATTTACTGTCTTCTATTATTTAGGTAATATAAAACCTAATCATCTTGAGACTCTTATAAAGTCATTCTCTTCTTTGCATTAATAGGATTATGAGTTTGTGCAATAATATTGCCATCTTTTAAGTGCAACGATCAACAATTCTATTTCTAACATTTTCTTTGTAAACTCTATCTTTGTTTGTGGACGTTAAAATAATTACAATTGTTTTACAGATGGCTGCTAATGAATGAATGAAATAGTACAGATAAATATTTTATATCAAATTAGAAATCTAATTATTGAAAGTAAGTAATTGTTTATGAATTAAGGTTTTACAGATGTGATTTATAATAATTTATTAATAATAGTCATTATTATATGATCTATTTTTAAGATCAATTCTTGAAAATAAATAGTTCCAATAACATGAATTGTAAAAAAAAAAAAAAACACAACTTTTTCACATCCTTTTATTGCATGCTTAAACTTAGACACAGTAAAAACTGACACCTTAAAGCTATGGCAATTCTAGAAGATATAACTCACTTTGAAACAGTAACTTGGATAATATCTTATTGCATCCAAATAAAATATTTATATACATATATTTTTAAAAGGCCCAAGAGCATAAATGAGAAGTGTGATTTGAAAAAAATAAACAATATTTGGAAAAAGCTATTGGAGGATAAAATATTTTTGTAACTTCTCAACCCACAGAATTTGATTTATGAGGAGAAAATAATAAAAGGAAAAAATAACAAATTATAATCTCACACACACATTCTTATGATTTGAGAAAGAAGTTATGAGAAAAATACTTGTTATTGTACTTTTACTATATTGAATTTCCTGAAAATAATAGTATGAAAACATTTAACTATGAGAATATTAAAATTAATACATAAATATATCGTTATATCACCTCAATAATGTAAAAAAAAAAAAAAGAAGTTGATATATTTTGAAGTGTTAAAAGAAACTGTAAGAAAGATGACGAATTATGGATGATGATGATTAATATTGTTTGCAAGAAGTAACTTATTGCTTAATTATCTTTAGCCGTTTTTTACGCAAAGAAATTAATAAAAAAATACTGAAGCCAAATCACACCAATGAGTTAATAATTAAATGACTCTTGGATATATATTAAATTCATTTAAAACATTTCATTTATTTTTATTTTGTATTACGATTGACGTCTTTCCTATTGTGCTCACTGTCTTTCTATAGTGAAAATTGTTTTCTGTCACAATTTTAAAACACTTCTTAAAGCTTTATCTAGTTGTCAACTTCAGCATTCACTAACCTAAATTATTTAATTATAATAGATTTTTGATCTAGCACAATTTGTATCTCCCAATTGATTTATTTAATCTTTTTCCAATTTGATTTGTGTTTCTAGTGATTTAAGAGAGATTAAATGTTATTTTTATTAAAAATAATATATCTTTTCCATTTCAAAAATATTATTATTCAATATAAAATCATGCAATAGTTAGCAAAAATAAACAAATCAAAATTATTTCACTAAGCAATATTTTTCAAAGAGAACAAAAAGAAGCAAAATGATATTAAATCACCATTAAAAAAGATAAATTTTTAAGATAACGATATGTTTTATATGGGCACATACTTTTATAGAATGCATATAATATGCAAACAAATGTAGTTTCTATTAAAAGTGAAATGTTTAACATTACTGAGTGGGGGAAATATACCTATCATTAGTTGAATATGACTTCCTCGTTTTACTCATATAGTATATAAATATTGTTTTTATTTATTGCTCAGGCTCCAAACTGGCTTCAGAGAGTGGTGGATAATGGAATGATCTTTAGAAATGAAGATCAACTGTGAATAATAAATAAATAGTGTTCAACCAAGAACTCCTGCTGCCTTGGTAAGTTAAGGTATTGGTTCATCAAAGGCTAGGTACTGTTTCTAATAAAAAGTCTTTCTGTCTCCCTCTTCAGTTACTTAATTAAGTTCTCATAGGGTGCAGTTGTTATTAGACTCTAATCTTTTTATATTAACTGTGATAATGAGATTGTGAGTGCATGCAACAATTTCCAACCTTCCATTACACATAAAACATTTCTGATTTGCAATTCTTTTTTTTTTTCAGCACAAGTCGTGAAGAATTAAGCAAGTTGTGACAGAGATAGATTTAGTAGGCATATCTTAATTGTGGCATTTGTTAGAGACAATACAAACACTAATTAGTCAGTTTGGAAGTGAATTTGAGATGGAGGAGGAGTTTTGTTGGGCAAAAATTGTATATTCAAGCAGCCCTATTTATGAAAGCCTGCCTACCATGAAAAAGTAAAAGGATCTTAAAATGTTTAAAAATAGCCTGTCTCACTCAGACTGGATAGATTGTTGTATATAGCAAATTACTCATTACACTGATAGAAATAATAAGAATAATATCAGTAGAAGTAGTAAAATAAGAAGCAGCCATAGTTCTAAAGGTAAGTATTATAAATCTAATTTTTTTTCCACATGCAAGTATATGAAATGTGTGAATTTTATGCAATACAAACTCTTCAGGAACAGATCAGAGGACTGCACTAATGGACGAAGCTATCATGATGTAAGATTGAAATCTGAAAGGAAAGAAGTTTAATAGAACAGATGGATGGATATGTTGTTTTTTTTAGTAGTGAAAAAAGAATGCATGGTGTTGGATTTACTATTAAGTATAATTTAGTATCTTCTCTATTGTTGGAATTCCTCATTGTATAATAAAAGGCTAAAGGTGGCAAAACTCATCTTATACAATGGCTCCAGTGCTCATTTCATTAATGCCTATGCTTAACCTTAGATTCAAAAAAAGAAAAAAAATATTTATTGTGGATAACATTACTATAGCAATAATACTATTTAAATATTTGTATAAATAGTAGACTTTGGACAAAAATTATTGGAAACAATGATGCTCTATATTTAAATTGTTTAATACTAAATTTTTGCACTACTAATTTTGTTTATGCAGAAAATTGCTATAAAAACTTAGATCATCCTTACTCAAACAATGACATTTAATAGATTACATTATAGCTAGGAGTTAGAATGCAAAAGCATATTACAAATACAGATTGTTGGACAGATTAGTACCCTCTAAGATTAAAATGATAGTTGCATTAAAAATTAGATATTACTGTAAACATATTTACAAAAAATTAATGTCCATTTTTTAGAAAAATCTATTATATATATCAACAGCTATTAAACTTCATGAATGTTATATTTCTGAAGCATGGAATCCTCTTAAAGTATGTATTATGCGTTTACACAAATCTATGGTTCAGTAAAAAGAAGACTTAGGGCTGGTTTTCTAACATTGATTTTAATAAGTGTTTTGATTAAAAGAAAATATATAACACTTTTTGCTGACCAAAATAATAAATTAAATGTGAAACTTCATAATAAATATAAAGATAGGAAAGCAGAAATTCAATGACTAATAAAAAGGCTTAAAGGATTGGTGGATTAAATTGCAAAGATTCAGAAATTCACTGATCATGATACAGACCTGAAAAACAGCAATATATTTCTATTAAATCTAACAATGACACTCTCTTATATGTTAATGATATTTTAAACAAATGGAAATATTTTGATCACCAGATTTGGACAAAGATATACATCTTATTGAAGTCAAAATAGCCCTTTATAATCTTAAAAATGAAAAGACTTCAGATCCTGATGAAATATCTAGAAAAGTTTTAAAATATGGTGGTGTTATATTAGCTCCAAAAATAATATACAGATCCATAAAATTGTCCATCTGATCTTAAAGATGCTTTTATTGTTCTAATTTTTAAATACAAGAAAATTAATCAAGAGTGCAGTAATTATCATGGAATATCATTATAATTCATTACTGCAAAGATATCCAAACCTTTTATTGAAAGGGTTGATTCCAGTTTTAGATGAATGGTTTCTAGAGATTCAAGGTGGTTTTATAGACTCAAAAATCATTACAAATATGGTTTTTGTTGCCAGGAAAATGCAAGAAAAATATCTCAAAGAATGAAGTGACTTATATATATCAATCCAAATGCATCCCACATTAGTTTGGGTGAAACACTGTCTTAAAAAAAAGGAAAAAAAAGTACAAACTGCCTTTATCATGCGCTATTGGAATAAACTGCCTAAAAAAGTAAAAAAAGATGTATGTATTTGATATATTTATTGTGAAAGGCAATTCATGCACAAACTTATATGAACTAAGTGATAAAGATTTGAACAATAATGTGTGTGGGCGCTTGCATATACTGTAAATTAGATAAATTGCCCATGAGATTAAATTAAAAATTATTAATGTATGTTAAAATTATATTAAATGTTTTGTAGAGATAGTTTTATGAGTAAGATTACTCTATAATATGCGAGTAGAAATACAAACAAGATTAGAAAGGAAGCTACGGGGAGGGGCGGGATGCTTTGATTGCGAATCATTTTAAAATTTCGTGGTTTATAAATTTCAAGCCATGATTGAAATCCTTTTGGTTTTGTGCCGAGTCTGAATCGATTTTTAAATAAAATCTTGGCAGATTCTTATGTTAAATTAAATGGTGAATTCAAATGCAAGATTAAAAATTATGAATTAAAAAGATATTTGTGAAATTAAAAGTAAAAAGTAAAAGTCGGCCAAAAATTTTCTTTCTTCCTGCATTATAACGCAAGAGAAAAGATAAAAAAAAAAAAGGAGAACTAACTGTTTTTACTTCTTTCATTATATATATATATATATAATATTGTATATAAGTTTGTTTACTCTGCATGGTTTTTGACGAGACCAATAGAGTATTTTGCACAGGAGTCCAAGATTTTCGAATAATCCACATTATGGTTCAAATGCTGTCAAGTAAATAGTCAGTAAGAAAACATTCAAATGATCTAAATTATGACTCGACTGCTGGCTAATGCCATAAACAGTGGGCAAGAAAACATATTTGAAAGGTCTACATTATGGTATAGTGAGTTATAAAAAGAGGTCATTCAAAATTCGTTATATTTTGTTCCATAGCTGATTTCCATTAGAATGCTATTCTGATTCCAGATTGGAAGTTAAACTGCAAAGCTGCATTGAAATGCTGCGCAGAGAAGAAAGTTATTGACTGTACTCACAATCATACAATAATAATAATGTTTTCCAATATATTCTATTCTCTGCAAGATCTTTCCAATGGTAACATTCTTTAGAATGTCTGTGAGATAATTCTTACAATATAGACTGGACCTACATCACACACAATGGACATGATCAAGTTCACCATGAAATCCCTTTCAAGAAGTCTTGCATTATTCATTCATTTTACATGTCCAATCCAACAAACTTGTGATTTTATAATTTAGCAAGTTCAAAAACATATTGATTGGTTTTATGATCTTGATATTTATATATTTCCAATTTTACAAAGCATCCTTAAATGAAACTTCTCTAATGTCTTCAAATTATTTGGGGTGATAGTATCCAAGTCTCACTACCACAGAATGAATGAGGTAAAACAACATTTCTAAATACTGCTAACTTATTTGCAATAATTATTTCCCAATGATGAAGTACTCCATCTTTTAACTTCTTAAAAGCAGCAGCAATACATTGGAGTCTGTGTTGCATCTAAATTCATCTGTTTTTATAAAACTCAAGATATTCAATCAATGTGGTTTCCATTCCCAAAGTGATAATGATTCAAAATAAAAGTTGCTGAGGATTTTTTAATTAAAATGAATAAACTAAAATTTATATATATTGTAATCAGAACATTAAGTACTTTCTGTAGATCATCTTTTTAGATGGCAGAAAGAGCACAATCATCAGTGTACTGTAAATTCAGAATCCAAGAAGATGAACTTTTTACTTTAGCTTCTAATGGATTTAAAAATTCTACCATCAAATTTATATTGATTCCTAATTCATTACGTTTCCTATAAACAATTCCAAAGATCACAGTTATAAAAATAAAAAAGCCATGTTGAAGCAAATATATACTGTTGTTTAATTCATTTCATACACCTCACATTTTCCATCTACAGTAACCTTCCTATCACTCATTTGATCATGTAGAAGCTGTGTAACACAAATAAATTTTGATGGACAAACCAACTAATTTCAAATAATGCCAAATACTTGTATTAACTGGATCAAATCAATAACAATACATAAACCATTTCTTTATCCCTAACACTTTTCTTGCATATAAGGCTTCTTATTTTTCTAAAACCACACTCTGATAAATATTCATCTATGACTGGAAGCAACCTATTCAACAAAATCTTTGAAAGTATCTTTGCTATAGAGGATAGTAATGATATTTCATGATAATTACTGCAATATTGTCTATATGCCTTATTTTCAAAAAATTTGAACAATAAATGCATCCTTAAGATCTGTCAGCACATTTTCATGAATCCATATATTCCTAAAAAATTACAATATATTTGAAGCTAACATATCATTACTACAGCCTTTCCATTATAAAGATTACGTGAGCTGTTTTGACTTCATTTAACTGAATATCTTTTTCCAAATGTATAGAAATAATAAATATATTATTAAGAATATTCATCTCAATTGTGATATCATTTCTCAAGTCCATATGTTGCCTTCAATACATCAAAAACAGAAAAAAAAGAGGCGAGAATGTCTATGATCAGTGAATTTCTGGATCTTCATTGCAGTTTATACAATTATTTTTAAGTCATTGAATTTCTTCTTTTTAGAGAAGTTGAAAATAGATTTACTTGCACCCATAAAACATTCCTTAAAAGAATTCCATGTTTCAGTAATATGACAGTATTCAAATTAGAAATTTTAGTTTTTAATAGCTGTTAAAATTTAGTATGTTTAGTAGATTCTTCTAAAGAATGAACATAAATTTTCTAGTGAATATGATTGGAATATCTATTTTTCAATGAAATTATCATTTTAATCTTCGAGCTTACTAATCAATGATCTGTCCAACAATCTGTGTTTATAAATGCTCACATAAGGTGAACTTCTCTTGCATTCTACCTCTTAACTATAATGTTATCTATTAAATGCCATTGTTTTGAGCATGGATGCATCCACATCCCTTTATAGTAAGGTTTTTGTCTAACAAAGTGTTTGTGCTAATAAATTCATATATTGTGCAAAAATTTAATAACAAATCATTTGATTTTACAGTATCAATGCCACCCAATAACTTTCAGACAAATCTAATATTTGTATCAACACACACTAAAAAAAACCTTTTAATAGTAATGCTGTAATAATGCTATACAACAAGGGATAAAAGCTATTCAGAATTCATAACTACCAGTGACATCAATCATATATCATCATTGTACAATATAAATCAAGCAATTGCTCTGCAGAGCATAATTACAAAATTAAGCTTTTATTAACTGCCTAAAAGTGAATTTATATTTGATACAGTGTTTTAGAATAAATTAAACTTAGTCAGAGACATCTTCAGTAATCAGTTTAATAATAAGAGAGTTGAAGAGAAAAGGTTAGTTTTTTGAAAAATAATCATTCAACATCATACAAAACAATCTATTTCTTAAAGAGACTTAATAAAAAAACAAAAAAAAAAATGTTTTTAGCAGTAATTATTTTTATTTCTTAAATAAATGATAAAATAGTAATTAAATATAATAGATGTTAAAAGATTTAAAAGAAAGACTAACGTAAAGTTTTCTGATAGTTTTGCACTGTCTAGCTCTTAGTTTTGGTGTTTTTTTTTTTTGTTTTTTTTTTACAAAAATTAGTGCACTTTTCATCTTAAAAACAAAAGGTTTTAATTTTTTTGTTAGTGGGCTCAGTTGGAGAACCTGATTCAGAGATACAAAATGATTCATCTTCAAGCAAAGAAATCTTAAAAAAAAAAAACATGGATGCCACAGAAAATTTCTGGAATTTCAAAAAGAGCTCAAAGAAAGAAAGGTAAGAAGACAATTCTAAACTATTCTCTCAATGAAAACTTTAACCATAATGATAAAAAACAATAAATGCAGACCCAGGGTTTAAACAAAATTCCCCAGAAAATAAACCTTCAAATAAGATGGTTGTAAATTCAAAGAACAGTATTTAAAAAAAAAAATAGGAACAGTAACATTACTGAATCAGAAAGACCTACTAAGACTTCAGTTTATCTCAAAAAATCGATTGTTATCTCAAAAACTGTTAAACAAAAAGTTTCTAAAGTAATTAAACCTTCTACAAGCATTATTTTCCTATATAGTGATGGCTCTTCCATGGATTCTGAAGGACATTAAATGTGGATAGAACAGATGAATTTCCAAATTTGCTAGAAAGTATCGTTATTAGCAACAAAAACTTAAAAATACATTTGTTCAAGAAAATACTGATAAACCAGTATTCTTTTTTAATACACCTGACTCTAAAACTACAAATGATATAGATTTTAAAAAGAAGCAAGATCTTGCTGAAAAAAATAAAACTGCAAGAACATGATATGCTAGGATTGTACAATCCCAGAACAAAAAAATTTATCCACAATCAATTAATACTAATGTTTCAAAATCTGATTTTTTGTTTTTTGACAATGAAGATGATACAGGTCAAGAAGATGAGATATTTACTGATATAAATAAATATAAATGATGTTAAAATCAACAATATTATCAGGGAATTCAATAGATCTATCCATCAACAATTACTGAGTTTCTTTTCAAAATATTACAATCGCAAATCCCTTATCTTGGCTATAACTGATAAATCTAATAATCTTTGTTCTTTTCTTACAGACAAATTGTGTAATGAAATTACAACAAAAGGATTATGGCATCATATTCACAAACTCATAAATCATCCCAATAACCATTACATAATCCTAGAGTGCAAGGATATCTGGCAAAAGGTATTATACAGAAAGCAAAAATTTTGTGATAATAAACTGGTAGTGGCAGTAGGAAATTTTGAATACTGTTTGGAAAAAGTACTAATTGAAAAGTCCTTACAAATTCAGCCACATTTACTTTAAAAGGAATATTACCTTACAAATTCAGCCACATTTACTTTAACACTCATAAAAGGAATATTACCTGCAGCAATCTCAACTGTCTACTATGCTGAGTCGGTCCAATTAATAACTTTTTTTTGGACGAATATTGCCGGAATGTTTCTGGTGCAAATGCGAACATACTTGGTTAGGGATTGTCCAAATAGGATTTGCAATCAATGTCATACTAACAAAACAAAGTTCCATCGATGTTTTCAGAATTATACTTACAACAGACAGACTGCTCCTCCAACTGACAAACAAAACATGACTTCACCATCAGAAGACCTGTTGTTTGGCCAACACGATCTGGATAAATCACCCTTAATAGAAATTCTGAAGCTGGTTCAACCCCAAGTACTAGAATCTCATAAATTATCTGAGCAAGTCATCAAAGATATACCTTTATCTTCAGATTAGGATCTGATGCTTTCTAAAATCCAAATTGGTTAGATCAGGCACAGATTCTGACTCCACTTTGATTGAAGAACCAACTGCACATTATGGCAAGACAAAGAGAAAGGCATCAAGCAATGATAAAAAAATCAAGGAACCTTTCTTCCTCTCTAGATATCAAAGATCTTTCCGACTTTAATAAAAGCTCCTCAGATTTAGAGTCGAGCTCAAGCCAGAGTAAGGGAAAAAAACTTAAGCATAGTAATATAGATGTGACTGTGTGTGATAATATGGCAAGAGGCTTGTAGGATTCAGGCAGAGTGGACATCTCTCTGCTGCCATACTATACAGCTCTCCCAAGCAGGACCAACCTGTTGTGGTTGGAATTTGCCTCTGGAAGAGATAGTTAAGATGAACTCAGATTGCTAGTATCATGATGGTGCCGTAAAAGCACTCTTGCTCCATGAATCATTCTTCCAGTAAATAGTTTGCTCATTGGCCTTTGACCGATCATGTATTTTAAATTCGCAGGTGTAAATGTGCGGGGCGTCAGAATTGATGCCATTGGCCACCGGATCCACTCCTCTCCCCATTTGCTCCACACCAACATGGATCCAACAATAATAGAAAAACTGCAGAAGCTAGGATCTCTTCATTATTCCATAGCCATCCCTCGGCCGGAGTTGCAATGCTAAATTCCACATAATTGTTCTGTTCACAGTTTCAAAATAAACCTTCTAAATAGCAATATGATTTTTTGTACAATAAATATAAATGCACATAATTTTAATATCTTTCTTTATCTGAAAGGGGGCATATCATTGATTCATAACACTGTGCTACTAATAAGTGTAGCACTAAATGCCAATCCATTTCCCACATTCTTGCTTGGCACTTTTAGTGTAAACTATGATGAATTCAATTACAAATACTTGCACTTGATGAATACTTGGCTGATTTGTGCACAGGGCTTTTTTCCACCTGATGCATGCTCTTTCTATACCAAACAATATTCCACGTTAATAGACTTACTCTTCTATTCACCTGAACTACATCTTTACATTAACCCAGAGTTATCTCTAATTGCTTTCTCCGATTCATCATGCCCTCACAGTCTCTTTCTATTGATTTATCTCCTCAGTCCTGTGCACAAGCCAAGCTTACGATCAGGCTATTGTTAAAATCCATGGCCCCAATTCTCTCTGAATCTGGCAGAGGGTTGGTTCACATTCATAAATATTCTATCATCACTACAAAATCACTACCCTAGAAAAAATAAGGGGTTTATGATTTTTCTCCACAAAATGAATGGGATTAAATAACCTTGATGAAGATAACTCTGACACACTCTACAGTACTAACAGTTATCTCTTTAAAACAACAGTTTTTCAGTATACAGCAGACTCTCCTAGAATTTCTGGTAGCCAAGAAGTCCAAAGTTTTATCTCCCAAAATCTTATACTTTTTTCAGGGGGTATATAAAGTGGGCTCTTGGTTGCCAGAACAAATCCAAAATACCAACTGCTATCAAGATAGGCAATGACATCTATAATGGGATCCACATGTCTATGCAGATCCTAATTCACTATAAGAGCAAACTGGCAGATGTTAATTTTTAAACTGAGCAAGAATTAAGTCATGAGCCTAGCAAGATGATTCATGGCATTCTTGAGTCTGATGTTCAATCTGAAATAGCCTTGATGCCTGACAGAATGCAGCCAGGTATCCATGGCATTCCTAATTTAATCTTGAAGCACATTGAAGCATTTACAATACCTATAATCCTCAATATGATGCATTTCCTAGCTTCTGGCCCCAACTGATTGACAGCCTTTATCCAATTGCCAGGGTCCATTTCTCAAGAGGGGGATGATCCCTTCCCCTCTTGAGAATCTGCAGCCCATATCCATATGGCACCACTGATAATTAAGATGAATCCACAATCAAGGATAAACTCCAGGATTAGATTCTGTCAGAATTATCAAGCTTCCAGTTTGCCAAAAAAGAATCCTCTACATAAGAGGCCATTAGCATCTTCAAATTAATTGTAGAATATACAATGAGACATAGGAATTCTAAGCCCTTTGTTGTGCAGCAGGACTTTGTCAGGTTTTGACTCTATCGGAATTCCCTGCCTTGTTCAGCTGCTTGGTGAACTGGACATTCCCCTTGGGATAATCAATATCATATCTAATCTGATTAATAGGCAAATTTCAATATCATTGAATGGTAAATTATCTGAATCATTCATCCCCACTAAATATATCCCTCAGGGCTCCCCTCTGAGTGCCCTCTTATTCATTTTGTATGTGAACTCCTTCCTATAATTCATTAAATAGAATCCCCAATATCAAAAAGTACATCCATCACATTACATACATGGATGACGTGGCCATGTTGTTATCATCTCGTAAGCACATCCCTGGGCTCATAAAACGAAGTGAATCACAACTATGTTTCAACTTAGCAAAATTGATGGCATGGAGGCTGTCCTTGGGAACAACATCCCCATTTTAGCTAAACCACTCAAATTCCTCAGTTTTTCATTTAACCTCTCCCCGCATGCAATGAGGAGAGGTCTAAAATTCCACAATGACAGCTAACAAGATTATTGGTTCATTGCAGAAGGTTTGTACCTCTTTATATGCCAAGATGGCCCTCCTTAACAAGTTATTGGTCCCCAGGATTATCTACTCTATGTCATTCATGAAATTCATGGGAAAATTCATTCATGGCATCAATTCCATTTGTTCTTGGCTCCTGTGGGAGGGGGGGCAGGACTGTCAGTGATTAGCCTCATGAAGATTCAAAGACCTCCCAAATTGAATGGACTGGGACTACATTTGCTGTAGGTCTTTTGGTTCCAGAGTGCTTTCAATCTTTTTTCCAGACTTTGTTCCCTGAAAACTTTTATCCATTAGATGTGCATCCCACAGACCCTACACCTCCTAGTATGAAGTATTGTCTCTCTGATTTGTTATCTGAAATTACAAAAATGAATTTAATCCTGGATCAAGCTAACCTGCAAAAACTTGATACTGGAAGCATATAACCTCAGTTATGAAACAATTGTGCCTATCAGTTAAACACTCAACATAACCATCTTTAATGTCTTAAAAAATTTAAATGGTGGTGCCTGGAACCGAAGTATTTCTATTTTTTGATAAAAATCAATCTTAATGCACTTCCCATATGCAGCTTTTTAACAAAAAATAGAGGATACATCTATTGATGACAAATATGCGTTGTGTAGAAGGGAAGAAGAGATTATTGAACACATTTTTGACAAAGGTGTTAAATTGAAAACCTGTAGAACCTTAATTTTTTCATATAAACACATCGATGATGACACTGATTCAAAGCATCAAATCAGGCAATTTTGCAGAAATAAGGAGTGTTATATTCTTATTGTTTTATGTTTGGCTGATGTACAGTCCTATTTGATTCTAGTTGCACAGATCCCCTAATAATATTAATCAGGAAAATCAAGACAAGAAAGAGACAATCGTATAGCTTCTCAAATAATGTTCAGGAACACATGGGAATTGATATATCAGTATTGAAAGGACCAGAATAAGCTAACTTAAAAACATTCCTCCCTGATGTTGAATCATCCTTATATTAATACTATCAAAAATAGTGGGTTTTATATTGTTGATCCAGGGCTGAATTTGCCCAACAGAAATTCATATTTAATTTGACCTGTTAACACATATATCCTGATCTTTTTTGAATCGTTAATACAGAGCGTTCTTGCTCATAGATAGGTTACTCGTATCTCATAAATTTGAATAATAAAATTTTATTGAAAAAAAAATTATCTAACTAAAATTTACATTCTGAAAAAAAAATCTAGCATTCAATCAGTAGGAAAATTATTATAGAAAACGATAAATTCTTTGATGGAATCCATTAACATATTGTGTGTTTACTTATAGTACTTTTAATTAATGGTTGAATATATTTGAGAAAGAATTAGTTAAAATTAACTAAATATTAGAAATAGTAGCAAAAAATGTAATGGTTGTCTAATAAATACTTTGTATATGCTTATACTTAATGACAATTTATCATCATCATTATTTTCAACCATTATTTATCCCCATTGCAGAATGAAAAACTCTCCAAGTTCAAACCATTTTCTCTTATCTCTAGGCTCTTTTCTTCACATCATGCCAGCAAACTTTCTTACTTCATCCATTCATTTTATATAGGGTCTCTTTCTAAGTTTTTTAAAATCTCATAGAATCTAATTTAAGATTTCAATTGCAGGTCTATTATCTTCTAGAAAGCCCAACTACATTTCAGTCTCTCAGTTCTTTCAATGATGTCAGTAACACCTGTATGTTCTCTCACCCATGTATTTTGTCCTCAATCTCTTTTCATTACTCCTAAAATACATTTCTCCATACTTCATTGAGTGGTCTAAAGTCACCGTATTGCTCTTCTATTGTGCCTGAATCAAGATCCATAAGTAAGAACTGGTAGCACATTTATTATAATCCTTCCTTTTCAAACACAGGTATATTTCCTTTTAATATTACATTTATTTCTACCAAAAGCATCCCAACCAAATTTAATTCTATGATTAATTTCATTCATTATGTTTCTATCTGTAATAATAATCTGCCCAAAGATATTTGTAGTTATTAACTTCTTCTAACTCATGATTATCAATCTTTATTTTCATCTTTTGAAAAAATTTATTGAACAATACTTGTTTTTTTTTAGTATTTACTTTTAATTCTACTTTGTTACTTTCATCTGATAACTCTTGCAACATTTCCTGAAATTCTAAAGCTTTATTTGTGTAACGGGCACAGATGTCGTTACATTGTTTTTTTATTAGTAAACATAAAAAAAATAAAAGTTCGCAAATAAAACTTTTTTTCTTAAGAATTAAAAATTGAAAATTAAAATTCTATACTAAACTCGTATCTATATAATCGCACAGATGAAAAAAATTATTAAAATAAAACTTTATTAAAGAAAAGAAAAAGTATTTTAAAACTAAATTGTCAGTAAAGATTTAAAGATAAAAATATATCTAAGTTTGTACAAAACAAATTAATTAATGTTATTGAAAAAATGGAAATGATTAATTTAATTAGTCAAATGTAAACTAGCCTTGGGCATTTAAATTTATAAGCATCGGTCAGATAGGAAAACAATAAAAACTAATTGCCAATGAATGAAAAACAATGGAATCGAACCTCAGCGAAAGGACCATCACATCGTCGTGACGTAATGTCCACTGGATCTGAAAGGCTACTATAAAAAGTGAGTGGAATAATAGATTATGATGAGATGTGACTATATGTGTTAGTGTGGAGTTGAAGGAGAAGGGATTGAAAAGATGCACTCTTCAATCCCTTCAGTTGTTATAAAAAAAAAAGAAAATGAAACATCGCTTTTCTTATACTGAGGACAACAGGATCATCAGAGGATTTAATGTGGATTCCAAATGGCATGCAATGGATAAAGAGGAACGTTTTAAAAATCGTAAGAACTTTAAAAACATTTTGAAACACTAAGAACTTTAAAATATAAACTTTCTCAGTCTTTAATTTATAAGAAATAGAATCCTATCTGACCAACGTTATTTATTAATTAGTTATAATTTTATTTAATGTATTTCTTTTGTAAAATCATTTCCATTTATTTTTGTTTTGTTTGTTTTGTTCTTTAAGTTTATTTATGATTTTTGTTGTGTGATAAATTAAATTATATAAATGTTAAACTTAAGTCGGGCGTGAATGGCTGTATAGATTTGTAAAGTTATATTAGGGGAGGGTAATCTTGGGTTATTTGTTCTGTAGTTAAATTGGGTCAATTGATTGGATATATTGGTGTAATTAGTAGATGTAGTATGAGATCCGCTACAGGCAGGATTGCATATATATGCCACACACCTTCTGTTTGCCTATGGATGGGTTTGTAAGTCGGCAAAGGACCGCAGTCCATTTCTATGGAGTTTTTTGTTTATTGTTCTACTCGCCAGCAGATGTAGCAATCCTGTTGGTAGAGAGACAATGTCTTCTCTAACTCTACTTACTGTTCAGATGTACATTCCTGACAGTATAGTATTTTGTGTTGTCATATTTTCATGCTACATTGAATACATAAATGTATCAGATGGATTGGAGCCTGTTTGACTGCGAACTTTTGGCCTAAGGTTAAATAAGAATAGAATATTTTCTTTCAAATGCAAATCTATGTAGTCTATTCATACTCGACACTCTAAATAAAAATGCATTAAATTTAAGTTGGGTATGGAAGTTGCATGGATTCGTTATCGGTTAATTATGTTTTTGGTTTTCATATTTGATCAAAATATATAGACATTCGGTAAATAATGATACCTTATGGTGAGTATCTAAAATGTATTTATTCGGACGTCTTTTAAGTTATTGGTGTCACTGCGGTATCTTATGATGAATACCAGTGGGTTTCTTGTATTCCCTATACAATTGACGGTATCAATGATTTTGTATTTTGATCGTTTATGTTTATTTTGAAATGTTTTTGACCGTGTAATCTATGTAACCTATCTATACTCAACATTTTAAAAACACATTTTATAAATCCGTCTGTGCGAACTTATAATATTTAAAATGTAAATTTATAAAAATTAAAATGTAAATTAAAATCAATGTTAAAAATGTAAATTAAATTTTAAAATGTAAACATGCTAAAATAATAATGTTAAATTTTATATATATGTGCGTAAATAAATGTTTGTATGTTAATTACTGGTAGTGGCTTATTTTATTCTTTTTTAAAAAAATTATTCTTAGATAAGAATTTATGAAATATAAATCTCTGCTGTTCCATTGAGCTAGTGACAATGGGCTAACGACCGGATATCAAAATATATAAAATAAAAAAAAATAATTTTTTTTTTGACTTACGTATCTGCCTACTTTATAAATTTTTCTAGGTTCAAATGCCTAGATGGCGCCCTGTAGTGCAGATGATGTTAAGCTTCAATTCTCCGGATCATTATATTTGCAAAAAACAACTACATCAATCATTAAAGAAATGCTTATAGAATCAAATGCCTTTTCATAATCTACAAATCCAAAGCATAATGACAACTCATATTCATTTGTCCTTCCTATAACTTCTCTCAATACTTGGATATGATCCACTGCATTAAAACCACTTTTAAATCCAGCTTGTTCTTTTGTTTGATTAAAATCCAAAGTTTGCTATAGACGAGTTGTAATTATTTTGCTAAAATTTTTGTAAAGAAGTGATAAAAGACTGATGTCTGTAATTTCTAATATCATCTTTATTACTTTTTAAAATATTAATACTAAATTCTTCCATACAACTGGAATATTTTTTATCATTTAGATATTTGGTATATAACTTTGCCAATATTTTTTTTTATTTCTTCTCCTGCTTCCTTTAAGACATCGATTATAATTCCATCACTACCTGGAGATACCTGGAGATTTTCCCTTGTTCATAAATTTAATTGCATATCTCACTTCTTCAATTAAAAACCTGGACAATTCAGAAAATGTATTAGTTGGAGGAGATACTTTTTCTTGTTCTTTATAGCTATATAATTCTTGATAGAACTCTTTTATATATTTCACGATGTCCTCTCTCTTTTTAGTAATAATTCCATCTTTTTTCCTTATTGCAGAAATAAGTTTTCAATACCAAGATGTTGTTTTACACTTGAGACTTTTATTCTCTTCCATAACCTTCCTTGCTAGTTCACATCTTAAATCATTATCATCTTTTTTAGCACCATTTTACAAAATTCAAGATATTTAACCCTTCTTAATGAATCATTTTAATATATTTTCATATTATTTATTTTCTTCATAAATTGTCTTGTCTCAGTAGAAATTTTGTCGGTCAATTGCTATTTTTTTGTGTCAGCTATCTTTGTTGCAGTTTTTAAACGTTTATCAATTATCTTCCTATTGATTTTACTAAAATCTGAATTATGTTCAAAAATCTGTTAACATTTGAAAAACAATTTGCAAGTTCTAATTTAAATTCACTGGAATGTCTCTAAAAATTAGGAATATCAACTTTGAAGATTGTTTTTCTTAATAATTTTTCTCTCTCTAGTTTTGCAATAACATATATCCTACATCGCACTATTTGATAATTGTTTCCTGTGTTGAATTTATTAAGATCATTTCAATCTTGAAATACATATTTTCTGTTAGTCAAAATAATATAAAAATTTTCTTTTTCTGCAAACTCCATAAGTTTATGACCTTCCTTATTTCCATCACCATAGCCAAATTTACCTACAGCACTTTCATCTTTCAATTGTTTATCAATTCTAGTATTAAAGTCTCTCATGACAATTTTAAAATGTTTGGTCTGATCAAAAGCCTTTTGTAATTCTTCAATACAATGAGAACTTGTTGGCCATAAACCTGAATCTGTGTTAAATATCTCCTATTAAATTGAATAACAAACCTTGTCACTCTGTCTCACACCCCATAAATCTCCACAATGTTGTTCTTCCACTTTTTATTCATAATGAATGCTACTCCACTTATACTTCCAAATGTTTGTGTCTTTGTAGTACTGTACATTTCCATTTTTTAAACCAAATATCTCTTTACTTTTTTTGCAACTTTATAAAGACCAATAAAGTCTCATTTAATACAAGATAGTTATTTTTCCGATTCTTTCAATATTTCTTCACTTGCTACTGATCTGCAATTGTAAGTGCCCTCATTAAATGAATAGCAGCCTGGGTCAGCAACAGGTAGATTCTTAGCACCTTCAGTCTTTGGCTACCAACTATTATTGCCTTGGCTGGCAAATTTCCCGCCTCTGTGAATTAATGGCCATGATTTTTTTTGTCTATTATGATTGTAAATATCTATTTTAGAAAAAACAAATCATTCACACACATTCATTTTGCCTTCAAGAAAATTCAACTGATTACAGTTAAGAGCTATCAGGCAAGTGATGGTGTTTCTTGATCTTAAATTCAGAGGTAAAAAGTCAATAAATTCACTGTGCTGACTGATTGATACATGTTCATGGGCAGCCCATTCATGTTTGCATACTATATGAATAATCACATAGTAATAATTTGCTCTGCTTGGCTCTTTTAAAGGTCTCCTTATAGTTAACAGCAAATTTCTTTCTGCAACTAAATGACAATTAATGCTGTAAAAATAAAAATTTGAATTGAATACTCATGTATTTTCAATGACTTATAGTTTTTATAATTTCTATAGTCAGGACTATCTGTGTAATATAAGCAATAAAAAAAAGGAGTGTGTGTGTGACAAAAATGCATAGTAATTAGTTCAAAAATATTAATTCCAGATTTATTTAATAGTTTATTATCTGGTCATTCCAGCCAATAATTTTGATTCCAATTATGTAATTCCAGATTTATTTAATAGTTTATTATCTGGTCATTCCAGCCAATAATTTTGATTCCAATTATGTGATATCATAATTTAAACTTAAGAGTCAATTTATGCTACTTTTCCTATCCCTCTTGAGTATCCATTATTGCCCCCACCCAAAGAAAGGAGGTAAAAAATGACAGTTTGAATTATTAAGATTTTTGCTTTAAAAAATATATTTCTATGCGGAATGATCTATAAATTATATAATTTGACAATACTAAGATTTAAGATGTAAAAAAACTTGCATATATACAAAATGGTTACTTTATAAAAAGTTGACTAGTTCTCTCCCCAAGCAGCCTGCAGGCCATTTCTAAATAAATATCTGTGTTATGCCAAAAACATGGTTTAGTTATTCGTCACAAAAATTTTAAGGTGCTAACATATCCGATCACAATATACAACATGTTTTGTATCATGGCCAATCATTTTCAATGCTTTCACTGTCATCACAAAATCTTGCAAATCACTTGACACCATTCTTGTGTGTATATATACAAAAATAGTGAAATTCTTTACAACTTAAAGAGACTAAGCAATCTATTCAAGAAGATAATATCCATGTCTGCAAAGGATATATAGATATGGAAGACTTAAGAAAAACTATTTTATAGTTTTTGAATTATAATGAGTAATATTAATAAACTAAATAATTTATATAAGTGTAAAGAGATTTGTAGATAATTATTATAATTGCAAAATTTTCCTAAGATTAGAAAAATAATCGGATATCTAAGTAGGTAGAATTCATTTTGTTTATTTTATGACTTTATTCCTGAATAGTAAATACAGTGAAACCACAAACTACAACTTCAATTATATACTACTAAAAAAAAAATGTAAACAAACAATCAAACAAAAAAAGAACATTAAAATTTACAAACTTATTACAAATCTCAATATGATGGCATCTTTTTTTTCCTCACTAAATATTACATTTTCAAATCTTAAACGTGAATTTATTTAATTATAGTTTTTTTCATGATTTAAATACAGTTCAATAGGTAGTTGCAAGCATGTGCACAAAATTTTTCTTTTGCATTTTTTTTCTTTCCAAAAAGTTTCATTTTGTATATGGTATGTATTATTTAGTAAAATATTTTGTAGAACAATGAACAATAAATTTAAAAAAAAAAGGCCATAAAGTACTTTCATTAAATGAGAAAATAAAATTGTTGATTTAGTAAAGAAATATAAAAAGTTATTTTAAAGTGGGCCATATTTTCCAAAAGAATGAATCTTCAGTCAGAGAAATTATAAAGAGGGAGAAGCAGATTGATCCTATTATTGCTTTTGCTCCTAAAATAGTTGAAGTTGTAACTAAAATAAAAAACAATTTTTTGGTTAAAATTAAAAAGACTTTAAATCTATAGCTAAATGATATGGATAGTAAGAATGTTGTGATTTAAGTTTTATTATTATTATTTTAATGAATATGATTGATTGAATGTGCACACATAATACTACAATATTAATGTTCCCTTTATTGTATATGTAATTATTTTGTGCACATATGTGTGTATGCTTTAGGAAACGGGTTTTGTTTTCCCCCTTTCTTTTATTTAGTTGAGTTCACTTTCGATGAATACTCATCATTGAAAGTGCACTCAAATGGACACTCAGCTTAAAAAAGGCAAAGTAATAAAATCTTTTTTATAAAACATAAGCACATATGTACACAAAAGAATTACACATAATATATGTAGAGATGATTTCTCAATTTATTACTAATAACTACATTATGACTTTTTTAAAATTTTTGTTTATATTATAATCTTAATTTATAAATGCATACTGTTCACATAAAAATGTATATATATATATATATGTTATGGTTAAATTAATAAACTCAGTTATTATTAATAATTACTGGATCTTTTGGTCAGAATGATAAAAAATACATAAAAATCAACTGACGGGGTAATTATCAATATTTATCAAGGTCCTTTGGTCAAAGTGATAAATAATACATATAAATCATATTGATCAGGTAATTATTAATAATTACTAGTAGGAGTCTAAAAATATAATAAAAATATATAGTATAATATTATTTGTTATTTATTATTTTAATATTTAATGATTTTTTTAATTTATTATTATATTATATATTATATTATGATAAAATTATACAAATAATGATTACAAAACAAATTGGAAAACTTTAGTTAGATAAAACTTTTATAGTTTTATAAAATTATAAACAGTTACAAACTATTTATATATAAAATAACATTGCAAAACTTTTTATTTTTGCAGAAAGAGCCTTTGTGGCATTTAAAATTGCAAAGAATTTTTGATATTTTACATTTGCAGTGATACAAGTTATAATGGCCTGAGCAATTACAGTGTTGGAATCTTTGACCATCTAAATTGGAATTCCTGGAGCATACTCTCTTAAACTTATTTCCATATCTGGAACATGATTAATTGAAGTAACATTTTCTTTGCAGACTGTAAATTCATTCCCGGCATAGAATTAGTTTAAAATGCCATATTTTGTACCAAGTTAATATTTTTAATTGATACTATAACACCAATAATATTCTGATGATCAGCTTTAGCACATCTACAATCCTTATCCAATGCATTCTACTACATTTGCATTGGAAATTTAGTCTTCGAAAGTCATAACATTTTTTTAAGCTTACTTATTCAGATTCTCCTTAGCAGAGTTTTGAAATTCTTGGATTTTTTTACAGATTTCATCAAGTGCAAAAGAAGAATTTTCTTAGGACTGTTCACTAGTTTCAATACTGCCAATATTTTTTCTTTTATTATCTTCCATATCATATAGCAATATTTCAGAAAAATATGATTGATCTTTGATTTGGCTAACACTCATTTCTATTTTTGTTCAGATCTCCACCAGTTATTAGCAGAAAGTCTTTCACATTGTCATTATTCTCTGCTGTAATATTGCAATCCTCTTCTGAGGCAACTTCCTGGAGTTCAGCATCACTAGTGGATTGATCTTTTAATATCATCTCAAGATTTCATTCACTAGAGATTTCTGATAAAGTTTCAACTGGAAAGTAGGCTTTCAAACTTATTTCAGATTTACAACCAAATATAGCCCCATAAGGACTGCAGTCTATTCCAGAAAGATGAATTCTATTTTTCATAAATTGAATGAATTTTAATCCTTCCAACCATTTTGTTGTATTTGTTTCCAGGTAGATAACATATTTTCAATGTCTTGATTTGTTCTTTCAACTGAGCCTTGTGACTGTTTATGTCTCAATTTCCCATGAATGATTTTAAGTTCATCCCACATTCCACAGACTTCTTCAATAATTCTGTTAGTAAATTCTCGACCATTGCCATTTTGCAAGATGCATGGAGTTTCAAACATTGTAAATATATCCAATAATTGGTAAGCAACTTCCATGGCATGTTTGGTATTTAAAGCTCTTAGTTGAACAAATTTTGTAAAATGGTTTTGATAAACTGTTATAAATTTATACTCCCCAGCTGTTGCATGTCTATCAGATCAACTTGTCATCTCAAATTGAATTGACTGCTTTTAATTGGTTTCACAGTGAGCCATGTTTTTGGAATGCTTACTTTCTTTTGATAGGGTTCACAAAGATTTAAATACAGCATAATAATTTCTATGATAATGTTCTTATATTTTGCCTTAAGCTCTTGCATCATCCTGTTTCACCCAGCACAACCAATTACAATATGGATGTCATGATTTAATTAAAAATTCTCTTCCAAAAAGTGTAATATATAATTGATTTATTTTCATTTTTAATTGATACTATGAGTTTTTCAACACTTTCAATTGTTACAATATTGTATCTTAATAAACTTTGATATTCTGCAGATGATTTGCTGGAAAAACTTTTCTTTGTTTTCTTTAACTTTATGCAAAAATGAATAATACTCTTCTCTTGTAAATAACTGATTTTATTTCTTTTTCAATTTCAAATTATTCATTTGATCATTAAATTGTTTTTTTTTTTTTTTGTCATGGCTAAACTCTCCATTATCATTATGGGTAATGTAAAATTAATGAAAATGTAAAAACAATATTCCAGCCATATTAGTGATAGACTTAAATAAAAAACTATCTCTTCCAGTAATGTAGTAATCAGCACTAAGTGAATGGTTAGCAAGAACACAACAATGATATGACTCCTTTTTCCCTTTGGAATATGAAGAAGCTGTCAACCTAACGTATTGAAATTTATTAAATTTAATGTTGATAATGAACTTACTGGTATTGAAATGTATTAACACAGGTATTGAAATGTATTAAATTTACCACTGACAGTCGCAAATCTAAAGTTATTGAAATTTATTAAATTTATTGTTGACAGTCGAGAATTATGAATAACTACTGGTTCATGTGAGACTTTTTTTAAAATTAATCACTTTGACCATCTTATTTGGTTTTATTATTATTATTATTATTAATAATCGGTAATTATTAATACAAACTGATTAATCACTTCAACCATAACATAAATCTACCGTATATATAAATGTCTTAAAAATTACTATACTGCCAACTTACAGCACAATAAGCAATACTTGTCAACAAAACTTCAGTTATTATACACAATCTAAGATATAGATGAAGGGATTTGGAGCAAAATATTAGTATATATAGGGGTTCCACTCTATTGAAGCAGATGTTCATCTGTTAACTTAGAATAATTATATTTTATTTGCCTATAAATAATTAGAATATGAAGTTAACCTTTTCATAAGTAGCCCAATAAATTTATATTATATGTATATAATATTAATTTATATTAATTATATTCTATTTGATTTTAAATAATTAAAATATGAAGTTGTCTTTTCATAAGTTATTCCAATGTATATTATATAAATATATTTAAGTAGTAGATTTTAAATTTATCTTTAATAAGTAGGCAAGTTGGAAAGTATTTTAGATCTGTATACTTAGGTTAAAGATAATATGATATAACAGTCCAATTGAGATAATTTTCTTCACACTTAAAACAAATCGTATCTCTAAATGAAAAATTTCCAGCAGCACAATAGTTATTAGCTTTTTAAATTAGAAATTCACTGTTCATGCATGACAAGTGATTAATCTATTGAGAATAAATAAAACTTGGCTGGTATGGTTCATTGCGATGGTATAGTAATGAATTCAGGAGATACAGATTCCTGAATTGATTCTCAATCAAATAATGTAAAGTAAAAAATCTGTATCACCAATTGACTGCACAAACATCACAATATATTCTGAGAAATAGACATATAATTACTTAGATTTGTGCTTTTAGTATCATACAAGATTTTTGTGCTAAAAATTCTTAGATTATTTCTCAGATGAGGAAAATGAAAAAAAAAAATCTGTTTGATTAACTGAATGTATTTTACTTTATTATTTTTAATGTCATATGATTTCATTAGCATCAACATAAAATTATTATTTCTTTAAATCTATTACATTTTTAAGACAATAGACTAAAATAATATATGAACTAATATCTATTTTATTTATAGTTAACAAACATATATTTTGTAAATGTCTGTGTATATCATAATACAATGGTTAATAACTACATATGCACAAAACATATACAAAAGTTTGTTCATTATAATTAACATTAACCTCTATAATATTTTTAAATGTATAAAGAAGAATAATATAAGAGAGGCTTTATTATTGTTTGGGAGGGCTTCTTCTGAGACATGAGCTATCAGGAGAAGAGTAATGCAATATCAGGGCCAGCCTAGTTGGCTGTTGTTTATTTTATGATTCATTGTTTTTTTAGTGTTGGTTGCTTGGTTGTGTTGTAGCCAACAAACAAGCAATTGGTCTTGCAGCTGTGAACTTAAAGCCAACATCTGTCGAGGCTGGACTCTGCTTTGAACTGAATTTAAAGAAGTAAAAAAAAAAAGATTTTTATTGTTATTTATAAAAAAAAAAAAGGAAGGGGGGGGGGATCTTGCGGATTCTGTCGAGAAATTATTTTATACATACACAAACAGATACAACCAAATCTCACTTTAAAAAAACGAGCGATTTTAATTCAATTTATTACAATGTAATTTTATATATGCTCGTTTATAAAACTTTATTACGAAACATGTAAAAGGCTTATTAAAAATGAGAATTATAATAATACTAAAGATGAAATGCGATAAAGTTTACTGTTACTTTATATACTTAATACATTTTCACACCTACTAGTGTTTTGGCTGACGAATTTAGAGCTTCCTGGAAATAAGGGCCATAATTTAGTTTTGTCTGACATGATTATAAACACACTTTTTAAAAAAGGTTCATCCAGCACACATTCAATGACTATCTTATTTAGATAGCTATAACTGCAGATCACTTTCAAGATGAGAACGATTGCATAAATTGGAAGAACTACCTATTATTAAATGGGAAATTGTTGAATTTTGTGAAGTTAGAAGAGGAAGAAATGCTTCAAAAAGTGGATATGTATTTTACTACAAATGCACAAATATTGGAAGTTCAAAGGGAGGGGAGTGCCTTATAAATAAAAATGGAAGAATAATATTGCGAAGATTGGTGGTATGTCAAAAAGAATGGCAAGATTAATAATTATTCAACTTAACAAGATACAAAATGCAGATAATTCAGGTATATGTCTAACAGGTTCTCATTATGATAAAAAAGGAAAAGATTTTTATAGGGATGTACAAAATGCTTTTGATCAAACAAAACATTTTAAAATTGGCATGGGAAATTTTTTGAATTGGTAAAAATGAAAATACTGTGTGTAAATTTGGCTGTGGGTGATAGAAATGAAAAAAGATACAGATTTATGGAGTTCGCAGAAAAAGAAACATTACAATGAATTATTTCTATGAGAAAAATGCTGAAAGAAAATGAACATGGAAGCATCCAAATGAAAGTACAGCAGAATTGGATTATATTTTGAGAAAACAACTATATAAATTTGAATGTTGTAATGTTCATAATAAGCTCAGTATAGAAAGTGATCATCGGTTAGTGAAATGTAATATATGTGTTAACAAAATGTTATATGTATATAATTCCAAGGCAGTATGTTGCTGAATGTCTCTTATATATATATACTGTATATTGAAACACACCAAAGTCGGTTTTGTGAAAATTATGATTGATACAGAAAAAGAAGAAGTGCACTTACTATATCTTGCTTGCAATTATTATTCATATAAGTTTTATCTATTAATCATTCACATTTAATAAAATAATAAATTAATTTCTCAGGGTTTTATAAAAATGTGTGTGCACTCTTACTCTTATTTTCTTTAATTGTAAAATCTTTAAAAATATTGTTTCTTATTTCAAGTATTAACTAAGAATAAGTTCATTTGTGTTTTAAAACTAATGCTAGCAAATTTGAAGGTCGAATAATAATTTATTTCAGTTAGCTAATAAATGCATGGATATCAAGTGTGTTTATGCATTCTAGGATATGACAGTGTAAAAGAGGGTTTATGTACAACATTTTACCCAATACTTTTAGTTTTCAGATAACATTAATACAATAATGATGAATTCAATCCAACTGAGTTTTAGAGATAAGTTTATATTTCAAATATGATCTTTAATATCGTGAATGTACAGTGACTATGTTTCTTGAAGAACAATAAAAAGAAATATTAAAATTAGCAATTACTTTATTGTATAATATAAAAACATCAATAAACACGAACAAATAACAATAAAAAAATATTATTTAATACATTTGATAAATATCACTGTTTATCTCCTAAAGTAATTTGAGTTTGAAATATATCAAGTGTTTTGTCAGACAATGTTGTGAAGATACTCAAAATGAATAGGAATAGGTTGTATAAACATTTCACAAAATAATTCTCAATTTAATACTGGAGGATAATAATTATCATAAAAGATAAATGTCTTATGGATTTTCTTAATAGTTTCTTTTACTACGTAATTAATTATTTACCAACCATTCATGAACAGTGAAGTTTTCATCATTTTAAAGTTAATAAGTGCAAATCATTGCTTAGCAGATCTAGATGATATTTCACCACATTGGGCTTAATTATTTTTGCCTCAAGATCCTTTACTAAATTCAATTGTAAGCTTGAACATTAAAAATGTTACTTTGCTAACACAAATATAATTAAATCATTAGGCTGCTTTGTTATACAATAGTTAACAGGAAAAATTAATACTAACAGGTATGAGTGATATATAAAATATTCCTTATAGATTTCCTCATCTACATTTGGATAATTAACTACAATAGCTGTTTAATATAAAATTGATAATTACTTACATTTGTACAACCCAATCTTAAAATAATTTACTTTAATCCCTTTTAGAAAGTGTATTAAATAATCCATCCAATTTATTGCACATTTCATTTCACTAATATTCTTTTTGGAAAAGCTTAAAAGAATTAAATTCCATTTAGTATGTTTATTAATCCAAGATAATCCATTGTTAAGCCACTAATCCATTCTTAAGATCACTTATAACTTGTTTATTACATCTAATATTGGTTTGGAGAATCCACACTTCAGAAGTAACATTTGAATATTTCTTTATAATCCATTATCCTTTGAATATTAGTCACATATTTAACATGGATAATCCTTAATGCAATTACTAAGGCATCAAATACACATTCATAATTTGTTATAAATAGAAGTTTAATCCCTTTAAACAGATTATATCATTTTATCCAAAATCTAGCATTCAGTACTTCATTAATATGAGATATAAAATTATTCCACTTATTTTTCAATATTTAATCCATGAGGTCAATAATCTTGATCGTATCATTGATAAAGCAAAATTTATTATCTCTAGAAAAAACAATCTTCATCACTTTTAAATCAAAATTCGTTTCTTTAGTAACAATTTTATAAGAAGCATATTTGATTTAAAATTTATAGGTTGAAAACAAGATAAAATTCACATCTTTGAGACTTATAGACATCCTTTCTGGAAATGAAAAAAATAATTATTTTTATAACAGTTTATGGAAAATATATCAGCAACTTGTTTGAAATTACGAAATACAATTTTTACAAAATGTACCAGTTTTTTATCATTATTTTTCAATTGAAGAAAATTCAGCAATTTGTTAAATATTGAGACAGTGAACCCACAAGTCAATGTGTCTATTTTCTGCAACAGTTGACTATAATAAATGAGATTTCTTGAAATAAAGAATTAATTGATGATAATTTCTGGTTATGTGTTATGGTCCATTGCATTTCTGGAATGATAAAGAAGTCAGATGCCTAGAAAAAATATCCACCTAGCTGTAACCTTAGCTTGCCATCAAGGAGATGGAAACAAAATGGTTATTTTAAATTTTGGACTGGTTTAGGTCTGACATGCACTGAAAATTTGTAGAGAACTGCTTGGAATTTTCCAGTTTAACCTTTAATACCTGTTATCACATGTCATCTGAATGACTTAATATTCTCTGTTATGAATGGGAGCTTCTTCTGTTGCCAGTAAAATATTGGAAGGGGTTATCATAGTTTCTGACACGCAAAATATTAGAGTTAAGATTTTTAAAACAAAGCAGGAAAAAAAAACATTTATTTCTGGGTTTTAAAAAAAAAAAAAAATTAATTCAACATCAATAAATCTTAAACCCTAAATTTCTCAGATATTTATTCTAAACAATTTTAAAATGACTTTTAATAAATAATGTATTACTTGATATTTTTAACAAACCAAATCAATCTTTACTAAATAAAATCTAAAATCAATTAATTTTTATTACCTTTAAATATGGAATCTTTCACGCATACAACATACAAAATGCAATAACTGTTTATTTCAGGAATGGGCAACAAATTAATTACAAAGCAAATTTTTGGTTGGTCATAGTTGACAGGAGACAATTACAACATGCAAATGCTACTTAGTCATGACTCATCAAAACAAATGGTCATGGCTCCTTTAGTATCATAGTCAATGTTGACAAATTGTCTTCTGCACCAGCTGTTGAGAGTGGCATAGAAACATCACCTGTCATCTGCTCACTCTCCAACATGCCATCTAGCAGGCTCCTTGGTGTGCTCTTTTCAATCTTTTTTTTCTCAAAATATGATTTATTAACATAATATTAATCTTTGAATTTACATGTTATATGTAGTGATATACAAGATTCAAACTATTATTTACAATGCAGAACTTGATTTACCGAGTCCTGCATTCCTTGTTTAGTATTTAATATTAACGACAGTGGTAACATTTATATTAGCCTTTCTAGAAAGTGTCAATTTTTCTTGATACTGCTGTTGAGCAAAATGTAAATACCTTCTTTCTATGTTTTAAATTAAAATTATCTACTTGTATACTTCTTCTGCATTTTAATACCCATTAAGATGAATAGTATACCAAAAAAATCGAAGACATAATTTCATGAAGAATGGGAACTTGATTACTTTTTTATAATGCTGAATGATAAATGTTGTTGCGTAATAAGCAATACTTCTATAGCTGTTATTAAAAAGGTAATCTGGAAAGGCATTGTTTAACTTTACATAACAAATATTAAAGACATTATCCACAATACAGTGACTTGAAAAAAAAGGCCCAATTAAAAGCTTGACAAAATGTTTTTAAAAAGCCCATGTTGAAATCATGTGTAGTGACTATTGCATCATTCAAAGTAAGCCATATTTGAGCAAAAAAATGTAAACCATTTTCTGATGGGAAATGTATAAAAGAAACATTCGTGGAAATGTCAGATTTACTTTTTAATTACTTTAAGAACAAGATTGAAACTATGATGTGGCGAATTGAGAAAATGAGTGAAAATGTAAAAAAACAGCTATATAATGACATTAATAGATGTTCTCATTTTCCCTTTCACTTTGATGAATTGACAGATATATGTGACACTGCACAATTGCTTATTTTTATTCATATGGTTTTTAAAGATTATACATCTAAAGAAGAATTGTTGGGTATGATTTCTTTGAAAGGAAGAACTAGAAATGTAGATATATTCAACTTTTTAAAAAACTTCCTCACAAATTTGAAACTACCACCTTTTAAATTAGAATAATAACAAAGGATGGAACAGGAGCAATAATAACTCCATAAATGGATTTATAACTCTATGCCAAAATGATGATGAATTCCCAAGTTTTTTGAGCTACGGCCACATAATTCACCAACAAGTGTTGGCCAGAAAAAGACTAAATATAAAAGAAATAATGGACATAGTGTTCAAAATTGTTAATTCTATTGAAAGAAGTTCTGTCAAAAAGCGTCTTTTCCAATTGTAACTTGTTAAAGAACAGCCAGAATTATTATTACACACTGATATAAGGTGGCTAAATAGAAGTAAATTTCTGAAAAATTTTATGATTTATTAACTGATATAAAATTTTTTTCTAAAAGAGCAAGATCAAAAATGTGCACATTTAATTGATGAATCTTGGCTCAGTGATTTAGCATTTCTTACAGATTTTACCTTGAAATTAAGTGATTTAAATTTAAAATTTGCAATGTAAAAACCAAGACAATAATTGAAATGATCAGTAGCATTAATGCATACAAAACAAAATTTATTATGCTAATAGAAGATCTTCAACAAAACAATTTAAATCACTTTCCAAATATGTACGAATACCTTCAAAATCATTACATTTATAATTATAACATTGAAAAATACATTTCTAGAAATTAAAAAAAGTGATTAAAGACTTTAAGGTCAGATTTCATGATTGCAGTTTCTGTCTTTTCTTTTTAAAAAGGATTTAAATGTAGAACGTATTATCTTACAAGCCATAGAACTTGAGGAAGATTTTTGGAAATACATCAATTGAGCAAAATATCCCAATATTACTAAATGTAGCAAATATATCTACTCTTAGTTTATATCTATATAAGTTTAAAGTTCACAAAGATTAAATATTATTCTCTACTTACTGATTTGCATACTGAAAATTCATTATCATTATCTTTGTCTGGATACACACTTATGAATGCTTGGTTGGAAACATGCAAACACAGACTTCCCATTAACGATAAAATAAAATTTTATCTGTATTTTTTCTGTGGCTATTTTTCAATTAAAACAAATATTATTAACAAAATATCATGTTGGTTTAATACTCCCTCATCCATTGTCACTTATTAGTACACAAGACACAAATTTAACAAAGCATTCATGTTTTTTTTATACAAATTTAGAAGTCTACAAAAAAAAAATCAGTTTGTAAAGCTATTAAAAATGCTTTATAATATTATATGACTACTGAAACATGATAATGACTATGTTTTATTCTTTACAATCAATGAAAGTGATGAATACATTTGATTAGCTATAACAATTAAATTAGAGCAAATACAATTTTTAGATTTTAAATTTGAAACAGCTAGTTTACAGTGATACTGTAATCTTACTATATATATATATATATATATATATATATATATATTACATATACAGTATATATATATATATATATATATATAGAGAGAGAGAGAGAGAGAGAGAGAGAGAGAGAGAAAGGATATACTTTAAAAAAAAACCCCAATATCTTCAGAAGTACTCCAATGAATTAGAACTAGCAAACTTTTAAAATATTAGTAGATTTTGAAGATGGTTCATATTTGAATGGAAACAGTCAAAAATAATTGGTATAACATTAAGCACTTCAGAAAAGATAGTTGTTATAAAAAGCAAGAATTTACAGTAAATTTTCTACTAAGACAGTACATAAGAAAAGAAGAAATATGAAAATATATAAAAGTGATATATTTAAAAAAGTGTTACTAAGAATATAAGAAAATATAATTGTGAATTGGGAAAAAAAATTATAGAAAAGAATAACATTTTCAGAAGTGAAAACAAAATATTGGTATCAGACGAAAAGTTATTTCTGTAAGAAGAAGAAAAGATGGAACTATTTTTAAAAAGAGAGATAATATAAAATATTTGCAGGAGAACAAGAAAACAAAGTATCCTCTACAATGACTACTACTTCTGAATTACCCATCATTTTAAATAAAGAAATGAGATATGCAATTAGATATATGAAGAAAGGAAAACTCCAGATAGTGATGATTATAAAAAAAACAGATGGAAAAATTGTTGACAAAGTTATATACCATATGTCGAAATGATAAAGATGTGCCAGATAATTGGAAAAAACAGAAATAATATTGTATTTATGAGATAATAAAGAAAATATTAGAAATTACAGATCTATCAATATTTTGACAGTTTTATACAAAATCTTTACAAAAGACAATTATGACTCATTTATAGTGACCTTTGGATTTAAATCAACCAAAAAAACAAGCTGAATTTTAAAATGGTTTTAACATAATGGATCACATCCAAATATGGAGAGAAATTATAAAAAGGAGAAATGAATATAAGTTGTCATTATACTTTGAATTTTTAGATTATTAAAAAGCATTTGATTTTATAAGCATTGCATCAAGATATAGACTCACGGTATTGTCATATTCTTAACAATATTTATTAAAATCCAACAGCGTTGATTAGATTACATGGGGATACAAAAAGGATTAACCGAAAAGTATAGAACAAGATCTCATATTTTCAAAACATTTACACTAATTTTACAAGAAGTATTTTAAAGACTAAAATGGAAAGCTAAGGAAGTAAAAGTAAATGGAGATTATGTAAGTCATTTAGATTTTGCAGACAATGAACTTATTTTGCAAATAGTCCTTCAGAACTTCAGCAAATATTGCAAGAGTTATCAGATGAAAATAAAAAAAGCAGGATTAAAGATAAATATTAAAAGACTAAAGTAATGTTTGACAAACTTTCTCAGAAAAAGAAAATAAAGATTGATAATCCTGAATTAGAAGTTAGCAACTATAAATATCTTGGTCATATCATTAAGACAGACAAAATATAATGAACACTGTAATTATAGAATTAAATTGGATGGAGTGCTTTTTATGGGAACAACGTAATATTAAAAGGAAATCTACCCATGTGTTTGAAAAAACAAGATTTTTAGTAGATGTGTCTTACCAGTTCTTACTCATGGATTTAAGACTTGAATACATAACACAAGAACCATTCTGAGATTTCAGACTATTCAACAAAGTATAGAAAAATGTATGTTAAGAATAATGAGAAGAAATAAAAAATGAATACATAGATAAGAAAACAAACAGATCTCTCTGACATCATTAAAAAAATTAAAAAAACTGAAACAAGTTGTGCTTGACATATTGCTAGAAGAGATGATAATAGATGGGCAATTGAAATGTTAAACTGGATGCCAAGAGATTATAAAAAATCAAGAAAGAGACCACATGTAAAATGAATTAATGAAATAAGGAAGTCTATTGGTGTGATATAAAAATGAAAAATTATGTATCAAAGAAACCAGATTAAATTTGGAGACATTTCATCCTGCAGTGGACTGATAATGGCTGAAAATGATAAAACTATTCTATGAACAACTAGGAGCTTTTGTGTTTAAAAATAAAACTTGCAGTTATTCCTGAAATGCTACAGCTATAATAATATTATTCTTCATATTTTAATTATAGCTTTCATAAAAAGTATGATCAAATTGTTAATTATTAATTCATATGATGTTCAAAAAAAACGAAAGTGATCGGTTGAACTTTGATTGTGGAATACTTAACTATTGAGTCTATCACTCTACCACTGTGTGCTCTATAGTTTATTGTAAGAGCAGAATGATTAACTCAGGAACAAATGATAGGTGAATGATTTTTTTGTCTTTTGAGAAAGTGATGTTTTGGTACAAGAAATGACAGGCTGATAATCTATCCAGGTATTTTTTGGTTCTTGAGTCAATCAGTCTAATATTATACTAAATTGTACATATTTTTCATCACATACTGAATTTCATTTTGCCTCCTCAGTTAGGCTTTCATAAGGAATTTATATAAGACTCTTTATTTTTCCTCACTTTTTATTATTTGTTTAATATATTTTACCTTATAAATTGTATTAATATCCTTATTGGGAAATAATATAATATCAGCTGTAAATGATTCGAATTATATAAAAAGTATGTTTCATAGTTAATGTGAAAAAGCAATCTCAAACTATTCACAGATATAATGAAAATTATATTGAGACAGAATACTTTTAATATGATTATTAAGAATTAATCTCAAATGGATAGTGACTAATACTGAAGTCTGGATTAGATTAAATATTACATAAGCATATGAAAAAGTATTAGAGCAATTTATTTATTTAGCGCATGATCCAGATATTAGGAAGTTATGTGGCATTCAAACAACAATTGGATGATTAAGTATAACTTTTACAGTTACTTGGCCAAACTTTTTTTTCTTTTATGTTTTGGATACATGTAGCTCTTGGGTAAGTCATTTTCATTAATACGCCAAATTTTTCAGGATTAACTTGGCAACAATAAACACAATCTATTTAAGCAAAATAAACTATAATGCAATAATAAAAAAAGGGAAGAGGATGTTATAAACAACTAAATTAATTCTCAATTGGATATAACAACAGAAAAAAAAACAAGAAGAGGAGAAAGGAGAAGAAATGAACGAAGAAAAAGAATAACAACAATAAAAAGTCCTAATTTAAGAAACTACTTTTAAAAAATTTGATGGAATATTATATATAAAAAATAAAACTGGGATAAACACATTTGTTGAAAATTAAGAGGAGAATGGATGGAGCTACATTAGGCACAGGAATATCTTTTATTACTGATAGCTCAATTTCTGACACTTCCTTCTTTTATCAAATTTCTTTTGACACCTTGTGGCATTTAATTGAAACACCATGAATCCGACTTGAGTTTATTCATATATTATTAATATGGTATTATAGTTACTTTTATTATTATATTGTAAATGAACCCTAGTTATTTTTGCTGTAGATTTTAATGATTATAGGAATTGATTTCCTGTTTTGAATTACTTTCTTATTAAAATTGCAATTCAATAATGAATAAATAAAATAAAAAATATAACTAACAATTTTAATGAAATTCTTATAATATTTAAGACAGATTGAAGCAATTTAATATAATTTTTGTGCTTTTAATGTATGCTTTCATAAATAAATTCTCAATGTGATACTAAACTTAGAGAGCTCATAGCATTCTTGATTTGCAAAACCAGCTTGATTGAATTAACGTAACATCCATACTGATGTAGATTGAAAAATAATCACTTAATAATTAATACAATTCTTAAGAACAAAGTTAAAAATGCTACACAAGTTGCATAATAAATTTATTACAAAACAGAAATTTAAATGATGTGATTAAGAAGTTTTATTTCATGATCAAATCAGCTCCAGCATTCCTCTAAGTCAAAGCTTTGTTTAGACTAAAACTTAAACTCCAGTTTATGCAATAAAAGCTAGACAAAAAATCATCAAAAAACTTTTGAAGCTAGCAGATGCTGTTAAAACAAAAGAGGACATAGTGCTATAGAAAATCTTACAACACAGTTTAAAAATTTTCTTTAGCTAAAATCTATAATGATCTACTACAAGAATATTACAGCCCTTAAAAATTATGTTGTCCAATCTTACAGTTCATTTCATCCCAAATAAATAATATGGAATGATTTTGATGGTTCATTTATAATTTGATTCAGTTTACAGTAAATTCTCTTTAAGATTCTATTGTTTTTGTACAGTGCTCCTAGCCACCCATGAATTGTGATTGAGACATGTGGAGTTTTTTTTCTCCAAATACAACTGTTTTGGTATAGGGAGAGGCCAATGAGTATTTACACTATTCAAATGATACAATTAATGAGAAAGGAAAGCAAAACAAATTAAAAACATTTTGGAAAGGCTTTAATATTCTGGATGGAATTTGAACTCTCAGACAATGTGAAACCAATGAAATTAGTTGGAAATGGTGTAGAAGTTGAATATTTATCTTACAAATAATTTTGAATGATTAAAAAAAACAGTGAAGGCAATTTTGTTGTAGATATGATGAAGCAATTAAAATTACAATTGAGACTGAAGGCCATGTGATCAAATCCTTCATTAATTAAATTTCTGCAAATCAAAAAAAAGATTGTTCAACAAACAAGTTTCACTTGATGGCCCAGCTTAAAAGTTGAGAATCAAAGACTGAGTACAAAGAAACAAAAACAAAAAACTACTATATTTTAAAAAAGAAGTAATCCTTATT
The DNA here is from genome assembly GCA_028023455.1 of Epiperipatus broadwayi. NCBI lineage: Eukaryota > Metazoa > Onychophora > Udeonychophora > Euonychophora > Peripatidae > Epiperipatus > Epiperipatus broadwayi. Next base: position 12,484,779 of record JAQFVV010012398.1, on the reverse strand, counting down.
TTAAGTTTTAATGTGAAACAGTGGCCTAAAAAAACAAATGGCATAATAAAAAAAATTTCTTAAAGAAAGAAAGAGATAATCAATGCAAAAAAAAACTTCTTTGATTTCTTTTTTCAAAAAACAACCACTCCACCATCTTCAGTCATTCTCTAACTTTTAAGATTCCAAGTCATCAAGTTCAACCACTTTCTGTTGTTATTTAGTTAATTTTTTTTTTATATGTCAAAGCGTTGAGCGAACCCGGGCCAGATGCTTGGAAGGCAGCTATGCTAACCGCTAGGCCACCAGCACTTGACGTATTATTTAGTTAATTATCACCCGAAATAAATTTGCAAGTTGAATAAAGGCTGTGTTTGAAATAATTTTTACTGGCAATAATATATAAAAAGTATATTAAATTAAATTTCTGGAAGAATATTACTATTAATCTGTCAAAAAATTAAATGTGAGAAAAACAAATGTTACTTATAAAATCATTTTCTTAATAATCTTAATCATTCTATGTTATTGGAAATATTAAGATGTTATAATGGCCAATCCATATTACAATTTATTTTACCATGATATTGATAAAGTATTAACCCCTTGCTTTGTTCAGTTTAATTATTGGATAATTTTTACAATTTTTAATTAAAATTTTGTAATTTTGCAGTGTATTTTTTTGGTTCACTTGGTAAGGCAAACTATTTTGGTATATTTAATTTATTTAAGCAAATAATTATTCATAAAACACAAATAAGAATAGTTATATACTTTCCCTTATTTCAAATCTACTTTTAAATACTAAATAATATTTTATTCTAGTTAGCAAAGAACATATAACTAAGATCTGAATATACAAATTCATATGGTCTGGATAATATTTTTCACATTATTACAAAGTCAAGAGAAGAGAAAAAAAATTATTTATTTAGCATATTAATTTTTTTTTTAAATATCATAATTATTAACAAAATATCAGAAAGAAATTTCTAGTGATTTCCACCAGAAAATAGATTTATTTTTGACTTTATTAAGATCTTCAACTCTGGCACTATAGCCCAGATTCGACAATCATTAACTATGTAGTGCATAATTTGCCCATTATAACAATGTGTTGCCTTAAATTTGTTGAAGAGACTCCAGATGTATATCCAATTAGATCAAATCTAGTTGCTTTTATTGTTGGATTGATTTATAAATTAAAAATAAAAATTTTCATAGTAAAACACCTGCCCACAATTTTCTAACCCAATATTGTATATCATAAAAAAATATAAATATTGTCTTACTTCATCATTTTTTTAAAACACCTAATTATAAGTCTAAAATTATTAAGTACAACAGTTTATAATCATTATCTTAAAAAATCTGATCTATTTTTATTTTTATACATACATTTTCTTTACTATTTATAGATTTTAAAAGAATAATGATACACATTGCATGTATATTCTACTATTCACATACATATAAAAAATCTAAACATGTAAAGTGATTCAATGCTGAGATGATTATTAATACAAGTAAGTAATTATGAAACAAGAAAACGACACATAGTGAATAAAGTTCAGCAACAATTAACTAGAAGCTTGGGACATTACAAACATAACTATTTAAAACAAAAACAAAATTTTACTTATTTTCAAAACAATTCCAAAAAAAAAAAAAAAATTAGGAAAATTAAAATTGCAAATATAAATGTAAAAGAAAAAGCATTAAAAAATTAAATCTTTCAAAATGTCACTGATAAAGTATTCTACTAATATAGTCCATAAAGATTAAATAAAATCTAGATAGAAATTAGCAATTCATTTTAATACAAAGAAATTGTCTGAATCGCTGTATATATTATATTAAATATTTATATATTTTTAAATTTGGTTTTAACAGGACGTTTTATAGGAGTTATTAAAAGACTTCCTAATAAAAAGTGCATTGTCATAACTACAACCTGGTATTTAAATTCCAGTAAAATTCTTTTCAAAAATCTTAGAAGCTTTTTTCAGAGAGCTACCTCATAGCCAACTCAGAAATATTCAATAAGGTCAGCAAATGAGTATCTACTTATAATTAGAAAGTAAAACAAGATGGAAAAAACACTTAAACTCTCACCATCTAACAATTGAAAAGCCTGATGAGTCCTGCTTTCTTTTGACTGTTCCTCTATAAGAACCTGTTGAAGAGATTTGGAGTATTTATAAAAAGGCTGTTTTAATTTTTATTAATAGAGAAATATTAGACATTCCCAATTTTTAAATACTTATAAATGCAAGTGTGTATATATCTAAACTGACATAAATATTTTACTTTACATCAATGCATTCAAAAGCTATCTGTGTAAACATAAGTAATCAATTGAAAATAAAGTCATGCCAACCGCTGCACTAAACTACACCATTCCACTCTACTCTATAACCATTTGTAAACATATAAATAATTAATGGACACTAGATGATAATTCCGAACTGATTCATAGCTTAAATTCCTGGCTGTTAGCTTTCATCATCAAGGAGGAATGAATATCTATCTAGTAATATTTTATTTACTAATTACTATTCAAGCTAATGAATTTAAACTATTCAAATATCTTTTGAATCCAAGCCAATCTTCTTGTAAAATCTTACAACTAATATATTAGATTAACAACTTTATTTTATTGACCCTACTAATAGTAGGTATTTTATCTTTTTGGAAAATAATAGTACCTATTAAAATAATGCATCTCATGATTTCACAGCAATGTTGGTTAATGTATCTGCATGGCATGCCCATATCAAGATCAGGATGAGTAACCTTTGGAAATTTTTCACATCAAAATCAGATTTAGAATTTTGTTTCAGGTATTAGCCCAACTCAGTATTGACAAGTAAATAGGTTTCTAGCTACTAAGTTAAAGATTTCTAGTTAATCTGAATTGATGACCTGACGTTTGTTCCTGTATGTGCTGATGTCATGGCTTACCATTATTGTTTAAGCAGTTGGAGGCGAATATGATTTACAGATAGCAAAACTAGTTTTAATTAAGTCAACTATACACGATAAAAGGGATGTACTTTAATTCTAATATATATTAGAGACTTAAACATTTATTTCTTAATAAAAAAATATTGCATCATATGAAAATGGATGCTAAAAGAGTAAATAAATAAAACCAACAGAAATGTAGTAAACCAGCAACTCTATCAAACAACACCAACACCTGGAAGGCAATAGATCGCAAGAACAAATCAATTAATGTCAAATTTATTTTAAGACAATTAATGTACAGAAAAACTAGATGGACCCAAGCTTTAAGATCAAAAGGTCATCTCAGCGCTAAATATAAAAAATAAACAAAAAAGTAATAGCCCATTTAGGCATTTAAATATAAATAATGTTTACTCAGAAGGTTAAATGTGACACTATAAAAATTCTAATACTTTAAACTAACTTAACTACAGAATACAAACTTAAGATCTTGGAAAAATAAACAATTTCAGTCCGACTGATACTTAAATATGATAAGTAAAAAAAAAAAACTTACTGGATTTCCTTTCTTGTCAACGGGGTTCGGATAATAAGTTTTCAAAAAATCACCCTTAAAAAACATAAACACATATATAAGAACTTATGTATATAAAGTGACAAAAAATATAACATGATTTAATATATATAAAATAATACATAACAAAAGGTAATGAAAAAAAACAAAAACAAACATGCAATGGGGAAAATCCATTCCTAAATAGTAAAAAAAATCCCACATATTTGCATAAATTTAATTAATTGCAAGATAATCATGATTAAAAATGTTTTTCCTAAAGGGAAACCAATAAAACAGAAAACTAAAATAGGAAAAATTATTAAGTTTGATAAGTGTTAGATCTAAATTTTTGGATATGATCATTTTATATAATTTATTATAGATAAAAATATCTTTATATACTGGTTCTTGATTTCAAATCTTGAAGATAGTTTTGTAATTATTGTGCCAAATTCATACAAAGTTTACAAAAAAATCTTTTATCTGCAAACATTGTGTGGCCTGATAAGATTTAGCGCAACTATAATCAACATTCTTTCTCCCAAAAACATAATTAAAAAAATAATTATCAGTAAAACTGTTAAAAACCATATGCCACAATTATTAAAATTCAAGTACATGCAGAAAAAAAATAGTTCAACTCAAGCTTAAACATTTAAATAAAAATTCCGCAAGAAGCTTAAAACATAACAATTGATTATAATTATTTGCCTATTGAATATTGATTAGCATATTTGTCAAATTTGTCAGTGCTAAAACTCAATAAAAAAACACTAATGTTATTGTCAAAGATTTTTTTTTTTTGTCTTGATTAACTTGCAAAACAAATAAATACATACATGTAGATATTAAGGAAAGCAAGTAAATCAAATATGCATTCAAGCAAATCTGATATCAATACTACTTACAACAATTTCATGATGTAAGATCCTATCCTTCATAGTGTCACTACTAACATTATTTGTTCTGAATAGATTTCCTGCCATGATTAAGCCAGTCATTTTCTTTAAGGATACTTGCTTTAGAGACGGTTTATTTCTCTGAATAGTGTGTCTATCTGTAATCAGCTTTTCTTACTATACTGAATCTATCATCTACATGTGATTGATTCAGATTCATATGCTTTAGTAAAAAGTTTTTCAAATAAAGATGGCTCCAGGATTGATAATTGCAGATTGTATAACAAGTGATAGAGTTTCTAGATCTCCAAATGATATTTCAACTTCCTGATTGAAGCACACAAGTGTCTGAAGTTACATTATCACTATAACCATCAAGATGAAATGAGTCACTGAAATCAGGCCGTAAGTTTTAATTATTTGGAAATTTGTTTTGCAATTGTGCATGACTGGTTAAGATATGAATGGTTATTTAATCTGACCAATATGGCACATTGCAAAGAGATTATCTACCATTAGCTGATCTAATTGTTAAACATGAAACAAATAATCAGATTATGATTTCAATGTGAATACATATTGTTAGTCTTTATGACATGAACTACCATTCAGAGCAATAGCTTACTTTAATTCCAATAACATAGCAGCATCATTAAGCACATCTGCAAATACTCCACAATCAAATATCAAGATGTTTTATATTTCCAATGACAATGAAATTAGACTCTTTGATATTTAATATACATGTATCCATTTATCTATGTGTTTGGTAATGTTATAGTAATCTATTTTAATTATTGAAAATTCCTCTTCTAGAAGGAGAAAAAAATATTTAACTGATTCACATAGCTTTATTTCTTCAAAAGTATTCAAATAGCCAATCTATGGTCATCTAATAAATATCATTCATTATTGTGTCAAGGTAATAAATGATAACAAATCTAAAGAACTATGGGGAATATGTGTTGGAAAATCTTCCAGTTCAAGAAAGGGGGTGGAAGTTAATCCCCATGGTCCTACAAGTATTCAAATAATTTTCTCATGAGCAGTGAAAATTTATCTGTAATTTTGGTATTATTTCAATTAGCTTTAAGATTTTAACTATATTTATTAATATAAGGAAGTAAAAGTTCATTAACGATATCAATGTTTAAACTTTTTCAATATATGAAAAAAATATTTCATTATATGCTAATTAGAACATCTTAATAACCATGATCTTGGTCTTGAAATCTAAGGTTAATCTGGCTGTCAGATAATATTAATAGGATGTAGCTTTCAATGCTGATGGTGAAAGGATCACACTTTTAGCTTGTACTGAAACCATATTCTATCATTTATTTATTTTTAATGTATGAAATAACATTTGTGTTAAAGTTATCACTTATATTTCCTGTGTCAAAACTATGTACACTTGCATTTGTGAATCTTAAAAACATTGACTTGAAGTCTAGAATAATAAAGTAATAATTGAATAGTTTATCATTTGGGAGTTTATAACAAGTTGGATGCGATGCACTACGACTTCTCTTTTATCAGTCAGGAATCTCTCAGCTACTATGCCCAGAGAAAACCTGTTAGCAACCTTACCTTTCCATTCCCCACCCTATTTTTCTCTATCCTGCTCCATCCCATTTCCACAACATTATCTTTGTCGACTCTATGGCCTTTATATTTAGATCCCTCTTATCTTTTTCCAAACCCAACATAAAAACCAAGAACCTACTTCCTGTATAATCATGTTATTTATATGTACCTTTCTGCTTGTAAGCATTTACATTCAATTACCAGATGCCTAATATTTTCCATGTTTTCCTTACATAACTTGCAGACTAAATCATTCTCCATACCCTTGTTGCTAACAATCCTGTTTGAGCCTTAAATAGTAAACTACTTTCCTGACTATTATCATAAATTAACTCACATCCAATATTCTGTTTACTTTTATATATATTTAAAGACTTTTTACTCTCCATACTATTTCTCCAACCACCTATTTTTATTAATGCATCTATTCTTCTATCCCATTCATTGCCAATATAACACTCAATAATTCTGCTAACACAATCATATCATCTTTTGGACAAATAAAATGACATAAAGTCTTTATCCAAATCTTCTGCATACCATACTACCTTCTCACCCATATTATTACCTGTCTTTTACTCATAATCCAATTAAATACTATTTTGGCTATTCTCTTACTACCGAACATTTTCATTTTGCATCTCTCATATAAAAACATGACCATCCCATTTCTCCTTGACTTGCTTCCTTTGCTGTCCACACATCTGCTTCTAATGCATGTCTTCTTACTTCTCTTGTACTTTTTCTAAGTAATCTAACACCCCTTTACTAACACATAACATATTGTTACCATAAGTTTAGTCTGCTATTACCATTCCCTTCCATACAATTCTTGCTACATCACATTTATTATATGAAAACACTATTAATTTCTTTACCAGTCCCTTTCTTTTCTTTGCTTCATTTATCAATTTTTTCTCCCATTCATCCAAGCAATTTCTCTGATTACTTAAGTCGATTCCCAAATGGTTATATCTATTCACCACATTTAAGTTTATATCCCCAATAAAAATTCTTTTTCTTCTCTTTCACCAGCATTTATCATCATTATTTTTGATTTTTCTTCACTAAATTAAATCCACATTTCTTTACCAACTTTTGCACATTATTTTAATATAATTTTTATATCTTCCCTACTTTCTGTTCACATGAAGATATTGTCAACAAATAAAAGACTAGATAATATATACATTCTCTTGCCATGTATTAATGGTATTTCTACCCCTCTCCCTAATCTTTCTATTGCTCTCTCCATTTCTCTCAAATATAACAAAAACAAAATGGATGACACAGGACATCCTTGACTTAGTCCCACTCCACTTTTAACTCCAATTCTATATTTCCTAATTGATACATATAGTAATTATTTTCATACAATCTCATAATAAAATCCACTAAAGCTCCAATCATTCCCAAATTTACTAAACTTATTCATAATCTATTTCTATTACTCTATCATATGCCTTCTCTATATCTATAAAGACCAGATATATAAATACTAAAAAAAAAAAACACTATATATATATATCACTCATATCTATAAGTTGTATAATTACATATAAACTATCTTCTATATGCCTATCTGATCTAAAACTTCCTGGCATTTCTCCCACTATATTATTTTCTTCCATTCATTTTGCCACTCTTACAGTCATCATATATGCAAAAACTTTATATAATACTGACATTGCTGATATCGGTCTATAATTGTTTTAACTTTCTATGGTCCTTATCTTTTCCTTTAAATAATAGTCTTACTCTTGTATTATTCCAACTATATGGAAATTCTGTCTTCTGTGTCATGTTAATAGATTTAATTTTGCCCTATTTCCAAAATTCATCGTCATCTCTGCTGCCCATCCATCGAAACCTTTTGCCTTTCCACATTTCAATTTCTTCCCTGCCTCATTAAATTCATTTTCTGTATAACTAATATTTCCATTATTATGTGCTCCTTCACATCTAACATCTTTTCTATCTTTTTACTCATCATTTAGTAATATTATTTCTCTCTCCTTACATTCCTTCTTTTAACATATTCCCAACATTTTTTACTCCCATCTCTTCCACTTTTATTAATATCCTCCAATAATTTACTATTTAATTTCAGTCTCTCTATAATTATCTATTTTAACCAACTTCTTTTTTTAAATAATTTTCCCATTTAATATTAACAACCTTTTCACTTTCTTTGTTTTTAATAGCACATTTATATTCTATGCATGCTTTCCCCCTCTTTTTTACACTTTTACTAATTCTCACCTTTCTATTACTTTTATTCTTCTGAATATTCTCACCCAAAACCCAATTTGCCACTTTTTCTACCTCATCACACCAGTCCTTATATTCATCCCCAACAAACTTCCATATTTTCTTCTACTTTTATTTTATTTCTTCTAGCTTATTTTCATCATTCATTCTCTATCCATATCTTTCACTATCCTTTCTACTTTTATTACTATTTTCCATCACATTATTAATTATTTCTATTACAAAGAAATTATGATCACTATTACACACTCTCTCTTCATTATCAAACACTTCAATTTTTCATACTTTATTCATTCCCTCTTTCTTTACTAATACATAATCTATTGTGTGAAGTATATTATTTTTAGACACGTGTATTGCCTCTTATAAATATTTGAAAATTTCCAATGTTCAAATTCACTCTCTGACAAATTTTTTTCCAAAAACTGTCATTTTTGTTATCCACATTATCAATTTCTTCAATATGCCCATTCATATCACCATACTATAACTATTATTTTCTTTTTTTTTCAAACTCTGTTTATCCTTAATTAGGCATTCACATATGTTACTGTTCCACTCCTTTATGGTTTGACTATCTCCAGCAGTCATACACACTATAGGCACCATCCATTCTTGTCTTCTTAACCTTATCTCAAATCCCAAATGTTCTTGACATTTTACAGTATTTAAATATATTTTTTGATATAACTCCTATATCACCACCTCTCTTTTCTTTTCTATTTATACTATGCCATACCAAATCTTCCAATGTAGGTTCTTCTTCTCTTAGATGTGTTTCCACTCAAGCCCTTCGTTTTTAACTGTTTGGTTTAATTCCAGCCACTTTTCTGATCTCTTACCATCTTGCATATTTAAATATCCAATTTTAACAATTTCTTTCTTTCTTACTACCCTTTTGCAAATTCTTTTGCAGTAAAGACACACACACAATAATTTTTCCTTTTATATTTAAAATGGTGCATCAAATCATTATCCAAATGCTAGCAATATTTTTCTTGGTCTTTCCAAATCCAATTAAATCTATCTTTCTGCACTCTGACTTACTTTTCTCACTCACTTACTAAGCAAATATTCCCCAGCAACAGAACATTTTCCAGATGATATTAAAAATATATAAAACTAACTTATCTTTTTTTTTTTTTATTAAAAAAAACAAAAACTAACTTATCTTATGGAATAAATTAGCCATGTTAGCACAACAAGGTAGTCAAATGTTAGGTTGGAATATTAAAAGAAACAAAGCTGCCCCACATTACTACTAGATCAAAGTAGGCAAGAGTAATATCTAGAATCATAATTTTGTATATATGAAAGTGTTTGCTGAATTATTCCATTTTGGATTAAATCAAAACTGGATGCTATGATATTCACGAATGTTATTCAAAATAAAGATTATTATAATTTTTGCTAAATCTAAAATAAAAGTTGAATCAATGGTATTCTTTTTTGATAAGGAATACTTGAAATAGTTGAATTTAAATGAAATCATAGTTTCAATTTGGTACATTTTCAATTAAAGCAAACACAAAATGACCACCATAGAAAGATTTACATCACAATTATCGAAACTACTGGCATGTCCAAACAGTACTAATACTATTTTAAATCATTTGAAAATATTTCAAATACATTGCAATATATGTGTATGTGCATGCTATAAATGTAATTAGGTCTCTCTGATAAATAGTAGCAACATATTTTAGTAAAACATAAAATTTTAATCTCTATGGTCAAGTTGCAATCTTTAATGCCTTTATAAATATATTGGACCATTAATGAAGGTGGGATTCCACTTTTATTGTTAAAAGGAGGTTGCCTTAACAACAGTTTGAAATTGTTGATTGTTATTGATATTGGAATTGTCTAAGTGTTGAATGGTTGTTAATGATTACTTACAAACCCATTTAGCCTTGAGTATTATTACACATTATTTAAGTAATACTTTGGCTGAAATTTGAAAATTATAATGCAATTTGTAATGTTATAAATGACTATTTATTAGTTTGCATTCAGATGAGGTTATATTTACCTGTTTAAAGATGTTTACTTAAGCTTCTTTGAATCAATAATTTCAATCGCTGTGGTCAAGTTGCAACCTTTAGTGTCTATATAAATATCTTTTTATTATTATTATTTTTTATTTGAGTTAGATAGCTGGATTTTTAGACATATGGATATCTGAAAATTTCAGATTTTCTTCTCAATAGTTATACATTAGATAAAGTGCTGGGCTTGTCCTAGTATTTTTAATCTAATGAATATCCTGGCACCTCACTGATGATGCTAGATGCAGAAACCGGTCTGGGGTTGAGGATATTCTCAAAGCTATGTTAAGAGCTTGTTTTGTGGGCTATATATATATAACATTTGTAAATATGAGCTTTATTAAAATTAGGTCATGTGACATCTGTCTTGATTTTTTATCATTTCATATAAATATCTTGGACCATTAATAAATGTGGGATTCCACCTTTATTGTTAAAAGAAGGTTGCCTTGACAAAAGTTTGAAATTATTGATTGTTATTGATATTGGGATGATCTAAGTGTTGACTGGCTTTTAATGATATATACATATCATAAATTATTTGCTGCAAAAGCAACACAATTTAATTTAGTCAACAACGATATAAACAAATGCACATCAAACATTATCTGACATTCAAGTTCCTCAAGTATACACTGTATACAATTGTATAGAGAGTTGCTTAGTAGGTCATATAATGTTTGTACCTCTGGCAGATTGAGATCAATAGTTCTACTCAACTAATCAAATCAAATTTTTTTAAAACACCACTGAGGGTAGTTTAGCTCTTCAATCACAGGTAGAGATATGAAAAGTAAATCCTCTAAGCAACTAGGACAAGTAGTAGAAAATTTCTAGACTGATTCTAGAATATAAAAAAAATCTTAACTTGCCATTTAATTAAAAAGAAACTATTGAATTCTATTCTTCTTCTGACACATTATAGCTTAAACAATGTCACAACTAACAATACAACTGAATAAATGGCAGATGCATGTATAGGTAAACAGCCTTTAAATAAGCTACTGCATCATATGGATCTTTTACTGCAGATGAAAAGTGAAACTCAAGTTCATGTTTCTCATTGTAACTAAAAACAGATGAACATTTATTGAACAATAAGTAGATGGTTATCAAAATGGTCTAGTGTCTGATTATCTAAAAAAAAATTCAACTTTTATCCAGATTTGAATTCCTGGACAGCTGCATAATAGATGTGGTGAATAGTGCATCATGAGATCCCTAAAGTAAACATGTATGTTTGTAAATAAAAAGTTTATGTGGGCGCACATGCAAGTTGTTTGTTGGTAGAAAGCAGATTTTTGCATAATGTTCATTAGCAATAATTTGTTAATAATAGCAACAATCTAAATATAAATTATTCTAGTATATAATTTATATCAGGATAAATGAATACACATGATAGATAACTAATCAATTAGATTTAACACTATAATAATTATCATTATTAAATGTAATAAAAATGTATTTTAATTTTGACAATTTTTATTTTTTATATTAAAAAAAAAGTATATATAATTTGAATGCAAGAAAAAAAAACGACTTTTATTTATTTAAAGATAAAGCTTGTTGGAGTCACTGCTGACAACATCTGGCTGGTGGACAAAAACCTCCCTTGATTTAAGCACGTGTAAATTATTAAATATATTATTTTTGAATGAAATCTTTTGTAAAAAAATTAAAAAAAGGAAGATAATGAACAAATAAAATATCCACTATTGATTACAAGTGTAAATGCCTCCAAGAGAAATTTATGACTGAAATTTCAGATATTTTAATAATTAGGCTCAAGCAAAATTATTCTTAAAACAATCTCAAATATCAATGAACAAAATATTAGGAATTTTAAAAAATGCTTTAGTAATAACAATAATATTTTTTTTTTAAAAAAAAGACATCAAAGTCTGGCTGACCAAAAAAAAAAAAAATTACTGGTTTTGCAAAATGTTTTAAGTGCTATCCCGAGAAAGTGATAGAGAAGGAAGTACTGCTATTAATTACCTTAAATCTGTGAATCAAATAGCAATCATCTTTCATTGTTCTTATAAAATGTAAAATCATGCCATAAGACTGATCATCCTACTAAGGAAAGCTTGTATAAGTAACATTAATTCTTCATAAGGAGATCAAGATCTGATGGGCTCTACACAATTTTTTATTAAATGGAATGAAGCAACAGACATTGCTCTGGACATGGCTATCATAGGCAGGATGGGTCATGGCTCCCGCTGTAGTTCTGTGCTTTTATGAACTCCTGAGAAATAATCCATTCAACTATTTTTTTTTATGAAGCTGAATTAATATCATCCAGTTTATATCACAAAGAATATTGTCAATGCATTAGTAACAGGAATAATAGTAATAGGTGGAAGTGAAAAATTTATCATTTTTATTTTCTATATATTCTCCAATAATTATTATTTAGAAATACATATATAGTAATGGCAGAAAAAGGGATTCAAGAATCATTCAATTTAATATATGACTGGCCAAATATAAATAGAGAACATGTATATACTAGAGTATGAATGAAAAAATCAAAATAAGTTATTTATCCACCAAACTTATCAATATTTCAAATTCTTGAGTGCCATGCAAACCAGGGTATCTATCTAATATGTACCCTGTTAAATACCTTTACTATTTACATTTAGACTAGGATGACAACACATCACATAGATAGATCCTAAGACTGGATCCTAACTGTTATATTAGTAAAATTAATAGAGCGATGAACTATAAGATCTACCATAAAAAATGTTGCTTATGAACTTTTTTATCAACCCTAAAATAAAATATATATAAATGGATGAATGAATTGAAATGAAAAATACAAATAAATAAAACAATGAATTTATCAAAGTGTAAGTAATGTAAGAAAAAAAAAATGCTTATAACCAATAAATAGCTAAATATTCGATAAGAATACAGTTTAAAATCTGCCTAAATTGCTCTGTAGAAAAGTTCTATTACTAAGATTTTTCTTTAATGTCTCCTATTACATTCAAAATAAATAAATACAATAATTAATTGTTGCAAATAATTTTATATAGATAAAAAAAATTAATGTATCACTGCCCCAAATTTACATTCATATATTTACTCTAAGACATGGACACATATTCTAATTTGTACTCTCAAATAATTCCTCATTTACATTACATTTTATGAATGATATATTATTTATGAGAATTTTCATTTACGAATTTGTGTAGATAATGAATGAATATTTTAAAATTTATTTCTTAAATATTCCCTTTTGAAAACATTATTGTGGAACAAAATAATTTTCATCAATATATATATGCATTTTGCTTCATCTATAAGACATAGACATATCCACTCAAGATGCTAACATATATAAGATATTGTTTTGTATACTAAGTTTAATAATGGAACTAATTTATTCATTAATTACAGCTACCTCTACTTTATAATGACTCATTTAAATACAATGCTGAACTATATTCATTAATCACATCAAAAAAATTATGATAATAAAAAAGTACATCTGCTCAATTTCAGCAAAATGTACATTTAATTTAATATAGTTCGACTAGAGGTAAGGTCATTATTTCATTGATTCTTTGGAAAATGCATCCTCATGAAGAGATGTTAAAATTAAATCTTAATAAAGCTTAATATTTTTAATTATTTGGTTTTTTTTAAAAATTTAAATCCATAATGTTATATTTAGATTTAGTTAACCCTCTTTTTTTTAAAAATAATTATTACAGAACGTTTGATCAAAATATTATTTAATTAGTACACTTTTTTTTTCATTTTACAGATAAATAAACAATAAATATTATCATGACATTAATGGTAAAAAATGTATGCTAGAATAAAGGTACTGCTATGATTGCTTCCTTCCCTATCTCAAATTATATAAAAACAATAATTTAAATTTAAACATACATATTATTTATTTGATATTACATATACTGCCATGTTGAATAATAAAAAAAACATTACATGCTTACTGTTTAAGCTTTGTTTGCATGTAATATCCAGTAATGGGAATCACTGAAATTAAGCCTCTTATATAATGACAGTTTTTCTTTGTTTTCACTTGCTTTAAACTTTAATTTTTCTATTAAATTCTTATTATATATAAATAATTGATATTTTTGTTTAGAAATTAAATAAAATCACATTTGAATTTGGGAATTATTTTAAAAATTAGATTTTAATCAAAACAAAACAATGTTTTGTTATTGAGCAGTCAGAAGGAGTAGATTAATTTCAGAAAATGAACAAATTAATATAAATATCTGAAAAATCTATCATCTTATCTTTAAAAGTTTAATTTTTTTTAGTAATTTTTATAATATTGCTATATATTCTAACAGACTGTAGGTGATGATGTGTTATTAAACAAGCACCTCCGAAATTTCCATTGTTAATGCTAACCAGAAAAACATAACCTTTTATATTTAAAAATAAAACATTTATGTAGAAAATAAATATGTAATAATATATATTCTTGATTTGTAATAGTTATTATACAATTATTGTGCAAAAATAATCATAAACATTCCAAACAATTACATTTTATGTCATCCAAAATATTTTCTCAAAGTAATATTGCAAAATTAGAGACTTCCAAGAAAACAATAGAAATCATTCAACGTGGAGTTTAACAAGCTTTGATTTTTCCTTATTTCAAATATCCTGACATCTTTGAAAATTTTTTAGAATTGAAATATTATAATAAAGTATATATGAATTTTAATAGTTGGAAAAAATTAGTGAAATCTCTCAATAAATGGCAGTGCATGTAAATTGAATTTGTTGATTTTTCATATGAGAGCCCTCATTTGGCTAAGATGGATGGTTATTGCCTTCTTACATATATTATCTTTTGTTACTATACATTTTTTTTTTTTGCAAAACTAGAGATTCTAGTTATTGACCAAAATTATAACTAAAGTGTATTAAATTTATACAAGTAAACTCAGGAACATCAATCAATTATAATTATAAAAAAGCATCTTGAAATGTCTTAGCAGCACAAAAACATGATTTTGATACATTTCATGAGGCATGTATGGCAGGTTAATAACATTATTAACACATTGCTTGTACTTCTATTATTTAAGTCATTATTTATATTGTTATTTTTAATATTAAAAATTGGATGCCATCCAGTGATATGAATCACCAAATCTATTACAAAAAGATGTATAAAGATTTTCTCAGATTTTGAATTATAATTTACAAAATGTTGAAATCCAAAGAATATATATATATGATGCAGTATTAAATTTTAGTGAGTTTATAAAAAAAAGAAAGAGGAATGGGAAATCTTGAGATATCTTAACAGCACAAAAGCACGATTCTGATACATTTCATGAGGCATATATCGCAGGTTAATAACATTATTAACATATTACTTTTACTTCTATTATTTAAATCATTATTTATATTGTTATTTCTAATATTAAAAACTGGATGCCACGTTTATACCATTGGACTTTATTTGATAAAGATTTTCTTAGATTTTGAATTATAATTTACAAAATGTTGAAATCCAAAGAATATATATATATGATGATACAGTATTTAATTTTAGTGAGTTTATAAAAAAAAGAAAGAGGAATGGGAAAATAAAGAAAAATGAAAAATCTTATTTTACAATTAATCTGCTCACATGGGCATGCTTTATACTAGAACAATTATCGGTGTACATAGCAGATTACTAATATAAAATATTCTGACTTAAAAACAAAACTTTTATTACATATTTTCACATTACAATTAAATTCTCTTTACTTTGCATTTGTACAATTCTAATTAAAAATCTGATATTAATTTAACAATGTATACTTAGCTTATTATTCAGGATAGCTGTCATAAAGTTAAAAAAAGAGAGAGAGATGGAGAAAATCAGGCGGAAAAAAGATTAATTTTTACTAGTTGAAATAAATTGTAGAATTTGTCAAAAAATTTGACATTTCTTTCACATTTGTTTGTTCTTTGCTGTCAGTTGAAGTCCCATTGAGTTGACGGCACCCAACTGCGAAATGGTATGGTCTCTTCTTATAGTGATGTTATTATAAAAGTGGAGATTAAATAGTAAGAGCAACATGTTGATTTAAAATTTTGATGCCGGCTTTAATTTGTAACTTTACTAAAATTATATAACTAAGTCATATACACAATATATAGTTAACAGTTGTAATTATAATATTGAGTATTAAATAAATATGAAAATTGATAAATATACACACTTCTATGTAAAATAATCGTAGCCAATAAAAAAATCAATTATTAAAAAAAGTTATCCCAGTATGTCTCTAGACTTAAGAAGAAGAAGACAATATTCATTCACAAAATGCCTTGTTTGGATATGAAAAGTCTAGCTGACAGAAACTTCAATACTTGTTTGAATACTAAAAAAAAAACCTTCCAAGTTTCACCAGAATTTCAACCGCCAGACTGCAATCATGGCAA
Source organism: Epiperipatus broadwayi (assembly GCA_028023455.1). Lineage (NCBI taxonomy): Eukaryota > Metazoa > Onychophora > Udeonychophora > Euonychophora > Peripatidae > Epiperipatus > Epiperipatus broadwayi. The sequence continues at coordinate 12,468,013 of JAQFVV010012398.1, read as the reverse complement.
GTAGATACATTGCCCTGTGAGGCCCTTAATTACTTTAATTATTATATCTTATTTGTTAAGAAATTATTTTCACATTTCAACCTCAAAAAATGTGTAATTACAAAATTTAATTTCTAAAGAACAGAAATGTTAATATAGTGCGGATTTATGATATATATTATTTATGTAATATTAAATTATCACAAATAGCTATTTATGCACAGAAAATTTTAAATACTAACAAAGGGCTCTGGATATATAGTCTCCCCTCTCAAAAGTTAAGTGTATCAAAGTTTTTAAAATCTCACAAATTTTAATTCTGAAGCTACAACTTAATATTGCCTTAAACTCTCAAAAAGTCTAAGTACAACCATGTAAAGAAAATATGCCTAAGAGTTCAGTAATGCAAGGGTTTCAATGCCAAATAATAAAATCTTACTTTTATCTGAAAAATCCTCAATAACATAAAAAAACAAAAGGCCCGCCCATGTGGATATGAACTTAGATAAAGAACATGACAGACGGACAAACAAACCATTACATCCTGAGCCTCTGTATCATTATCACTATTTGCAATCTTTATTTCCCATAAAAATAGTATTTAGAATTCGTTACACAATAATGACTAATATATATTAATGATTTTAATATTAAGATATATGGAATATTTAATAAAAAACTTCATGTTATTGTTTTTATTATTATTTAAGAGAAGGCAAAAAAAAAAAAAAAGACATGCCTATCAAATTCATTAATTTTGTTAAATCCCCCCTTCCCCCGGCTGAAGATGGTGATTCATAACTTTATTGAAGGCAGCTTAATTTTTATATTAGTCTAGATCACTCTTTACTGTGTAGATTCAAGAAGCTTTAGGACCTTTTAGAAATGTGCCACCTCTCATTTTACAGGATCAAAATTATAACCTTAGTATACAAAGAAGAGAAAAATTATGTACACAGAAATTTAAAAAAAAAAAAAAATCTATATTTTAGTAAGTTGTCCAGGCTACTGTTGACTGAGGATAAAATTTTATGGACTTCCTGCAACTGCTATCTTCATGCTGAAAGTAAATAAAGTATATGAACAATGATTTATTCTACTCTAAAGTGAGATATTTTTTTTTATCTCCCAAACTGTCAGAAAAAAAAAAGACAAAGAGGATGAAAAAAAAAGAAAGATGAAATGAAAAAAAAAGGAATACTTTTCTCTGTATAAAAACTATTTCTAATCTCATTCAAATAATAGGAGCCAAATAGTCAATTTAACAATCATTTTTAGCAAGAACATAAGTTCAAAGCGGAAATGAAGGGAGTACGTGTATGTAAATAAACTTGGTAGTACAAAAAAAAACAACTAAAGTACGAGGTTTCGATAGTTTATAGTTATATAAAAATGACATGTAACAATCAACTATGATAGATATATTGCTATATCTCTTAACTATTTAATCTACTAAATATATATTTTGCATATATTCTCATTATCATCTATCTATATAATTCTTTTAAGAAAGGATCAAAATCTTGAATTCAATTTATACTGAAGAATCTTACATGATATACAATAACCATATATAATAATTAGTCAAAGAATATAGATTAATGGCATTACACACACACACTTGCAGTAGTAAAAAATAAAAAAGTCTTTAAATAGCAAATTAAGCAGTTTTTTTTTTCAATAGCTGCGATAGAGCAACAACAAAGAAGACAGTAAACATTAGGCTTGCTAATTTCTAGTTGAGTATTTGAATTTTACCTCTAGTTAAGAATAAATAGATAGAAGCCCACATCATACCAACCAATTTTGGACAGTTGGTTGAGTTGGCTATGAGCTAGCCTGCTAATGAAAAAATATTCTTAAGTTTGAATTTTTTTAAAAAATCAAGTTTTACCCAGATGGCATTTAAACTCAGGTTTGGATATGGCAGTACTGCTAATATAATATGATGCTCTTTTTGTATACAAAATACACTAATTATACGACCTCTTTAAAATGTACTATTAAAAAAAAGTTTTATTCTATATTCATATAACTACATATAGAATCAATATCAAATTGAAAGCTTCACAACTCAAAAAGTAAAAAAAGATTTTCACAATATATCAAAATAAAAGTGATTCACAACCCTTCATAGTTTAGTATAATGGTAGAATGATGGACTCTGGAACTTAGGGTGCATGGATCACATCTCTAGCTATCATTTCCAATAATTGAACTTATGCACTTTTAAACAACAAATTCTTCAATTATGCTTTTATTTTATTACAGTGGTCCACAAATATGGGAAATAAAAGGTAAATATCACATTGTTGTATTTTGACTTATAAGTGTCAAACTTACTCTGCTCATAACTTTGACACAATCCACTCAAGATAAATATCCTAATGCTGATCACTAATCATTTATTAAACTAAAAGTTATCCCTAAGTCAAATATATAATTTAAATCTGTTAAAAATTAATATATCTGTTTTAATTAAACACACATACATAAAGTAATTCAATTTCATTTCTCTTGTACCATGTATAATATCTTTTAAAAATATATTTAATAATTTTTACTTCAACACTCATTTTTGAAAAATATAAATAAAAACACCACAATAGATAAATAATATTTGTCTAAATCACATGTTAATAAATTGGTATTAATTGAAAGTTTGCAAGTCTTTCACATATGCAATTATCTTTCAGACAGCCAATCAGATTTTAAACAGCTGTCTTAAGAGCGATCAGGCTTCAACACACGACAGAGATTTTGACAAGAAAAGGATGATACCAACCTTTTCTCAACTTAACTATTTTTATATATAAGCCAGTCTTAAGCATTTGAGAAAAGGTTGGTATCATCCTTTTCTTGTCAAAATCTCTGTTGTGTGTCGAAGCCTGATCGCTCTTAAGAAAACTGTTTAAAATCTGATTGGCTGTCTGAGGGATAATTGCGCATGTGAAAGACTTGCAAACTTTCAATTATTGCCAATTTATTATCATGTGATTTAGACAAATATTATTTACATACGCTGCTGATAAATTATATTAACATCTAGAAAATTGCGGTGTAGTAAATCTGAGATTTCACGCCATAATATCTTAGATTAATAACACAATGAATGATAAGAGTATATGTTTATATATTCAAGCTTTCAGGCCAAGATGCTTAAGACTGGCATCATCCTTTTCTTGTAAAAATCTGTCATGTGTCAAAGCCTGATCACCCTTAAGACAGCTGTTTAAAATCTGATTGGCTGTCTGAGAGATAATTGCGCATGTGAAAGACTTGCAAACTTTCAATTATTACCATAATGGTAAATAACTTCCAAGATGCATTTCATGATGAATTAGCACTCATCAGTTAGACCAGGTCATAATCTTTCATACATATCTAACATATATTTCATATTATCAATAGTAAATACCAAACAAATCATCAAGTGACTATCTCAATTTACATTACTGTATTAAGATCAAAAATCCACTCTTCTCTAGAGCAATGATTCCCAACTTAATTTATTTAGCTTTTAACTTTGATAAAAAATTCTGGAATCTTTACAATTTTTATTGGTTATTAATAAATAAAAAGTAATTTATTGAAATAATAGACATTAAAATGTTTTTTATGTTAAATGCTTTTACTGACCATGCTTTAAAAAAGTTTCTTTAACCACAATTGGGTTTTTTAGATTTAACTTGAAATAAAAGCTTGAGAGTCCAAAAATTAATTAAGTCAATCCTTTGATATAAAAATAGATCGACTTAATTAATTTCAGGAATCCCATACTTTTACTTCAAGTTAAATCTAAAAACCCCAATTGAGTTGAAGAAACTCTTTTTTTCTTTTTAGTACAGTCAATAAAAGCATTTAATCTAAAAAAAAATTATCTGTATTATTTTTAAGTTTTTAATAGTGGCATAGTAAATAAAATTGTAAAAATATATCATACTTTAAACCGAATGGACATTTATAGCTGATATATATATATATCACTAGATATTTCTGCTATAAGTTAAAATGTATATGCCTTATGTATATATCATATTTAGTATGCTTACATAATATGTGTATATGAGTGATTAAAAGTATGAAATATTCTTTTAAGTAAAAAGTGTTTAACATTTTTACTTTGATTGGAAATTTTTTATTTAAAAAAAAAAGCTTACCAAACTACATTGTAAATGAACTTCACTTAATACATATAATTTTATTTTAAATTAATTTCACACATTATATATATATATATATATCACTAGATATTTATGCAGTAAGTTAATATGTATACTCTTTATATGTATATCATACGTAGTAAGTGTGCATAGTTATATATATAAGAAATCACTAATTTTTCTGTTTAAATTTACACTTTTCTCTTTATTTAAATTTTTTTATACCACCCTCTTACGTGTCTTATTTAAAACAAATGAAAGTTCTAAGAATAATTTTTAATTGTGATACATGAAATTATTGAATATTTTAAATATCCCCCACCCTCTGCTCCATATCTAAGAAACTAGGTGACCTACTAAAAAGATGAGTCATATATGGGTTAGCTTGATATTAATTAGTTGCATACCAAATTTCAAGCAATTTTAAAATCCTATTCTAATATGAAAAAAATTGAAAGTTAACAAATGAACAAACTAATTACAAATTGATTTTTCAACTTCAATAAAAGTACTTAAATATATATATAAACAGATTAAATAAGAGAAAAGCAAATATTAATTTAATTTGGCAACTAAAATAAAGATTAAACTTTCCACCCCACCCCAGAATTCTTTTAAAATTTGGTTTAATGTGGATAGTTAAATTCTAATATCAGGAATTATTCCAAGTTCTGAATATTGTTTTTGTTAGTCTAGAATGATAATCCAGTTAAATACAAATAACTGATTCTGAAAAAATATATACAAATAACTGATTCTAAATGACAACAAATTGCCTTTTTTGAATAAATTTGGATAATCTTTTAATTCACACTAAACTTGTTGAATGAAACTTCATTAAATTTTTTTTTTTTTTTTGGTTGTTTTACTCACTCTGAAATAGATAGTTTCCCTGGTTATTCTTTAATACTGAAAGGATTGGATACCAGTAGTTATTGTATCTTTTAGAAAAGGAAAATATTCATTTAATATCATAGTTATATAATAACAATTTTTATTTCACCCTTACTTTGTAATTACTAATACACTAAAATTAATTGCGTTACGGTGAAACTTTTAAGTTTATTAATTAGTAGGCTTTTTTTATCTATTCTATCTTTTAGACTTAGCACTTTCAGAGCCCTTGCAGCTTCATATTCATAGTCCTTTTCATATTGTTAACTATATGCAACCACAAATTTGAGCCCCCCAAAGCCGCCATCGTATGCACAGGAAGAAACAATGTCAAGAGGAAGGTCAAAGAAGCATGTTTCATCACCAGCGATGATGAAACATGCGTCTTTGACCTTCCTCTTGACATTGTTTCTTTCTGTACATACAATGTCAGCTTTGGAGGACTCAAATTTGTGGTTGCATATAGTTAACAATATGAAAAGGACTATGAATATGGAGCTGCAAGGGCTCTGAAAGCGCTAAGTCTAAAAGATAGAATAGATAAAAAAAGCCTACTAATTAATAAACTTAAAAGTTTCACCGTAACGCAATTAATCATAGTTATAGTTTTTTTAGAGAAGAAAAAAATTATTTTTGAATTTCTTCTCAATTTTACAATTCAATTTCTGCAATAAGTCATTTAAAGTTATAAATGGTTACATGTATTTTTTATAGTATTCATGGTCCAGAATTGTAACATTTGTAAGAATGATCATAATTTATTTTTTAAGTTGAAAGTATTTTAGGTAATCATCTGAAATCCAGGCAAGGCCACTTGGGGCGTTGATGCTATACAAAAATCAATCAAATATAACGTTACCGGACCGTCGTAACTTTTTTTTTTTTTTATAGAACATATTTTTTTTTTGTTTTTTTTTTGATTAAACAAATTTTTTTTTTTCATTTATAACATGATTTCATTTTTTATTAAACAAATTTTTATATTCATTTTCGTTGTTTTTTTTTTTTTTTAGCCTGACATTTTTCTTTATTTAACAAATTTTGATAATTTAATTTTGTGTTTATTTTTTCTGAATTTTAAAACTTTGGACTGTTTCACGATGAAAAAACTTGTTTTAACTCCGCCGCCGAAAAAATATAATGGTATAATTATTTGGGACTTGTTTGACTTTGTTCTACATTTTTTTTTGTTTTGGTTGACTAAATTGTTTTTCTTATTATTATTAAATCAAAAGTAACTTTTGTGTTGTTGGGGGTTCAAAAATTGTTTTGAAATCCCCACCCCCACCCTCGGATCAAGAATTGTAACATAAAGTCAATAATTTTACTTTTTTTTGAACAACTTTTTTTTACTTTTATTTATATTTCGTTTGAATTAGCCTTTTTTTTTGGCTTGTACAATAAACAGCTTGGGGGGGGGGGGGCTTTCGTACTGTTATTATTAACAAAAAGTAAACAAAAATAGTCTTTTATTTGAACCCCACTTGTTTTAACCCTGATGAAAAAATGTAATATAATTATTTGGGTATTATTTCAAATTTATTCAAGCTTTTTTTTGGGGGGGGGGGGTTGACCAAATTGTTTTTCTTTTTTTATTTTTCTACGATAAAAATTAAACTTTTGTGTTTTTTTGGGGATCAAAATTTGTTTTAAAACACCCACCCACATACTCGAAAAAATAATTGTAACAAAAAGTCAATAATTTCTTTTTTTCAAACAACTTTTTCTCACTTATTACTTTTATTTATATTTCATTTGAATTACCTTTTTTTTGGCCTTCTACAATAAACTGCTTTTGGGGGGGGGGGATTATGTACTTTGTTATTATTAACAAAAAGTCAACCAAAATAGTCATTCATTTTAACTCCGCTGCAAAAAATATAATCCAAACACTTGTCAATTTGTAATGAAATGAAAAAAAAAAAAGGACATTGCTGTAATAAAAAGTGTACTTTATGTGCCTGAAAAAAAAGGACATAATCTCACACACTTTCTGTACTCGGCAATTCTGAAAAGTTTAAAAACTGTATGTTCTTTTCAGACCTTTCATTGATCTCGTATATTTTCCATGCTGAAACGTGACTTAGCGTGTGAGCTTTGTCGAAGCGTGTTCGAACATACACTTTGCCAATTTTTTACATATTAACATTTTTTTAGGAAAGGGTGGGGATCATATGACAATTATTAGTAAGTAAAAACATTATTTAAATATAAATGACATTACACTATTACAGAGATTTGAAAAGTTGTACCGACTTGAAATTCAAACACCCTTAAGCGATACGGTAATCAGCTATGAAGAGAACAAATACGCGTAAATAGTTTCAAAGCACAAACAGGCCGTAATATTTTTGTGCAATGTCATGTAAAGTGGCCTGCCAAAATGGGTTAATACAATATTAAATGTTGTACTAACCGTAAGACCCAGCTGCAGAAATGGTATTTTTATGTGTTTTGGACACATACACAATGCCCCAAGCGGCCATGCGTGAATTTCAGACGATTACTGTATTTTATTCTTTTTCCTTGAAGGTAGACAGAAACAGCATTCAAGTTTGTGAATATATCAGCTAAATAAGCAATATGACTCAACTATAAAATGTTTCTAAAATACTGCTATATATATTTCAAAAGTTTCAAGTCAGTAGCAGAAACTAGTCTGAGACTGGGGATATTCTGCAAAGTTTATTAAGAGCTCATTTGCGAGCTCTATATATAACATTTGTAATACAAACTTGTTAAATTAGGTCATGAGATATATGACTTGATTTCTTTGTAACTTTATTTTTTGCTATTAAGGCATTGGCGATTTTATATTAATAAAGTTATTAACATATGGTGTATCTGAACTTGGTTCAATCCCATATGGCGATTTAAGTTAAATAGCTGGATTGGAAGATATACGAATGTCTGAAAATTTCAGATTTTCTACTTAATAGTTATCCATTAGATAAAGTGCTGGGTTTGTCCTGGTATTTTTAATCTAATGCTTGAATATCCTAGCACCTCACTGAGTAAGCCAATAGCAGAAACTGGTCTGGAGTTCTGCAAAGCTTGTTAGAAGCTTATTTGCGAGCTCTATATATAATAAAAAAGTTGTGAAAAACAAGAAAGCAGAAAATTCTGCTAAATAAAGAGTCTGAATTTTATTAAGGACAGTTTGTTTATGTTTTTATTTTATATTTAAAAAGTTTTATGTTAATATTCATTAAAATCAAACTTTATCATTATGCACAACAATTCATTTTATATGTATATGGAATTAGAACAGATTTTACACTTTTTGATGTAAGCTACAATAAACAAATTATATAAAGAATAATCTCTAATTGCTTGATCAGGAATTTACAATTATACATATTATAATCAAATATATGGAAACCATAAATTCATTATCTTAAACTAATATTGGGGTGGAGATGGGGGTTTGTCGAATAGATTTAAAGCAAAAATATATATTAAAAAAATGATTCTATGTAAACTACTCAATATGGAAATTCATTTGACTGCCTGTGTATTCTAATTTTCTTTATTTTTTCAAAAAGTGCAAATTAACGATTTAGCTATAAATACTTTGAACATGAATTGACAGACATTTTATTGCTTTCTTTTTTAGAAATGATCTCTTTTTGCATTTCAATGCTGATTAATTTTCTATTTTTTTTCTGGCTCATGATTAAAATAAATATTTGTGCAATAAACAAATGTATGGAAAAAAAATAGTAGAAGTGAACACATTGCAGATAAAAAAACTAAATGCTAGTAAGCTCACAAAATATAATAAAGATGGCTGACACTTTATTAAAGCTAATATACTCTAAAAATTCTTCCACATATGTTTGATATATCAATCATTGGTGTTTGTCTTTACATAATTTCAGTTAGTGGCATTCTGGAATTTAGCCATTACAGTGGTGTGTTCTTAAGTAAATAATTAAATTATTACAGTATATACACTTAAAAAAATATGTATAATATTTTTGCTACTACAGATAAAAACAGATAAGCAAACTAAATTGATAACTAAGTCTTATATCTGCCACTCAAGTGTTTGTTTTACAATATGTTCACTCTGTAAGTCTTCAATATACCAGATCTCATTTTATTTGTAATTCTAGAAATTGCAAAAAAAAGTTTGCTAATTTCCAATATAATAATTAGCATGAATGATAATATTTCTACTTATATATATATTGTACCAAAGTACATTGATATTAAAATAATTGTATGAGTCCCATGTTTTAAAAATATAAAAATTTAATATTAAGAGAATAAAATGTAAAAACTAAAGAGCAGGGGGGAGGGGGAGTTTTGTATTAAATAAAATAAACTGTAAACGCTGTTTAAAATAATAAGCTGTTTAAAATAAAAGATTTTTTTTTGTTTAAAAGAAGAAAAAAAGTCTTGTAATAAATAAATGATTTAATATTCTTTAAATGAATTTTTAATAAAATAATAAAGAGATTTCGTTTTATCTTACAATAAATAAATATATATATGTGCGTGTGTGTATGTAATTTTTAACAAAAGTAGACGCAGAAGCTGATTTTATTTCATGAGACGAACGCTGCTGCTAAATAAAGTTTTCCATTGTTTAAAACAGTAAAAATAGCTCAACTTTTGTTCATTCTTGGTCTGACTTTCTCATTTAATAAATATTTCTTGAAGTAATATTTCCAAAATATGTTGCACTGTTAAAACCAACATATTTGCAGTTGACTGAAAGCCGCTCTCTACGCATCTAAGATCTGCGATTAGTTCAGAAAGTAATCATGTTGAAATAGACTAAATGGACAGCGGAGTGTGGGAACACCAAACCAGCCACGAAAATCATACCAAGTCATAGGATCTATGGAAGAATCATTTACCAGTCGTCAATGAGTTAAGAAATAATTCCATTATGCTGTTTCTGTCGTATTTTAAAACCTAGGTAATTATTTGACTTTGATATCTAAACATTCCGATTTCTTTTAAAAATAAAGATAGACTTTATTAAAAGAACTTTGAACTTTTTGAATTAAACTTAAAAAAAAGAATAAACTTTAAACTTCAAAAAATTAATATTTGCAATAATAAATAAGTAAAAGCAGCTTCTATTAGATAATATTTTTGAAACAATGGCATGCACGTATGTGTGATTTGATTTTTAAACTTAAAAAAAAAAAGAAAATAATAATAAAATATGATGTAACGTGTATAATTTATTTGCTCAAGTAATATATTAAAATGCTTATTTTAATCTTTAAAAAAAGAAGTGTGTGTGTTTCATTATAAGATAAAACGATTCATTTATTTTAAAATAAAATAAAAAACACTTAAATTATTTTTCTTAAAACATTTATTACATTCAAATATCAGCCTTTCAAGCTAATTACGCATACACTTTTACAAGTGTTAATAATAATAAATGAATACTTTCTCTCCAATACAAAATATAGTATTTATGCAGGAATAAAATGAATCCACTTATTCCTACGACTCAAATGCTTATATATGAGCAAATCTGAAGTACTGGCAAGGAAAGCATGAGGATGGAACAGTCACTTCAGATTTGCTCATATATAAGCATTTGAGTCATAGGAATAAGTGGATTCATTTTATTCCTGCATAAATACTATATCTTGTATTGGAGAGAAAGTATTCATTTATTATTATTAACACTCGCAAAAGCGTATGCACAATTAGCTTGAAAGGCTGATATTTGAATGTAATACAATTGTAAACATACGCTATATAAAATAAATGCTTAAAACATTTATGTTTATTTCTGATACATGCGGGTAAGTATAAATATTTATTTTCTTAATAAGAGTAGGAGGAAAAAATCTAATCATTAATAATAGTATTTCAGAAAAGATTCGCTAAGTTAAATCTATAAATGTTTAGCATTCAATATAATGTTGTTATTATTATTTTTAAGGGATTGAAGTATTATTTTGAATGGTTCAGGAGAAATTATTTTAGTTTTTAGAAATAATGGTAGTAGCTTAGCAGCATTTAAGATATACCTTTTGTTTTGTCTGTTAGTGGGTAGTTGGAACAGTTTGAGCTAGCAAGGGATTTTCAGGTACCAAATTATGCTGATCAGATGGACATGCTAATTCTAATGTAATTAGCTGGTGCCTAAGGGATTTTATTTCTTCTTTAAAAATAAAGTGTTTATTTGATCGGTGTATATTTGGTAGTCGAGTGTTGAATGTTATTGATAGTTGCTATTGATAATAGTTGACATTTTACCTGAAAACTAACCATTCTCTGAAAGGGAAATTTAGGAGGACAAAATATAATAAAATATAAGTTAATATTTTATTTGTCGATGCTTAGTGTTTGTTGTTTTCCGTAAGTTTAAGTAGTAAATTTTAAATTGTAGTTTTATATCGTTAAGAGATTTGAAGGTAGTAAAAAGTAAGTGTTAAATAGAAGTAGTAGTTAGTTATAGTATTTTGTTTATTGGTTGTTCAGAGGAGGTTGGTCCAATATATATATATATATATATATATATATATATATATATATATATATATATATATATATATATATATATAATTACAAATAATTCTTCTCTCTAGCTTTTATATATCTATATGCTCTCCCATCAATAAATATATTTGCTTGAATTAAGAGCTTGATTTTAAAGCTGGTCTCACAAGGAAAAGAATTTTTAACTACCTATAACACTGGATCTTATTAGTTGGTATGTATAAAATAATTGATAATATCATGATTTATATATGCATGAAATATTGGGTAAGTCAACTACTCTTCATACATGTGCTATAAAAATAGACACCCTGCTGCCAATAAATGTTTTGAAAGCATAGGTAATTGTTGACTTCCATAATATTTCATAAGAGTATAAATCACTTTATTATCAATTATTATATATCCTAATAAGATTCAGTGTCTAAGGTAGTTAAAAATGGTAACCTCCCCCCCCCCCCCCGAAATATATAATCTGAACCTATTTAAGTAATATGTCAATTTAAAAATCAGGCTAGCAAAAAGATTATGCTCTTAATTCAAGCATGGTCAATATAAATTGTTTTATTTGGAGAATAAGCTCTAAGAATAGGTGGATTATCTATGCTTTTAAAAGATTTATTGACTGGAGACTGCCAAAATATTTCATAAGTGTATAAATTGCTATATTATCAATTATTACATATATACCAACTAATAAGATTAAATGTTGCAAGTAGTTAAAAATGAAAAATTTTCTCTTCCCTGTCATATATAATCTAAAGCTAGGCAAGTAATATACTAAGTTAAAACTCAGGTTATCAATAAGATCAAGCTCTCAATTTAAGTAAGGGCAATAAATGTTAGGATATTTAAAGAATAAACTCTAAGAATGGATGGACTACCTATGCTTTAAAACATTTATTAACAGGAGAGTGTCTGTTTTTATAGCACACGTAAAGAGTAGTAGTAAAGAGTAGTTAACTTCGACAATTGAAAATATTGTAAAAATCATATTTCCAAATATTATTGATAAATAATTGAAATGCAGCTGGGGAGCATTTTAATTATTTATTAATAGTACTTGAAAATCGTCATGACTTTTACATATATATAGACACCACTAAATACATATATTATAATCTAATACAGAGGATGACATTGAAAAATAGACTCATTTTATTTTCTACAAAAAATAAAAAAAAAAACATCATAAAAATATAGAATATAATATGGTTACATATATAATTCACAGACATTTATATCTTATCATGACATAAACATACAAAAATTGAGAAAGTAAATAAAATGTATGCTAACTTTAATATTCCTATTATTTTCCCAGTAATTCGTATTACTATTACAACTATTAATATTACTAATAAATTAAATAACAATTGTAGTAAGACAATTAACTGTAAACAATGAAAACTCTAAATATCAAAAAATCATTCATAATTAAATATTTTAAACATTACTACTTCGGAGATAATCTTCCAAATCTTTTCATTAATATTAAATCAACAATTTAAAAACAATATTCTTAAAAAGTTAATGTGCATTTAAAATGTTTATTTATGAAGCAGAAGAATAAATACATCAAGATTAATTTTCCGTATTAATAATAAATACAGCAATCAATATAGAATATTTAATGTAATCAGAGAAGAATTAACATTTGTTACTATGCAGTTTGTGACTGAAGAGATAGTAAAAATAAAAAAAAAGAAACACTTGGTTAACCTATCAATTTAATTTTCAGACAAAATATATATATATATTTAAAAACTAAGAATTAAACACATTTATATGACACAAAAACAACAAAAGAAAATTAATATTAATTAATTGAGATAAAGTGAGTTAGGATACTAAGCAATGGCAAATAGTGATAGAGTGCCATAACATAATTAAAGTACTTTATTCCTAAAAACCGAATAATTATCAATCTATTTAAATGCATGGCATATTTACAAACTGCTAATAATTTAATATTATGCCAATAAATTTAACAGATTTTATTCAATCATAAAAGTAATTGAATCTCCCACCCCCAACAGTGAATGAAAAGCATACCGTACCACTATTTCTAAATGATGAGAGATAGAACAGTTTTCCATGATTGGTTTTTTTGTTGTTAAAAAAAAAAAATCAGACACAAGCTTAGGATTATGGACATAACAATAGATATGCTACTTAATATTCCAAGAAATAAAAGAATCTGTAGTTTCAGTGTTCATATAGATATGATAATTTCCACTGGTAGCAAAGAACAATATATTATAAACATATTTTCATTTAGTGCATCAATACCAGTCCAGATTAGCACAGAGACTTTGATCTTGTTAGAAATAAGTAGTACTATTTACAGATGAGTTGGCTATGGGCATGCCAGATCGATGTGCATACCACTCTGCCACAAATCTTATTATTTCATGAAGCTCTACACAGTTGAATATTGATATATAGGTAATGAAAGTATATTATCTATTTTATAATTTTGTTTTTGATTCATTTCAATTTGAATAAAACAATATATAAACATTAAAATTTTCATTTAAAACAAAATAAAAGTTTAATATTAGTAAATATGATCTTTCTTTTTTTTTAAATAAGTAAATGATATGTATATATTTTAAAAAAGATAATTATTGAAAAAATTTAAAAGGTGGAAGAAATTACACGGAATATAAAATATTAGATAAATATTAAAAGAAATTTAGGAGGGGTAAAAACAGGTGCTTTAAATTACACCAAGTATTACATCTTAATGAATCTCAAATACTAAATGATTTAAAAATCTTTGTTAAAAGTTAAATGAAAGCCACACCTAATTAATTTTCTTGTTGCAGTGTAAAGCTAAGAGACTTTTCAGAGTCAATATAATCATTTTCAGATATATATTATATTCAAAAAGTTAAAAAAAAACCCCAATAATAATAAAAAAAAAATCAAGCAAAAAGTAATAAAGTTTCTTAGAAATGATTTACATGGAAAAAGTAGCGCTATCAATCATTTGTCAAGTTTTATTGAGCGATTAACCAATAAAATAATTCTCATTGCTGTGTTATATATAAATTAAACCAAATAGATGCTTTATTTAAATATTAAATTTAATAGGTCTAGCACATCAGTTAGAATAAAAGGTAGATTTGAAAACATCATCTTAGGTCTGTAATATAAATGAAGTTTTGTAAAGAAAAGTGATACATATACATATACTGTGTAATTTTGGCACAAAATATATACATGTCAATACATTACCAAATTCAATTAGTAGCATGTATTTGGTCAATTTTCCACTTTAACCTTTTCAGTAATTAACTCCACCTTTCTATTTTGAATAAACTCTAGTGAGAATCTGTGAACATATCTTCCATATTTGAACAATTTATTTTTTTGCAATCAAACATTTTTTCTATGTTAAAACATTTAACAAAGAACAGGTTTGAATTTGTAATAAAGAAAATTGATCATAATCACAGCATTATATGACTAAAGGAAGTTGAGATCTAAATGTAAAGTCACTTTTAAATATTAAAGAATAGATTATCATAAAATTGAATTTTTAGAAGTAGATTTACATACTAATGACAAAAATGGTCACTACAAGTTCCATTTTTTTTAAAAAAAGAATAGTGTTAAAGTCCTGTTTATTAATGGTGTGATCATCTTTAGTTATTGACCATAACTCTTTACCTTTCTCTCATCTTTTTCACAACAAATGATATCAGTTGTAAAGAGATCAAAGTTTTGGCCTGACCACAACTCATGATCCAAAAAACCAGAAGAGTATTCATTGCTTTTCTTGGCCAGTTGTATAAATAATTATGTTGGGCAAGTCTTGTAGATAAGTTAACTTGGGTTTCACCATAATAAGGATTTAAGCAATTAGGTTCTTTGCAATTAATTTTATACACTTCTAGTTATTTTGTCTTTTGAATTATTTAATAATTTATTTAAAGACGGAGGCAAACAAAAACTGATGTTGTATTTATTGGTACAAATATTTTTAAATTTATGTGAGACTTTTGAATCATAAGAGAGACCACCATTTTTCATTATCAGATAGAATGTTTATAGGGTGCAAGATTTTATTATAAAAATTAGTGATAACTGCACTTATTTTTTTAGAATTGTACCCAATGTTGACTAGATGTTCAGTATATAGATTGATGTTTCTTCTCTGATCCGGCTCGAATTTGCACAGTTTTAAGTTTCTATGGAGAAAACCTTTCAGACCAGCATATTTATAAGAGAAGGGAGTATTAAACCTAGGGAGTATGGTACTTCTTACATTTAATGGTTTTAAAATCATACTATAATCTAAAACATTGTCCTGTCTGATAATATCTAAATCTAAACATTTTAGATTGTGAAGAAGCTCATTTTCTTTCTTGATGGTTCAAGTTAGAGTGGTTGTAGAAGCTAATTCAATATGAATTTTACTAATAGTTTCTTCATTTGCACATACTAAAGTATCATCCACATATTTGGAATATAAGAAAGTATTAGATAGACACTCAAATTTTGGAAGAATCAAATTCTCAAATTTGGACAAATACAGGCAACTCCACTGAAAGGGAATGCCCTAAACCAGCCATGATTCATTTTATATGTTTTGTAATTCATTGATGTGATTATTTTGTCATTAATCCATTTTAATGTGTCTATAATAAAGTTTATTTTCTCGATGTTATATTTGACTTGCTGAAAAATTCTTCTATAGTTTTAATAGATTCGTAATGAGAGACATACCGGTACAATTCCTTAACATCCAGAGAGACAATTTTGCAACTATTATCGATTTTAAATTTTTTAGTCTTTTCAATAAATTCATATGAAGATTTCAAATTATATGTGCTGAAACTGAGATGTCTATGAGCCAAGATGAAATCAGTCTTACTGCATAGTAAAAGTACAACCACCAAAATCAAAAAGAAGGCAAAGCAGGAAGTTTTCCTTATGCAACTTTATATTCTCAAATATTCTAAAAACAATGGCAGCAGACAGGTATATTTTATAGTATTCGGAGTTTGACAATATTTTGCCTTGATGTTTTTTAAAAGTTAAAGCTACAAATTTATCTTTTCTAGTCTTTAAATTATAATCTTTTACTTCAGTAGTATACAAACTACCAATTTTCTGGCTAATTTTAAATTCAACTCTTGCCATTTTAAAAGCACAAACTGATTGCCCTTATCTTCTTTCAGATACACAAAATTTTTCTCTGTAATAAAATTTCTAATACAATTAATATTACGAGACCAGAAGTTATTTTTCACTTTAGGTATATATAATATATTGACAATCTTAACATTATTTATTAGAAATGTAACCTTTCAAGCAATAGGCATTTTATAAGTTAGAATATTTTTTTTACTGTATTGACAAAGATAATTTTATTTTAACCAGAAAAAACTACTTCCGCTTTTTAAGAATTACCTTTTTAAAAATAAATTGTTTTCAAGGAAAATCTCCTATTAGTGACATAGTTTTTGTTTTAAAAATAAATCTTTTATAAAAATATTGCATAACTTTTAGTTCTCTTCTTTTCTTCCACAATGTAAGCTTGTGGTTAAGACCTGTAGAGGTCCCTACTATTGCATTTTACATGCACATGCTTGAGGTTAAACCTTAGTAAATATTAAACAAATTATTGAAAATTAGAATTTTTCTTTAGAAATCGAAATTATTCAGTTATTTTCCCTGGACTAAAACCACTTCTCTCGTGTCATTATCATGTTAATATGGTCCTGTCAATCAAGCAAAAGGTCCACATAATGCAAACATCTTCAGATTTTTTTCCAACTAATATGTTAAAATTGTAACTGTGGAGAAAAAAAAGGTTATAGATAGGCTTAAAACAAAATAGAGAATATATACTGATCACAATACAACTGCAGTGCTCAAAACCATAAAAACTGCACTAGATTATCACTATCCAGGCAAATCTGATTAATGAAAACAAATTATTGCATAATCTCTATTCTATTTTACAAAAGTTTCACCATTAACCTCTCTCTATTAATCTCTAGGCATGCTATCTGAAATATCAACTCTGGTCATGCTTTCCAAAATAATATGGAGATTATCATCATACTAGAAAATATTAAAGAAGTAACATGCTTTGACTTTTATGAGTTGTTACCAATTTCATATTTGCAAAATATGAACTATAAAAATAATTTAAAAAAAATATTTTTGCACCATGCATTAATACAAAACTTTATTTAATCAATAAAAAAAACTATTTGTTGCATGGACTAAAATATAAATGCTAATGTTATTTACTTACTGCAACATTGTTTTACTTTCATAAATATTAAATAATTACATTTTTAAGGCCGAGTAAACAAACAACTATTTGTGAGCATACAATAAATAAAAATCCTGGAAAATATGCATTAATAATATGTACCTACTGCAGAAGCCACTTTAAAATCAGAACATTTAATATTTTCATATCATATATAAATTCAAAAAGTTGATTTGATTAATCCATTAATTTTTGCATGGATTGGAATGACAGCTACTTCATACCTCATGTTTTTAATTACTGCATATGTGAAATATAGATGGTAATGTTATTTACCTACTGTGGATGCCATTTTAAATCAGTACTCAATTTAAATTCATAAATACTTTGGATGGAAGCAGAAAAATATTTTTGTATTGTATATTAATTCAAAAAATTGATTTAATTAATTAAAAAAAAACATTAATGGTTGCATGGACTGAAATAGCAGCTACTTTAAAGCTCAGGTCTTTACCTAACAGAACTATGCTTTTCGCATGAACAGTTTTACATAAAATGTTCCAGAACAATTAATTCATTTTTTAAAAAAAAAAAATGAAATGAAAAATACCACACAAAGAAGACTTAATAATGAACAAATTCTCACAGACCATGAAATTTTCTATGAACTTTACATTGTTATCTTTTTATAATTTTAAATTAAAATAAAATATTTTTTCGTCACATAAATATTAAATTTTTCAAAGTTTAGTAAAAGAGTTAGGTATTTGTAAGCTTGCAAAAAATAAAAAATAGTGCAAAGAAACTCCATGTTTAATATTTATTTTGTTATGAAAGAAAAATTCTTTAAATAGACCCCTTTTACTTACAACTTGGGTTTCAATGAAGCAAAGATAAGTTCTAATTTTTTACAAAAAAAAAAATAATAATAACACTGAATTAATAATGATCAGTAAATAATCTTATATAAAATTTTAATAAAAAATTCTTATTTTAAAACTTGTATATATCAAAATTTACTTATTTTAAAACTTGTATATATCAAAATTTACAATTTACGAACAAATTTAAAATTTTAAAACAAAAATGGAAATTGATGAAATCCATTATCATCTGTTCTTTCATATAAATTATAATAAAAAAATCATATACAACAGTTATATAAATATATTAATAATAATTATACATAAAAAATTTGGCACATAGTATTGTGCTCTTTTCAAATGATTAAGCATCTGTTTTAATTAACATTAACCAATTATGCAGAAAATCATCTAGTATTCTACAATGGAAGTAAAATAACGACAATAACAAAATAAAACAGAACAAAGTTATGATATAGAGATTCAATATAAGTTCAAAGAATTGTCTTAGATAACAATATACAGAATAATACACACACTATACAATTTTATATATACTATCTTATATAATTTCCATTCACTTTTAATTTATCAGTTGTAAAATAAATTTATTGAAGTTTTATAAATATTCATACAATTATTTAATAACTGAATTAGAAACTATTATAATTAAAAAACGGATTAATTAGTCAAGAAACAACACATTATTGCAAATATGTTGATAATATTTCAATTATTGGTAATAAAAGAGCTTTGAATAATATTTATAAAGATTTTAATAATATTAAATTCACAAAAGTAGAATTTGAAGATAATGATAACTAAATTATATTAAAATATTTTATTAAAGAAGACAAATTAAAAAAAAATTATTCCTATAGATTCTCAACAAGTATGGGTACAAAAGATGACAGTGATTAAAAATTTTAAATATAAAAATGACAATACAATAACGATAAAAATAGTTAATTTACAAAAGAATCAAATTATTAAATTATATAAAGATTATGGATATACCTCTAAAAATATACTTTTTAATTGTAAAAAAATCTATATTAAATAATAAAAAACTATGCAAAATGATTATAATGACATTAACAATATTTCAAATAAGAACTGGATCACACCTTCATATTAACCCAAAATTTATAACACATTAATAAAAATAAAAATTATATTGATAAACAATCAAAAAGTCTGGATAAATTAATAAGTAATTATAAATTAAGAGAAGATATAAAATACAAAAAAGAAATCATATATAAAATTAATTGTGACCAATTGCAATACAATTTACTACAGACATACAGGGAAAACAAAAGGAAAGAGAAAAGAAACATAACAATGTAATTAATAGGCAAGATGATGATAAATCTGCTTTATAAATTCAGTATTTAACATATGGTTATTAAATTAGATGTTACAAAAAAATATTAAATCTTTAAATTACATTAAGCATAACTTAAATAATTGTATGAATATTTATAAAACTTCAATAAATTTAGTTAACAACTTGTCAATTAAAATAAATGGAAAAGTATATAAGGTAGTATATATAAAGTTGTATAGTGTATGTATTATTAATTCTGTATATTATGATATATAGTCAATTCTATATTGAATCGCTATATCATAATTTTGTTTTATTTTGTTATTATTATTTTACTCCCATTATAGAACACTGGATAGTGCTCTATCTGCAATAATTGGTTACTGTTAAAATAAATACTTAATATTTGAAAAGAACATAAACCATGTGCCAGCAATAACTTTTTATATATAATTATTTTAAATATATATTTATATAGCTATTACATATGATTTTTTATTAAAATTTTAAAAATATATATTTTTTTATTTTATGATTTTTTTCTCAGCTTTGTTTTAATAGTATGCTAGTTTTATGTAGCATATACTATTTTAATTTATTATTAAATAATGTTATTCAAAAAATAAATACATACAACATGTATACCAAAAAAAAAGCTTATTTAATACTTTAACACAATAGTATGCTGGGCACGTTTTCAACTAACTGGTGGTCATATTCATAACTATATCTATAAATATGACTACCAGTTAGTCAAAAGTATACTCAGCATACTATGTTGTTAAAGAATTAAATAAGCTTTTCTTAGTATACATGTTTTATGTATTTATGTTTTTGAATTACATTTTTCTGAGAAAAGTTTAAAAAGACTGAAATTATATAACGTTATTGTAAAAGTTTCATCTTCAATCAATTGCTTAAAAAAGTCAATATGGTGTAACAATAGTTAAAAGATTAAAGAATGAATAACAAAATGAAAAAAAATTGGGGTTGGAGAGTTATTTATCATTAAGAAAGTAAAAAATATTTATCTCTAAAGTATAATAACATTTATAAGTGTTATTGTAATGGATTCCCATCAATATAGAAAAACAGACATTATAATACTTATCTAAACATTTTAAACAAAATATTTTTCTTTACATAAAACAAATAACAAACAAAAATATACCCCAGGTTGTATACAGTATTTCATGCCCTCAGGCTGGATGCAGTGCCACATACTATGGGGAAACCAAGGCCACTGTTCATAATAGAGCTGCTCAACACATTTATACTTACAGAAGAGCAAAAAAGAACAACGATAACTTCTCAATATTCTTCGAACATGAGAAGCAGGCTGGCCATGTGTTTAAACCCGGCAACCCCAAGATAGTATGCTCTGAAGCCAATGACTGCAAAAGAAAAATCAAGGAGGCATATTTTGTTATCAGTGATAACAATTCCATCAATAGACACAACGTGTTTTTCTATCTTAAAAAAATGGACTAACTAATTTGCATTCACATTTGCATATTTTATTAGTTAGCAACATTACATAAATGATTTATAACTTAATGTTGGCCATGAATATGAGGAAAAACCTCGAAAGCGCTCAGCCCATTTAATTGTTTTGGTTTTTGCAGCTTCTTCGTCAGTGGGGAAGTCACTTTTATATGCTATTAAATAAATTAAAAACTTACATAATTTGAAAACATTATTTATTTTGGATATTATTATTATTTTGGATAAGTGTATGAAACTGGGCTACAATTTATAAAGATTATAGGCTGTGACTTTTGAAGATTAAAAAAAAATGGATACATGTAAAGTTAATAAATTTGTTAATTTAAAAAACCTGATATTTTTACACAAAAGTATCAGTCAGAGCCAATCCTGTTTCATTAAAAATAATTGTATATTTAAGTTGCTTAGGAAGTCATGTGATGTTTAAGCATCCAAGCGTCATGTTGAGCACAGAAGTTATGTTCAACTGATGAAATGAAAGTTTTTCCACACTTTACATAGCTGAGAATTAATCTATAAATCTTTAGTTTTGAGCCTACAACTCTACCACTTGTGTAAGCTGTAATAAGCATTTAACTTTTTCATCTCATAACACAGATTATGACCATGGTGTGTGTAATTTTTTAACAATTTATAATAATCTTTCAAATGTAATTTATTAGTGTATTTAAAAAACTGCAATTTTTAGTACAATGTAGATGTATTAGCTTTGTCTGAACTGTAATGTAACAACAATACATATGTGTAGCACATATATAATGATTAGTTTGGTGAAATTTGCTTAGCTAGCTTACGATTGTTATAAAGTCAAAAATGTAGCAATAGTTGTAATGGGAAATGAATGTGTGTGTGTATATATATATATCTCATGCAAATTTACATATGATTTACATATAATGCTATGTAGTGTAGATAGACCATTTCTGAGACAAGGGAACACATGATTCTTTCTTGTTAATGGTGTATTTAACTTTAGAAATGTGCTACATTTCATTAATCTTTCATTTAGTGTCATTGCATTCTGTGCAGATGATGTTGCCCGAGGATGGAATGAAGGCTGGTCCAGTTGAAGAAAAGTATTTGAAAAATATTGAACAGGTTTCATTGCTTGTTTTTGCCTTATTGTAGAGATAGGTGTATTGCAGGACACAACCTGAAACATACCTATCATTGATAGGTTGGCCCAAGATTCTCTATAATAAATGGATAGGCAGGCAAGGTTATGACATTTGATTTTGTATATGATCTGAGAGTGGAGTTCAGCTGGCAAACTGTCCTTTGAGTTGCTAAGAAAACATTGCGGGATGGTGGTATATGCAAAGCTATTTTATGGGTGGCAGGAATAAAGTTGGTGATGTGATAGGTTATGGCAGGAATGTAGGGAAGAAAAATCCAGAGCTTCTTATTGGTATTGGTGGACAGGGGTATTATTTTGTGGTAAACATTTCTAATAGTTTGTAAGAGGAAGAAGTTTAGTAACCTACACTGCATAACTCTGCTATATGTGCATATGTTTTATCCTTCCTGAGTGATTCAAGCTTACCTATGTGCAGGTTTCACTGATGGAAGACTTTGAGCTGGCTAGTTTGTGGGAGCATGATGTGTACAAATTTGGATGGATGAAATTGTATACATGTATAGGTTTGATAATCATTTTACAAGACAGAGATATGCAATCTCATTTTATATAAAGATCAAGATATTTAATTCCATTGAGGCTGTCCTCATTTTTTCATGTTAAAGTAAGTGATGTAACATCTACAAGGTTCTGCTGAATTTGATTTTGGCTTCAGGAGTGCATATGAAGATGCCGTCTACATAATGAAGATGTAGTAAAAAGAGCATAAGGCTAGATTTGGAGAGATGATTCTTTTTTCGGTGTGGTTGGAAGATATTTAAAATGATGTCGCTGATAAGCAGTCTTATCAACCAGCCTTCTTCTATTTTGTAGTGAATATTATTGAACAAGGTAGTGATATCATTATGGATTCATGTTAAGCATACTGTAATGAACTTTATTTTATACTCCATGCTCTATAATTTTTGTTTGATCACCTGAACAAAGGCTGTACAAGGAATTGATCCATAGAGTTTGGTAATATTGAGTAATGTGAGGTGGTCAAGTTGGTTCAGACAAGCCTTTTTACTTAGATTCATGCATTTGAAGGAAGATTTCACAGTGCAACTCAAAAATCCAGGAAATCAAGTAGCCATTGGCTTGTTTCCTTGGAGGCTTTGTAGTAATATGCATCATCAAAAATTGATCATTAGGCGCAATGGCTATGCGTTCTTATGTAGTTTGATATTGACAAACAATTTAGGTGGTATGGTGATGGAAAGATACATATTATAATATCTCTGTTTAGAAAAGGTGCTATTGCAACATTTAAATAACATCACAGAAATAAATTATGAAGTAATAATTTCCAGTTTTCTACAAATCTGTTTTTTTTTTTTTTTAAATTTGGTGCATAAAACAATATATTTATTATTTAAAAGAAGAAGAAACAACAAAAATATTATTGCTTGTATAGAAATGCAAGTACATTACATGATGAAGTGAATATAATCCGAGTTTATTAAAAGCTTGAAGAAGCAGAGCTAAAACTTATATCTAGTTGCTAAATGAATATATGTCAATTGGCTTGCAGAACAAGAAGACTACACTATGACTAACCACTATAGAAAAAGAAATGACCTAATAATTAGGTGCTAAGAAATACTGCCACAGATCAAAATCTATAAAAGCCTGATAAAAAAAAAGTAATCTATAATTCTGAAAATCACCATCTTTATTTTAAAAATATATTTATTGACATTATAAAATTGTACAGATGCATAATAAAAACACTTTGTTAATGTTGGATCATCCATTGCTGGTGTTGGTCTGGAAAAAGTATGCAAAAGCCATTCTCCGCACTAGCAGGTTATAATATGAGCAAATACGTACTATTTAGTTGGTATTGCCCACCCCTGCCAGTGCAGAGAATGACCCAATAATTCTAACTTATCAGCTGGGATACATGTAGTGTGAAATCAATGCCCCTCTAGTAGAATCCGACATGTTGCAACACAGACTACTTCTTCTACGATACACTACAATGTGGATATATCAGGTCCAAAATTCATGTAGAGTCTGTGGGCCATACTAGTAGGCTCCATGAATTATTAAACAAAAATCTAGAGGATAGTATCTTATCCTTGTCTTGAAGAGCTTTGAGCTTATCGCAAAATATAGCATTGGGATCCGGTGTTGGTTGTGTGAACTTTGTCCTGCACTTTGTGTACCAAAAAGCATATGTCAGGAAGATTGATAACCTGATTACTGTAACGTCTCCAGAGAAGAGACAACTCCTGATGTCCAGGATTTCATCCACTGCTATAATGCAGTGTTGAGAGATAATTCTTCGAATACTGTTATAGCCTGGACATATATTTAACAGATGATTAAAGGACTCCTCTCCTTTAGAACAGGCATGACAAATAGGGTCTATTTTATTTAGAAACCGCTTGTAGTATAAGAATGTATTAGTTGGCATGGAATCCATATTCACCTTGATCAGATAATCCAAAAGTTTGGGCTCCAGTAGCAGATATTTAAATATTGAGGTGATTTTATGATTGCTGTACCCTAGGTGAGCATAAATAACTGTATTAACAGGATTCAGCAGGCAATGTGCCTGCCATATGTTGATTTTATTATTAAACTCTGTTATTGAGTGCCCGATATATAGAGATTGTGATGTATAGAGATTGTTGTTTAATAATGGTGTCAAGCCATGTGTGTTTACTGGGGGGAGGTCTGTCAGTAGGTATTACAGTCTCTATAATATTTGATAGAGGGTATTTTTTCCCCAGGTTTACTAAAAGTGAATGCCCTTTTTGGAAATTGATTGTCTGTATTGAATGGAGACCCATACCATTCTGTTTCCTGTGAAACTGAAGTCTGCAGATGCTAATTGCAGTGGTCCGACCTCTCCATAAGAGCTGACCACAGAGCCTCTGAATCTGTAAGGTGAATGTTTTGATAACTGTCATTACTGGCAGGTAGTAATTTATGCTCGCCATAATCTTCATATTAATAAGAGCAATCTTCCCTTGTAGGGACAGGTATGTCCTTGACAGCGACTGAACCACCTTAGTAGCATTGCTTATGATGGATTTTTGTAGGCAGACAGACATAGCAGTCTGTGACTTGAAGATAGGAAACCCCAGAAAACACTGAGGTTCCGCTAAAAAATTGGATAGTATTTACCTACCAGTGTTGATGCACCAGGATGATGACTTGTGAGGATTTATGGATAATTTATAATCTTTAGTATAATTGGTAATTATGGAATGAAGTGTCTTCAGAGTATGTCATCCATGTATGCAAAAACCTTGATGTTTTTCTTAAGCCGGGGCACATATATACCTGGAAGCTGATCTAGCTCTTTAATCAGAGGGTCGATGTACTTTATGAACAATAGACCACTCAATGGTGAACCTTGTGGTATGGATCTTGAAGGGCCAAATCCATCTGAGTAATGTCCATTTATGGAAATATGAATATGCCTATTATTCAGGAGATTGTCCAATATCTGAATTATCTGTTTTGATATGTTCAACTGAGATAGCAATTCAAGAAGAATGTTGACATTTACTGTATCAAAAGCATTGGACACATCCAGCTGGACTGCCACAGGCCAGGATTTTCTGTTAGATCTAATGTGATCAAGCAGAATTTTCACTTCACCAATTGCAGTCAGCGCCGATGATCCCTTCCTTGCATATTGAGAGGCCGATATATGCTGTAGAATGGCATTCTGAATTTTTTCTTTTATTATACCCTCCATGACTTTGAACAAAATTGGTGTCATCGATATTGGTCTGATACTGCTAAGAGAGGTAGGATCCCGGTTCTTTTTAATGAATGGAACCATGGCAATTGGATATAGGTTAGGAATTACTCTCCTTTGAATGGCGAGGTAGGTTAACATGTTTAATATAATCCTCGCAGTAAAAAAAATTAAGTGAGTGAACACAAACTTCGGGATAGCATGAATCCCAGGATGAACACTGTCTGGGAGACCCTGCAACCTACTGGTGATGTCTTGGAGTGTAATACCATGATCTGCCTCTCCGGTTGTGCCCACCCACTCCAAGGCAGGGTTTGTGCGGTGACCTAAGAGAAGGTTTTGAAAGTGGTTCTCTATGTGTAAAATCATATTCGCACCAGTAACGCTGCCACCATTGATGAGCAATGAAGTAGGAACCTCCTGTTTCTTTCTGGCCCCCAGAGCCCACCTGAGATAGCCCCGGGTCCAGCAATGTTGAACTGGCAGGTAATTCTTTGCATTTTTGTAGCTATTATCTCTGCTACTGCTGATTGTTTTGATCTGTATGAAGCTTTAAGCTCAAGTAAGTATTCAATGTTGTGATCCTGACCATTGAAGTTTTTTAATTTTCCAATTCAGGCTGTCCAATTCACGCATCAGTGTGGTTGTTCCCTTAAGCTTGAAGGTGTATTGAGTAATCAGCGACTGAATAATGCCTATAAATGTAGTCCAGGCCTCGACCGGGTGTAGGTATATGAGGTTCACCTTGTAAAAAAGAATGTAGGCCTCTGAGAAGAATGCCTCAGTGGCGTTGGTTTTAGTGAACATTCTGAGACTCCGGTTGACTTTAATTTGTTGAAAGTTGTTCAGCTCTATGGATGCCATAATCGCAAAATGATCCGAAAAGGCTGTCGGTTGCAGTCTAGCCTCTATCCCATAGTGCAATTCGGCCGAGTAGAACATTAGATCAATGAGTGTGCGACTATTTTTTGTATAGAATGAAAATGCATCAGGTGGAAAGAATCCCCTCCCGTTGAGAAATACTTTGTTGAGTAGGGGTAAATATTTCTTTGTGAAGGATTCATAGGAGATGTTAAAGTCACCAAGCAGAATGGTAGGTGCATTATTATTATTAGTAATTAGGTTAATTGTGTGGACTATTTTCAGCAGTGTTGCATGAACATTGGCGCTGTATACATAAATCACATTGAAAGTATTCAAGGAGAAGGTAAACTCCAAGGCAATTAGGTTCTGATCTAAATAAATTGTTCTGAAGGAGGTTGGAGCCAGAAGATTATTTATTATTACCCCAACTCCTCCCCTAGCCGCATGACCTGTAGATAAATGGGTGAATCCTATTTTACTAAGTTCTGATTTTATGAAGTAGTTTGAGTTTAGGTGATATTTTGTTTCACCTATGAACAACATATGTGGTGAGTTTTGCCTAAAGAAATGCCTGATGGCATTAATACGACCGAGGGAATTAATACCTCGGACATTGACAGCAGAGATTAAACATTTATTGTTATCCATTGCAAGGTGGCCCGCTAGATTCCACCGCAGGCGGTTTCAATGAAGCATCAGCAGACTCTTTTTTTTTATTAATTTCCTTGCGGATGTTTGGAGGGATGTTTAAATCTGAAGTGGGGAGGTCCACAGGCAAACCATTGGTAGGATAACCAGTTAACAAATCAGATGGAAGATTAATCTTGCGTTTCTTTTCTGTGGCTCCTTTATGCTTATTGTTCGTTGCATTTGATATTGTGGGTTTAGACTTTTGCCTCACTGGGAATGCCATCTCTTCTTCTCCTGAGCTAGGACTAGATACAACCCATGGTTTTCTTTTATGACTGGTGCTAGGAGTGATGAATCTCTCCATCTCATCTGCAGACCAGGAAGCGGCAGAATCTACCGGTGTTTGGCAAGGATTGATATTTTCATTAGCCACAGCTATCAGTGTATCACTAGGACTTGGTGAGATGTTATATTTACCTTGGATGGAGTTAGGTTTAGGTATTTCCGTCTTTTTTTTTGTTTGGTTTGATCATCGTCTATATTGTTTTCACCAGCTGTATTACTAGATGCTGTAACTGAGCTAAAGCCTAGGCCTTCATGCAAACTCTTAGGTCCAGAATTGTGTGAATCTTTTGGTTTTGATTCCAATGGCCTTTGATTACTGTTTTGGCAACTATAGTTATGCGATGTGTTATGTTTGTAATCCTGATTACTGTTAATTAAGGAGGGCTGATTCCTTTCATGTATTAGGACACTTTTTTATTTGTATACTTTAAGTTGAGTTCATCCTGCTGTTCTACATTGTAGTGTTGTGCACTCGGTTGTTGTGAAGCATGTTGTACCTCCGGAACTGAATGTGAAGTCTGTTGTTGCCTACATCTGTGAGTGCGACCTTTTTTTTGACCACAAGATGTACATATACGATTCAAACACTCCTTAATCAGGTGAGTTCTTTGTCCACAGTAGAAGCACTGTGGCCTAACACCTGAAAAAGATAATATCATGGGACAGCCTCTAGCCGACAACACTGTTGGAATATCTGTTGGCACTATTCCCTTCAGCTGTATGAAATTTCCCAATATTATTGGGTAAGTCCCATTGAACTGAATGCTTGTGCTCCAAACATGTAACCAATAGACCAAATGACATAAGAAGATGTGGAGGAGGCAATCCCAATGAAGATTTTGACCCAATATTAAATACCATTTTATTAAGATGAATATTTGTCCTAATTATTCTGACATTTAAATAATATGAAAAAAGAAAGAAAAAGATAACTCATAAAGAATATAATAAATCAACTATGAAAAAAAAAAGTATAAAATCCTTAGTAAAAAAAATAAAATAAAATTGCCAAATGTTTTAAAAAAAAAAAAAAAAAAAAAAATAATAATAATAATAATATAGACATTTGCATATATCTTTCCATAAAAACTATTTATATTGGTTTACAATATACCAAATATAAAATTTATTTATACTATGTAACATCAAACTATTATTATTATTTTTGTAAATACAATTCTTCTTCATTCATATCCCCCCTCTTATTGTCCCTGTAATTGTATCATGGAAAAGGCAGAAATTTGGTTTTTGCTAGAGTTAAAAAAGGTGTAAATTACTCCACTGGAGGTTTCCATTTCAGTTTGTTCAATTACTTATTTTCAGCTATAAATGACCACTGATGAACATGAGTGGAATCTAAAGATATATAATAAAATTACAATAAAAGAAAAATGGGACGATAACAATTTGTGGAATTTTAATTTAAATATTAATTAGTATAGTATTTCTTTATTTTAAAACAGAATGTGTCATAGTTGAAATATATTGACTTGAGATATTGAATTTATAATTTGTGTGTTTTTTGCTTTGTTACCATTTAATTTTAAATGCTATAGCTTTGCCTTTTTTTTTTGAAAAATTGTTATTTATAAAAAAAATTTATCTTTTCCTTCAGCTTATATCTATGTGTACATTTATTGCATATGTGATTTGAAAAACTATGAGTTATAAGAGAGTGCTCTAATCAATTATAATCAGAGTTACTGCTAAAAAAAAAAGGGGGGGGGGATCTCTTAAGACACTAGTCCATCAGAAATATGTGTTCTCATAGAGAACATGATCTTGCAATATGAACTAAAAATGTAAAATGGTGTTCATTCCATAACCCTTTACAACTAACAGAATGATTAAAGTAGGAGATTGAGAGGAAAGATAACTTTATTGAAGTTAGGTACTCTTATAGTTATCATAGCTAAATTTGATCCAACTTACATGTTTGATGATGTTTAGCTATTGAGATCAAAAGCAGCGACTGAATTCCATCAGTTACAGTTTAATATATTTCACATTTTTTTTCTTAATTTGTTTTACTATTAAATACCTGTTTTAAACCTAGATTTTTTTTTATTACAGAAAGTCCTGATTAAATTTACAAAAATATATAAAGCAAAAAGAATGTATGCATGGCATAGATTCAAATTAAGGTGAAATAAAATTTGACATTTTTTTTACAATTCCAAACTGATTTAAGGCCTTTTTTTTAAGTATTCAGTACATAACAAACCCAATTAGTTAATCAATTATTGATTTGTAAATGGGTATCTAGTTAATCTTAATTAAAACAAAACAAAAAATAATATTCTCTTTATCTGGCAATTGGCTATCTAGATCATATTGTCATTTTCATTAGTGTTCTTCGGAAAGTTTTGGGATAACTTTACCCACAGTAGATTTTTTAAAAGCTTTTTTTACAAAAAAAAAATATTTATTCTTATATAATGAAGCAGTCAATCTTAGCACAAGATTGAGTTTCACTATTCTATCATTGCCTAATATCAAACCCTGCATTTCATCCCACTCCTTTAGTCATATATATATATAAAAGTTGTATGTGTATTTCTGAGAAATGTACATAAGATTTATAAATATGAGTTGTGAATAAAAAAAATTCCTTTAATTATTTTAGTATCATTAATGTCAATAGATGTGGCTCAGAGATATACATATATTATGAGAGCATATGTATATAATTACAAAATAATAAATGTTGTAAATAATTTTGTATATTTTAAAATATTTTATTTACTTTAAAACTTTTTTTAATAATTATATAAAAATCCAAGATGGAAGATGCAATTGTTAATTGTCCCAAAATATAAAAAGGGTGAAAACATTATATTGATTCAGGTTTTAAAATAAATTTTAATTCAAGTTTTAATGAAAGTAAAATTAAAACAAAGCTAATGGATTTTACTTTAGTTGCAAACATTTTGTCAAATCTATTTCCAATCTGCGAATTGATTTGAATTTATTTTTGGACAGTTATCTAACGATTGCATCTCCAATAACAATAGACAAAAAATTTCTTTAGATTAAAGATTATGTTTGGGCTAGGAATTTAATTAAAAGCATTCCTGAGCAAATTAAAAAAGTTGTATAAATAGGGTTGAAAATATATTGTATTAGAGTTTTGTCGGCTGTTGCTAATATACTGAATGCTCATTGATTTTTTGAAATGGTATTCGAGTAGAGGGGAAGCCACCTTCCCTCAATCTTTAGACCATCTCCTCGCCATGCAGCAGTATAGCTCCTTCCAATTAAAAGTGCCCATGCTGTTAGAGAACCGCCGAGGCCAAGAAGAAATGCCTTTAACCTAATTAGAATCTATCTGCCCCAAAAGTCAAGGAATGCTGCCTCAATACAAAATTCATCCGTACCATCATTCTAGAGGATCGTGAGGTAACAAACACAAAAGTGATTTTAATCACTTACATGAGTTCTAACTAATTAATCTTAAAATTAATCTCTTTTTCTTTTGAATGTTGAATATCTGTTAACTCGCTGACTGGCAAGTAATTTAACACAACTTTTTAATTTCTGTAGATTGATTCTATAATCCAAACTAATCCTAATGTATATTCTTTCATCCAACTCATGCTTCTTATTATTCCTGTAATTTAGTGCGGTAACAATTTCTTATTGATGATATTTTTGCTTAATTTATATATGCAAATGTCAATCAAACCCAGTCTTATGAGCTTCGTCTATATCCACTGTGGAATAGAAATGGGGGGGGGATAATCAATTATGTCATTTTATTCATTTCTAAATAGCTCATAAAGTTAAGTTTCTCTCTGTAATGAATATATGCATTCACATAGTTAATTTATCCAAGATGTATAAATAATTTTCCAATCTAGGTGGGATTTGGTGTCCGTTTTGATTTCTTTATTTTAATAATGTTCGCCAAAAGGCTGGTGACTCATTTTATTTTGTTAGCTGTACTTTTAAGTGCACAAATGTTTTTTTTATATGTTAAATAAAATGGGATTGATTCAAGAAGGGGGAGAAATGCACACTTTATTAATTATAATTTTAATTTCTTATTAGTGACTTTATTGTATATGAGTCATTATTTAAGCATGTCATTACATCTTTATTAAACTATTTAAGGCTTTATTTTATTATTAAATCAAATAATTTCATGTCTTTATAGTTGCATTGCTAGCATATATCGGAATGTATTAATAAGTTATATATTGCTTTGATCAGGTCCGTCCATACTGTCATTCCAGAGGATCCCGATCTTCCTTGTTTGCCATTCTTCTTATATGTTATTATACTGTTCATATCCATCTGTACCATCGCTCCGGAGGATTATGAAGACTTCTGTCCTTTTTGAATTCTTGTTCAAAACAAGGATATAAATCTATGCCCTGGAACAAGTGAGCTAGTGTAGTTGAAGCTCTGCATGGATTACCATATATCAGACCATAGCAACTTCCTACCTACCTCTCTATAAGATATCACTCCACCTGAAGCAGGCATCAAATAGAAGAATGATTAATTTTATCGGCCAAAATTGCCATATTTCCTCTTACTGATATATATGATAGCACCACAATTTCTTTATATTTCATTTTCCTGCCTGTTTAATAAAATAACTTGTAATGATGTGTGATAATGAATCATTTAGATCTTTAAATATTTTTTATTGGAGTTTTTAGATCCAACCGTTCTAAAGCTACCCCCCTTCTTTTAAATAAACCTTTACCACTTTTATAAAGTTTCGCTAAATATTTGATTTTTAAATGTTGAAAGTGTATAACAAATACCTGTTTTAGTATATTTACAAATCCCAATGTATTCCGTTGAAATATCATAAATAAATGCAATGAATGCTGAACAAATTCATGTATCATAATGCCAAGGGCAATCTAACAAAGTTATATAAATAGCAAAACCCTATTATTATATCTTTATATGTAATTCCTTAATGTGTAGGATGTCCACCAACCACCCAGATAAACATTTAATGTAAAGTTAAATAAAGTCTGATTTCAAAATATACTTTATTTATTGTAATACCACACTAGATCTATACCTGTCAATCTATAAATAATTGATTTAAGATGATCAAATTCTTATAAATAAAAAAAAGTGTATAGTGTGTGAAGTTGGTAATATATATAATCATATAATCTTTTGTTATAATAAATATTCATATCTAAATTTAATCCAGGTGTTCGAATCTTATTAATATATTTATATATGTCTTTTAAATTATATCTCAAGTTCATTCAATATCTCATCTTCATCATTATCAGCTGAGATCTCATGTAATATGTAGCACAGGCCCGGAAATGATGAATTTATGTGGTATCACCATAAGTGTTGTCTGTAGTGTTATAGATTTGGAGAAAGGCAAATAGATTGCTCCTAACCTGTGTATCTTGGGCATGATTGGATTTGGGATACTTTTGCTCAGATTCTAAGTCTTGTTGGATGGTCATACATTTTCAACCAGTACAATAAGCATAAAAAAGTTTGAATGTTACAACTTAAATAAAATGTATTGCGGGGTGGGCTGGGATTAAGATATTAGTACATACATTAATTTAAAATCATTAGGTTCAGTAGTAAAAATAAATATATCAAAAATTAATTTTACCAAAAGAAAATTGTTTTGGAATAAATTGTCTATCATGATTAAAAGAAAGCGACTTAAAAGTTTTATAGAAAATAATACAAATACTTACTGTATAGTATATACATACTATTGAATAAATTTAGATGTTTTTCTAAATTTAATATTTGATAATCTTTAAATATCAAATACTTATGAAATACACATGTTTATTTTATATATTTGCTTCCTAAAGATGATTATGACATGGTTTAATGCTAAAGCACAAGTACAAATAGTGCCCTTCTTTCCAATATTTATAGTATTTGGTTCCATGTCTGAGCATGAATATGACAGATAATTTCAAACTGCATGTGATATGAAAATTCATCTATGAAATTAAAAATTAAATTGTAGAAAATGAACATTTCCATTTTTATTTAATATTTTTCTGAATCATGCACAACTGAAACTGCAGACATGAAGCTCATAGACATAGGAGGATTACTGTAATCACAAACGACCCTAATGATCAATTCAGTATTGCTGTTTCTTCATAATACTGTATTTGAATAAATATTTATCCTTGATTTTAGGCAGAAACATACAGATGAGTACACCAATATATTATATTGTTAATTTCAACTTTTTTTTTTTTTAAAAAAAAAGTAAAATAATTTTTATTAGTGCACTACATGATAAAATACTCCCCAGTATTCTTCTGGGAGAAAGAGAAAAATATACGGCAATACTCATGCAAGAGGTAAAAGTTTGTGTTTTTTTCCATGTTTAATCAATTAGTAGAATTAAATAGCCATTTATAAATATAGAATTAGATGATTGTATTGGTTATATTGAGATTTGAAATTTTAAGACACGAATATGTCAGACACAAATGCTAATTAATGAATCATGAAAACGTTATTTATTTTTATGGAAATTATATTTTATAAAAAATACTTAACAGAAAAGGCAGGCATGTGTGCAAGTACATAATATGTATTAATTTTCTGGCTTGAACTTGAAACAAACAGGCAATAGAAAATACTATTTCCAAATAATAATACTTGCTCGTCAATAGATACATCCCAAATATAAACAATGAGCATTGCCAATTAATTGCTCAACAAGCTTTGTGATAAATGTTAAGCCAGAGAAAGCATTTAAAATATCTTTCTCAGGACCCCCCCCCCAACCTCTGACCATGGTTTCGTGCTTTAGCACTCCTCAGAGAGACGCTAGGGTAGCTTCAGACACTAGATCTAAAAATACCAACCCAAAAACAGCATTTATCTAAAAGTTATCTATTGAGTGAAAAATTTGAAATTTTCAGACACCTATATGTCTTCAAACCCAGCTATTCAACTCAAATAGCTATATGGGGCAGAGAGATCTTCAGCCATACCATATATTAATAGTCTTAGCAATATAACATCGCACAAGACTTAAGGCAGAGACTATAAATAGTCAAAATAAGTCATAGATCACATGACTCAATTCTCTTAAGCTTGTAAAATATAAACAATGAGCATTGCCAATTGCTCAACAAGTTTTGTGATAAATGCTAAGCCAGAGAAAGCATTTAAAATATCTCAGTCAGGACCCCCCCCCACTCTGACCATGGTTTCATGCTGAAGATCTCTTAGCCCCATATAGCTATTTGAGTTGGATAGCTGGGTTTGAAGACGTAGGTGTATGAAAATTTCAGATTTTCCACTCAATAGATAACTTTGAGATAAATGCTGACTTTGGGTTAGTATTTTTAGATCTAGGGTCTAAAGCTATCCTAGCGCGTTTCTGAGGAGTGCCAAAGCACAAACCATGGTTAGAGGTGGGGGGAGGGTCCTAACAGAGATATTTTAAATGCTTTCTCTGGCTTAGCATTTATCACAAAGCTTGTTGAGCAATTGGCAATGTTCATTGTTTATATCTTACAAGTTTAAGAGAATTGGGTCATGTGATCTATAACACTTATTTTGACTATACCAAATATAATTTGTAAATTGAGATGAAATAAAATAAGTGGCAAAAAAAAAAAAACCCCCGATAAAGTTTTTTTTGACGATGATAAAATCAGTATTCAAATATTTATTAGTTAAACATAATTTATGTATATGTCAAAATCATTTTGCTATGATAATTCTATTAGCTTCTATCAAATAACTTAATTTGATACTAATTTCAAAAAATAAGACGATGTATTTCTTTCTTTGTGTAAATTTTATTTACATGAGTAATAATTCTCTTTAATCGATTCATTATTTTAACTCAGTTTAATTGTATATGTTTATAAGTTTCCAAATTTTCAATTGGTCCTTCAATCAATTTTTGTAAATTATACTTTTTACATTTAGAATGCCAAAATTAGTCTTCATAAAAAAGAAAACATTAGCGTAAATATATATATATACTGACCAGGCTAAGTAAGTTTAAAATAAAAAAAATAAATGTTAAAATAATTTCATAAAAATATAGTAAAATTTTATTGTAATAAATAAAATGAAACACGCACATTTTTTAAAATTATACATTTACAAACATTAAAAACACAATAATCCTTTATCCACCAAAATGTCTTTTATATATTACATTTTTAAAAGCAATTATTATCCATGATCACCTCTCCCAAAAATTTCTACCTCAAGCATTTCTTTCATTTTTCTATATCTATAAAAATAATTAGTTTTTTTTTTTTTGTAAATCTATTTTCATCTAAAAATAGCTTTTTTGAAATTCTACCTTAAATAGTTAATAACGTATTAATTAAAGTTTCTTTTTATTATTTTATGTACAATTGCATTCTAATTCCTTTTACTTGGCTGTCTAGTCTTCTATATTATTTGATTTAATTGGAGTTGATTTAAATCCAGACAAACATTTCTTCAATGGCAATTCTCTCCATTACAATATCTCTAGGCGAATCCAACACATTATTATTATTTTAATTTTATTCTACAACAAGCTTATTTTTAAATAGGGGATTCTTTCACTCTAGATCTGACTGATGTAAACTTTTTTTTTTTTTTTTGCATTATCTGGAATGATACTTCGTTTACTTTATTTGTTTGTTTGTTTTTCCTTGCAATTAGAACAGCAAATATTAATGGGGAAAGGGGACATTATGGTTCCTACTATTAATAAATACTTATCTGAGAGAAGAATAGTTATCAACTTATAATATTTATAAATAATCATTAAATACATTTTAATAATTTTATAACCAATAATAAAATGATCATCCCTTTCTTGATTATGCCTTCGTAAATATGATAAGTAATATTCCGTTATATTCCTGACAAAATGATTACCACAACGGATTGAAAGACAGTCACTATTTCTAATATTAATACTGTGCACACACACACAAACCAAATAAATGAAAATGCCAGGATTAGATTTTAAGATACTTATATACCTGCTGTGAAATATCATATAGTATTAATCCTGTCATAACCGTCTAACTTTGTGATCTTGTAAAATAATGTCTGCACGAGATCTTCTGACAAACTAAATCCATCACCTTTGATAAATGACAAGTATAAAATAGGGATGTATAATTTTATCTTTCAAAAGGAAATTTTATTCACAAACTATAAGAATCATTTACAAAAAGAAGGACATTTACATATCATAATTTTATTTAATGAGACTAAACAAACATGTATTTACATTTTGAAGCGAATCAAGTTACAACATGGCAATCTATAACTTTATTTACCGGAAATAAACAAAGACGTATTTACATAATTTTGTGAAAAATGATGTTGCAACAACTAAACTTTTAGCAATATATATTTATTCCAATAAAAAAGAAAAACGGAAAATTGTTTCTTACAATCACTGGAGAGATCTAAAGTTTTTTTTATGTCCTGAAAAATGCAAACGAAAGCATAGCTCTGATTTACATTAAAACATCTTGCAAGTCATCCCTTTTGTAGAATTTTGAGTTTTTCTTGGGATAACATGCTACACACACAAGCTTTTCATAGACAGTTATTCCAGTCTATGTCTTTTGAAAGTAGTAGGCTGCATCATGTTCGGTACAGGCACTTACCAAGGATAAAAAAATTCATTCAAAAAATTCACATTGCAGGAACTAAAGCTGAATAGTAAAAC
Source organism: Epiperipatus broadwayi (assembly GCA_028023455.1). Lineage (NCBI taxonomy): Eukaryota > Metazoa > Onychophora > Udeonychophora > Euonychophora > Peripatidae > Epiperipatus > Epiperipatus broadwayi. The sequence continues at coordinate 12,430,201 of JAQFVV010012398.1, read as the reverse complement.
ACTGTACCCCTTACTTTCACCAGATGATCAACTAGTCATCCCAGCATTCTTAAATGACATCACAGAATATTTTAGTTTGCAAAATAAGCAGTGAAATTAATATTTGGAGTATCAACTTTCTCTTGTTTGGAATATTATCTAATATTCACATAAAAAACTAATTATTTTTCTTTTTACAATAATGTAATTATGTTTAATTCGGTCTTTATTTAGACATTCATTTGTGCCATTGACTTTTATCATAGTCGGACTAATACATAAATATTGATTTTTAAATATACAAAAAAGAAAAATAATGAAAAGAAATAATGTGAAAATGCAATAAAAAAAAAAAAAAGTTAAACTTGGAAGCATCAATGGATAATTATCTAGTTTTTAAGGAATATTTCAAAAAGGATTAAAGAAATCAGATATATAAAAAAAGAAAATTGTTACGAATACACAAGCATATGTATAGCATAATAAAATGTAGAGAGTATAAGAAAAACAAAATATCTAAATGACAAAATAAATAAATAAATGCAAAAGCTATGAATGCACAAAAGAAAATATTACTTGTAAAAAAAATATTGAAGTGTGTATTAGAGATAAATACAATTAAAAATACTGGTAAGAGTATAATTAGTAGAATATTTCAGGAGATGCAACAGAAATCCAAAATTAGAAATAGCTACAATTTTTTAGCTTCATGATGGTGAGTTTATGTAATCAAAGAATACACAAAAATAGCCAAAGAGATAATTTTTAATAAATAAATAAAAAAACAACTCAAAAGAAATATAGAGGAAGATATGAAAAATTAGTTCTGATTGATAATGGTTTTATACTGGTGAATATAAATAAAAAGAAAATACAAAAATAAGTTGTGAATAATATAAAAATCATAAATGGAAAGGTACACACTATAATAAATATAAATTAAAAAAAAATATTTAAAAATAAAATAGAAACCAGCAATATGATTATATAAAAAAGAAAAACAATTAGTGATTTCAATTGGTTTCCCAAAATGCTTCATAAATCAAAAATCTTGCATAACAAACAAACTACTATATAAATAATTTCCTATAGCAAAAAATTTAATTCATCACCCTAAATTCAAAATATAATTAAAATTGGAAAAAGTAATAATTAATGAATAAATATTTTATTAAGCTGATTATTAATAAAATAAAGTACTAACCAATGCCAAAATATACTATATATTAATATTTCAAGAGTTGTAATTTTTTTCAACAAAATAATAATTTCTCAACTTTCAATTTTACCTACACCAAAAATAATGCTCTCTGAATCACAATCTGTTCAATCAAACTGAAACTTGAAGAAAAAAAAACCCTTAATGTACATTTTGAAGTTTATTTCTGGAGCACTTCATATTCTATTATCAATGTTTTAATTTTTGTAATTATTTAACAAATAAAACATTATTATTTTTTGCAACACTCTTAATATTTTTAAAGTAATGGTTTACAAATATATTTATTTTATCTAAATGCAAATGAGTAAACCTTTTTTTGCTGATAGTGTGAACATAAGAAACAAAATATGAGTTTACTGACTTAAAATTGAGCTCATAAATGATATATTCAATTTATGTTTCATAAGGCATTTTTGCCTCTTTTTTTATAACAGAAAATAATTTAGATTTATAATGATAACATTTTAACTTTGTTTGAAATTTGCATTTATAAAAAATTTAATCCCAAATTGATTGAGGTGAATATATTTTAGCTAATGTTCACATTTTAAAATTTATTATTAATATAGAATGTTCTTGTATATGACCAAAATTTATTTTCAGTTTTGTACTAAATAATATTTATATTTTTACATTTGTAATATAAATCATCATTATTTTAAATATGACAGGAATAAATTATGAGATTATTGATTTAAAGTTAAGTAAATAATTTATATTTTCAACTTATGGTTAGTAACTTGTCATTTCTATCTCTTTTTTATTTAAAATAACTTATTCCTTTTGGTGAAATTAACATTCATAAATATTTTAATACAAAACTGATTGAGTGAATATATGTTAACTAGTGCACATATTTTAAAACACTATTAATGCACTTTGTTATCATATATGATCAAAGTATGTTTTTGATTACATATTATAATGAAAAAAACTTGCATTTTTTTTTTTGATTTTGTAGCCAATAACAATCAGACTTTTTACTTTTGATATTATGCTACAAATAAATAAACTCTTTAATATATTGTACTTTTTTGATGGGAATGTTACTATTTTATTGTCAGATAACATATCATTCATGAAATTACTATCCTATGATAACATCAATCTTACAAAATGACTGCCATTTAAAAATGGCAAATGTTTTAAATTAAAAGTTTAGAACTATTTTTTTAAATATTGTCACAATGAATAATTGATTGTAAATCAAAATAGTAGATATAAATTGAAGATAATTCTTATGGCAAATCTTTTATAAAAGACTGTTTTTTTTATGGGGAGAAGTGTAGTTTATAAAATGCAGAAAAAACAACAACAAACAAATGAAATAAATAAAAAATAAGAATAAATAAAAAATTAAGAGTATGTACATAAACAACATATAGATAATAGTAGATAACTTTGGCAATATATAAAGAAAGATGTAATGAAAAAAAAAAGAAAAAAAAAACAATGAGATCATTGAAAAAAAGTTTCAAAAATTTAGAGAAGATTAACATAAATCAAATTAGTAAAAAACGAAATAAAAAGAATAAATATAAGAACATATATTCAAAGAATTTATACAGAGTTATCTATAGATTAGCAAAAAATAGACACCAGATAATAGCGTTATTGATTGATTATTCAAGTACTTCACTAAATGTTTCAGAAGTAAATAAAGTGAATATATGTTCTTAAAAGTATATGAGTAAGCAAAGAGCCGGTGATCTTTCTTGATATATATCATTTTAGCTAAAGGGTAAACGAAATCTAAAGTTGCTAAAATTAAAGGTGCTAATATATATATATAGTACCAGATGTAAATAATTATATAAACAAGTTTATTTGGATTCAAAACCTTAGATTTTTGAATTTCAGGTATTGATAGTATAAAAAAATTCAAGTTGCCTACTAATTTCTAAGTGCAATTAGACTAAACTATAATACTCCTTTCTCACAAAAATCATTTGTAAGTCAAAAACTAGTCTGAAGAATTATATTACACCACTAATCAAGTTGAAAAAACTTCAAACTCATTTATTAAATATAAGTGCAGAAAAAGCCGTGGTTTTGTATTAATGAATATAATAAAGGAGGAAAAAAATTTAAAAGGTTAGAAATTGGAAATGAAAAAAGACCACAAATAATTGCAAGAATATAGGGTGTCCATAAAGTCTGTGTGCAATTTTTTAAAAAAAATTTTTTTTATTAGTATTTGTGATAGAAAAAATTTGTAAAAAAGTATTAGAATGCTTAATGTACCTAGTTTTAAGTAAAATTATTTATTAATTCTTCAGTACAATAATTTAATAATTTTTCAAAACTTTTAAAATACTTCTTTTTCAGAATTATGTGACCCATTGCTTCAATTGAAGAAAAACTAAACTGTGTCTTCTAGTTGGCTGAAGTGAAATCTACTATTCCTGTACAAAGAAAGTTAAGAACCGAATATGTAAAGAACCACCTCATAGGAACTGTATTCTCAAATGGATGAAAAAATTCAAACAGACAGGCTAAATCCACAATATGCCATGGTCTGGTAGATCACATGTCAGCGAAGAAAGTGTAGCATCCATAGAACAATCCTTTAAGGTAAGTCCAAGAAAGTCATTAGAATGAGCATCAATAGAGCTGAAGTTTTCAAAGTACACTGTTCATAACATTCTGTGGAAAAGACTTCACATGAAACTTTACAAAATTCAATTACCTCAAATGTTAGGACTATCATGCATAGCTAACTTTTTATCATCAGTTCAATGAAAAACTTGGCAATGATGATGTATATGTGAGTAGTTTAATGTTCTCTGATGAAGCAACATTTCACATTAGTGACAAGGTCAACAGGCATAACTGCCGGATTTGGGGAACTGAAAACCCAAATGAAACAGTTGAACATGAAAGAGGCTCTACTAAAGTTAATGTGTGATGTGCTTTGGGAAAAAATCAAATCTGGAGCCATTTTTTTTAAGGTCATGTTATTAAAGGTGGCATCTACTTAGATATACTGCAGAATAATTTTATTCCTCAGTTTGAACAATTAGGACTAAAAGATGATATAGTATTTCAATAAGATAGAGTTCCTTGCCACTTTGTTCTGCATGTTAGACAGTTAACAGATGGATTGAAAGAGGTGAAACATTTTTGGCTTCCACATTCACCAGACTTGGCTCCATTAGATTTTTTTATGGGGACATGTGAAACCAATAGTGTATGTAACCAAACCTCGATCATTAGAAGACTTGAAAGCTAAAATAATTAGTCTGATTTCAAGCATTACTGTAAATCAATTGGCAAATGAACTACAAAATCGTATTATCCTTAGTATAACTAATGATGGTGGACATGTAAACAAAAAAAAAATATAGATATTCTTATTTCCAATACATTCTACATAATTTCTCAATCACATATACTAATAAATTTATACATTTTTAAAATTGTACACGGAAATTTACAGACAAAAAAAAGGTGAAATATTTCGATGTAATTGTAAATAAGATATATTTCAAAGAATTAAAATAATGCAAAAATAAAGTTAATTTAAAAAAATATATATGAAAAAAATTAGCTAATTATTGATTATTACTAACAACAAAGTTCTGGAAAAAATAGAAAGAGAACTGATTCAGTTAAGATAAAAAAAAATCAGGAATCATACATTTGCGTTCTGATAATATAATATACATGTGAAATGTATATTTGAATTTTTCAAAAAAAATACATGGCAAAGTGATCATCTACATCTAAGATAAGCAAAATAAATACAGATTTATTATGTTATAAAAAAAACTCCTGTATTTCACATTGAATTACATAAAATAATTAAAGTAGAATTTCAAAATAATATGTATTTAAATTTTTCATTTTTAGATACTTTGATTTTTTATTATATTTAAATATCAATAATGAAACTGGATATATATATCACAAGCCCTATATTACAAGCCCCCAACCACCACCACCACCACAACAACAAAATATTCAATTTTATCTATAAAAAAATCTTCCATAAATATATTCTCAAATATTAGTAGTTATGAATCTTAAAAAAAAAATCATTACATTATAAATGTATTTATTAATAAGTATTTATCTAAAGGTTTGTGATGATGGTATATTAGTTATTAGATGTGATATGTTGGACTATTTATATCATCTATGAATGACTGTTGAATGTATAGAAAATTTTAAACTTTATTTAAACTTTCCAAATACAAACAACTTATTAAATAATATTTGTCTAAATCACATGTTGTTAATAAATTGGTAATAATTGAAAGTTTGCTAGTCTTTCACATGCGTGATTATCTCTCAGACAGCAGCTGTCTTAAGAACGATCAGGCTTCAAACATGACAGACATTTTGGTAAGAAAAGGATGATACCAACCTTTTCTCAACTTAACTTTTTATATATATTGTAACCGGACCCGCATACGACCCTTTTATTACGTCAGTTGTAACAATTTTCTGATGAGCATGCTGTAGGAAGGAACTATCAATTGACATTCCTAATGCAGATGTTAATGCCTCCTACAACAATATTTCCTGCTCATCAGAGGATGTAGTACCATAGAGACTGGAAACATCTAAATATTTCTATGTTTGGTTTCCCAAAAAGCGCCATTAGAGTTTCGTCTCACTACAACCTGACTGCCTAGGTCTAGTTATGCCAGACGTAGCTCAGAAGGCATGAGATTCTCATGAACCAGTGCTATAACTGATGAGTGATGCAATAAAACAAAACAGAATTGGACAACTGGATAACCAATTTAATTTTTAGTAACAAAAAAAAAAAATTATTAAATAACAATTAATTTGCAATTTCTAACGAAATTCATTTCTATCCACATGATAACACATTTTCATTTTACTTATGAAAGAGCTAGAAGCAGTTCTTTTTTTTTATCAATAGTTCATTTACAAATTCATTTATGAAAAGGAGTTTGGAAACAGTCTAATTCATCAATAGTTCATTTTTGAATTCCTTTATGAGAAGAAGCTTGGAAATATTCTAATTCAACAATAGTTCATTTTGAATTCATTTATGAGAAGAAGCTTGGAAACATTCTAATTCAACAATAGTTCATTTTGAATTCATTTATGAGAAGAAGCTTGGAAACATTCTAATTCAACAATAGTTCATTTTTGAATTCCTTTATGAGAAAAAGCTTGGAAATATTTTAATTCAACAATAGTTCATTTTGAATTCATTTATGAGAAGAAGCTTGGAAATATTCTAATTCAACAATAGTTCATTTGGATTCATTTATGAGAAGAAGCTTGGAAATATTCTAATTCAACAATAGTTCATTTTGAATCCATTTAAGAGAAGAAGCTTGGAAATATTCTAATTCAACAATAGTTCATTTGGATTCATTTATGAGAAGAAGCTTGGAAATATTCTAATTCAAGAATAGTTCATTTTGAATTCATTTATGAGAAGAAGCTTGGAAACATTCTAATTCAACAATAGTTCATTTTGAATTCATTTATGAGAAGAAGCTTGGGAGTAGTTAAGCATTTATGATTTATACAATAATTCATTTTATGAATTATTATTGATTGGTAAACATTTAAACTCAGCAATTCTTGGTTTGTGGAGCATTTATCATTTGGTAATTGAAGCATTTATAATTCAGTCAAATATAAAAGTATATTCATACACATAAACTCTGTTTGGCTTGTGGAGCATTTATCATTTAGTAATTGAAGCATTTATAATTTAGTCAAATATAAAAGTATATTCATACACATAAACTCTGTTTGGCTTGTGGAGCATTTATCATTTAGTAATTGAAGCATTTCTAATTCATATAATAAATACGTTCAAATATTTTTATAAATAAATTTGCGCATAGCTATTTCATAACTTCATTTTATAACGTATGATAAACATGTTCTAATATTTTACAAAATAAGTTCTACGTAATTATTTCATAACTTCACTTTATAACGTATGATAAACATGTTCTAATATTTTATGAAACAAATTCTATGTAATTATTTCATAACTTCACTTTATAACGTATGATAAAGATATTTTAATATTTTATAAAAATTACCTTCCAGTTTTGCAGTCCAGTTTACTCAAAAAGAAGGCGGGTTACTTCATTTATGGAAAGTCATGGCACAGCGTGGAGAGAGTGAAGCCGCTAAATTACCCCATTATCATTATAATTCCTCTAGCAAAGCTTTCTTTTTCCATTTTCACGTTTTGCCAAAGCTATATTTTAATGCGTCAAAAGAATTAAGTAATACACTTTTTTTAAAAAACAAAAATTTAATATGTTCTGCTTCTCTGTGTAAGACGAGAGAGAGAAAAAAAAGTTCTTTTTTTCCGACGACGTGCCTAATTTGAATACTGCCTCAGTTTAACACAAGTATCTTTTCCTTTTTTCTTTTTAATGATTGGACAATTAATTTCTTTTTTTTTTATTGAGACAGATAAAAAAAAAAAGATGACATAACATTTTATTTAAATCCATCAATCACAAAATTAAAAATATGATTTTTTTAAACAAATCAAAATTTATTGCGTTCCCAATTAGACTGAATCACGCTAGACATTTTGAATGGGGGGGGGATCTTTTGAATATTTATATGAGGAACAGCATATCTGTTTCATTACCCCTCACCAAATTTTGGGATGAAATCGCCTGGAAGTACGATTTCATTCCATATACTATACACATTATTTCTCAGTACTGCCTGGTTTTAGATATGCTGATGAATGGGTAAGATGAGCTGGAAAAGTGAATACATGAACTATAGCCTCCAATGCCAGGATAAGTAGATGGCCAAGCACAAACTACCAGCATGCACCGCCCCATGATGTCACGAAAAAATATCTCATTTTTAAGCACTACCTCTCTTGTACCTAGAAGTATCATCCAACCAAGAATAGGAGCCAGAGAAAAAAAATCAATTTGGCACTCAGACAACCCTGCTCAGCTTCGGTGAGTCTTAGGGGCTATCATTTGGCCTATCCATGAGACCAAGGCCTATACATGAGACCTATATATACGCACTGCTGGACCTCTCTTGGAGCACAACATCCAGGTCTGGATAGTGCCGAGCATATACTTCGGAGCATCATAACACAATGCATCCAAGCAGCTCCGCTCAATCATCCACCATCTCAACATGAAAAACACAAGTTCATGCATCACTACGTCACACTCACAAACCCTTTTCCATCAGCTATCTCTATTTTATTCTGAATCATAACTGCAACCTGGTTTGGGATACTGAGGATCATGGTCAGTTCTCCAATAGTCCTCTTTTGTATTATGAGGTGACATACTTCTGGATTGTTTTTTTTTTGAAAATTTATCATGTTCAACATTACTGTGTTGTCTCACTTCTTGTTCTTTTCTCTGCGGTTCAGTAGTTGTACCCACCTTTTTTGCAGGTTATCATCACTGTTTGATCTTCTTATAACCCGGGTTTGGTAAGGGCTCTGCACGTTGCCTGTCGAATATCGTCTTTGCCTTTTCTATGGTGGTGTCTGATTTCTTTGGTGCTGATACCATGGTGGTTGGTTGTTGTTGCTATATTGCCGAGGAGGCATTTTCCTTTTATATCTGATGGTTCCTATGTTAGGCCCATCATCTCTTCTATAAGGAGGTTTATTTTGTGGTTGCCTTGCTCCTCCTTCTTTGGTTGCTGAGGTACCGCAGCTATCATAGGCTGTTAATAGTTCAGCAACCTGCTCGATGGATCGACGATCAGTCCCAATTAGCATTCTTTCAATGTAATTTGGAAAGCTGTGTCGTATTAATCTAATGATCTGGAGTTCAGACAGAGGATCAGACGTCAAGGCTCTCAACCTGGCCACCTGTCTTCTAAAGAATGGTGTATAAAGCTCTCCAGGAGGACATTTCTACTGAGACACCTTATATTTAATCCCCTCCTGACATTCATCACTCCAGTAACAGTTCGTTAGCGCCCCTTTAAATTCGCCAAAACTTGTAGGTTGGGCAAACAGTGAATCCCACCATGCCTGTGCTGTACCTTGGAGATGGCTACATGAGATTGCCATCTTTGCCTCTTCCGTCAATACGTTAATAGTAAAATATCTCTCCAAACTTTTTATATATTCTATCGGTACTTCATTGCAGCTCCCAGAGAAAGTTCTAATTTTTAAGAATTGGTTTACAATTCCGGACATCTGGTTGGTTGGAGGGACTTCATGACTAGCTGGGCAATTTTCCTTTTGGCTTTCTTTTGGGATTGTTTCCGCCTCCTTTTGTTTAGGCAATATATTGCTATCTTTTATTTCCATCTTTCTCATCTGGGTGGTCAATATATCCACCTTCTCCTGCATGGATTCTTGAATTTTTATTATCTTTGTATCCATGGTCTCACATATTTGGGTCATTTTGACTTCTTGCTCTATTAGTGAGCCTTTAATTTCATTCATGACATCTTCTTTTATTTTCAATATTTGATCATTTACTTGCCTAATTATTTGCTCAAACTTTTCATTCTGATTTTCCACTGCTTCCATAATTTGTTTTTCTATTCTTTGGTTTACTTCTATTGCTTGCTTGTTATCTTCTTCTCTCTGTTTATCCCTTTTTTGGTTATCTTCTTCTCTCTGTTTATCCCATTTTTGGTTATCTTCTTCTCTCTGTTTGATATCTTCTTCTCTTTGTCTCTTTTTTGGTTATCTTCTTCTCTTTGTTTATCTCTTTTTTGGTTATCTTCTTCTCTCTGTTTATCCCTTTTTTGGTTATCTTCTTCTCTCTGTTTAATATCTTCTCTTTGTTTGTCTCTTTTTTGGTTATCTTCTTCTCTCTGTTTGATATCTTCTTCTCTCTGTTTGATATCTTCTTCTCTTTGTTTGTCTCTTTTCTTTTGGTCTGCTTTTATAATTTCCAATAACTGGGCTAATGTAGACGTCTCCCCTGTTTTCTCTGATTCCTCATCTGCTTTAGCTTCTTGTTTATCTTCTTTCTCAGGAGGATCCTCTATGCTTTCTGTATTCATCATTTTTTTTGATTTTGATCTGGTTTTCATCAATATTTTATTCTAGTTTAGTGGTATTTTTTTAATTTCAACTTTAATAAGCTTCTCTCTCCATCCACACCATGACTTTACTCCATCTTCTTTGAAATGCCTGTTTCATTCTTATGCCATTCATTTTGTGTTTTTCTTTTAGACTTTTATTTTTCCATCCTTCCTGAACGAATTACATCACTACATCATATGCACTGTTCATATCACAGAATCGTGATCTGCTTATGCCTATGAGTAGGCTAGCTAGATCGGAACTCACAGTAGGGTGGCAAATTAACCGGCCTATGAGTAATGCTAGCCAGATAAGGCCTCACAGTAAGGCGCCAAATGTAACCGGACCCGCATATGACCCTTTTATTACGTCAGTTGTAACAATTTTCTGATGAGCATGCTGTAGGAAGGAACTATCAATTGACATTCCTAATGCAGATGTTAATGCCTCCTACAACAATATTTCCTGCTCATCAGAGGATGTAGTACCATAGAGACTGGAAACATCTAAATATTTCTATGTTTGGTTTCCCAAAAAGCGCCATTAGAGTTTCGTCTCACTACAACCTGACTGCCTAGGTCTAGTTATGCCAGACGTAGCTCAGAAGGCATGAGATTCTCATGAACCAGTGCTATATCTGATGAGTGATGCAATAAAACAAAACAGAATTGGACAACTGGATAACCAATTTAATTTTTAGTAACAAAAAAAAATTTATTAAATAACAATTAATTTGCAATTTCTAATGAAATTCATTTCTATCCACATGATAATACATTTTCATTTTACTTATGAAAGAGCTAGAAGCAGTTCTTTTTTTTTATCAATAGTTCATTTACAAATTCATTTATGAGAAGGAGTTTGGAAACAGTCTAATTCATCAATAGTTCATTTTTGAATTCCTTTATGAGAAGAAGCTTGGAAATATTCTAATTCAACAATAGTTCATTTTGAATTCATTTATGAGAAGAAGCTTGGAAATATTCTAATTCAACAATAGTTCATTTGGATTCATTTATGAGAAGAAGCTTGGAAATATTCTAATTCAACAATAGTTCATTTTGAATCCATTTAAGAGAAGAAGCTTGGAAATATTCTAATTCAACAATAGTTCATTTGGATTCATTTATGAGAAGAAGCTTGGAAATATTCTAATTCAAGAATAGTTCATAATGAATTCATTTATGAGAAGAAGCTTGGAAACATTCTAATTCAACAATAGTTCATTTTGAATTCATTTACGAAAAGAAGCTTGGGAGTAGTTAAGCATTTATGGTTTATACAATAATTCATTTTATGAATTATTATTGATTGGTAAACATTTAAACTCAGCAATTCTTGGTTTGTGGAGCATTTATCATTTGGAAATTGAAGCATTTATAATTCAGTCAAATATAAAAGTATATTCATACACATAAACTCTGTTTGGCTTGTGGAGCATTTATCATTTAGTAATTGAAGCATTTATAATTTAGTCAAATATAAATGTATATTCATACACATAAACTCTATTTGGCTTGTGGAGCATATATCATTTAGTAATTGCAGCATTTATAATTCAGTCAAATATAAGAGTATATTCATACACATAAACTCTGTTTGGCTTGTGGAGCATTTATCATTTAGTAATTGAAGCATTTATAATTTAGTCAAATATAAATGTATATTCATACACATAAACTCTATTTGGCTTGTGGAGCATATATCATTTAGTAATTGCAGCATTTATAATTCAGTCAAATATAAGAGTATATTCATACACATAAACTCTGTTTGGCTTGTGGAGCATTTATCATTTAGAGTATATTCATACACATAAACTCTGTTTGGCTTGTGGAGCATTTATCATTTAGTAATTGAAGCATTTATGATTTAGTCAAATATAAAAGTATATTCATACACATAAACTCTGTTTGGCTTGTGGAGCATTTATCATTTAGTAATTGAAGCATTTCTAATTCATATAATAAATATGTTCAAATATTTTTATAAATAAATTTGCGCATAGCTATTTCATAACTTCATTTTATAACGTATGATAAACATGTTCTAATATTTTACAAAATAAGTTCTACGTAATTATTTCATAACTTCACTTTATAACGTATGATAAACATGTTCTAATATTTTATGAAACAAATTCTATGTAATTATTTCATAACTTCACTTTATAACATATGATAAAGATATTTTAATATTTTATAAAAATTACCTTCCAGTTTTGCAGTCCAGTTTACTCAAAAAGAAGGCGGGTTACTTCATTTATGGAAAGTCATGGCACAGCGTGGAGAGAGTGAAGCCGCTAAATTACCCCATTTTCATTATAATTCCTCTAGCAAAGCTTTCTTTTTCCATTTTCACATTTTGCCAAAGCTATATTTTAATGCGTCAAAAGAATTAAGTAATACACTTTTTTTTAAAACAAAAATTTAATATGTTCTGCTTCTCTGTGTAAGACGAGAGAGAGAGAAAAAAGTTCTTTTTTTCCGACGACCTGCCTAATTTGAATACTGCCTCAGTTTAACACAAGTATCTTTTCCTTTTTTCTTTTTAATGATTGGACAATTAATTTCTTTTTTTTTTATTGAGACAGATAAAAAAAAAATAAGATGACATAACATTTTATTTAAATCCATCAATCACAAAATTAAAAATATGATTTTTTTAAACAAATCAAAATTTATTGCGTTCCCAATTAGACTGAATCACGCTAGACATTTTGAATGTGGGGGGATCTTTTGAATATTTATATGAGGAACAGCATATCTGTTTCATTACCCCTCACCAAATTTTGGGATGGAATCGCCTGGAAGTACGATTTCATTCCATATACTATACACATTATTTCTCAGTACTGCCTGGTTTTAGATATGCTGATGAATGGGTAAGATGATCTGGAAAAGTGAATACATGAACTATAGCCTCCAATGCCAGGATAAGTAGACGGCCAAGCACAAACTACCAGCATGCACCGCCCCATGATGTCACGAGAAAATATCCCATTTTTAAGCACTACCTCTCTTGTACCTAGAAGTATCATCCAACCAAGAATAGGAGCCAGAGAAAAAAAATCAATTTGGCACTCAGCCAACCCTGCTCAGCTTCGGTGAGTCTTAGGGGCTATCATTTGGCCTATCCATGAGACCAAGGCCTATACATGAGACCTATATATACGCACTGCTGGACCTCTCTTGGAGCACAACATCCAGGTCTGGATAGTGCCGAGCATATACTTCGGAGCATCATAACACAATGCATCCAAGCAGCTCTGCTCAATCATCCACCATCTCAACATGAAAAACACAAGTTCATGCATCACTACGTAACACTCACAAACCCTTTTCCATCAGCTCTCTATTTTATTCTCAATCATAACTGCAACCTGGTTTGGGATACTGAGGATCATGGTCAGTTCTCCAATAGTCCTCTTTTGTATTATGAGGTGACATACTTCTGGATTGTTTTTTTTTTGAAAATTTATCATGTTCAACATTACTGTGTTGTCTCGCTTCTTGTTCTTTTCTCTGCGGTTCAGTAGTTGTACCCACACTTTTTTGCAGGTTATCATCACTGTTTGATCTTCTTATAACCCGGGTTTGGTAAAGGCTCTGCAGGTTGCCTGTCGAATATCGTCTTTGCCTTTTCCATGGTGGTGTCTGATTTCTTTGGTGCTGATACCATGGTGGTGGGTTGTTGTTGCTATATTGCCGAGGAGGCATTTTCCTTTTATATCTGATGGTTCCTATGTTAGGCCTATCATCTCTTCTATAGGGAGGTTTATTTTGTGGTTGCCTTGCTCCTCCTTCTTTGGTTGCTGAGGTACCGCAGCTATCATAGGCTGTTAATAGTTCAGCAACCTGCTCGATGGATCGACGATCAGTCCCAATTAGCATTCTTTCAATGTAATTTGGAAAGCTGTGTCGTATTAATCTAATGATCTGGAGTTCAGACAGAGGATCAGACGTCAAGGCTCTCAACCTGGCCACCTGTCTTCTAAAGAATGGTGTATAAAGCTCTCCAGGAGGACATTTCTCCTGAGACACCTTATATTTAATCCCCTCCTGACATTCATTGCTCCAGTAACAGTTCATTAGCGCCCCTTTAAATTCGCCAAAACTTGTAGGTTGGGCAAACAGTGAATCCCACCATGCCTGTGCTGTACCTTGGAGATGGCTACATGCGATTGCCATCTTTGCCTCTTCCGTCAATACGTTAATAGTTAAATATCTCTCCAAACTTTTTATATATTCTATCGGTGCTTCATTGCAGCTCCCAGAGAAAGTTCTAATTTTTAAGAATTGGTTTACAATTCCGGACATCTGGTTGGTTGGAGGGACTTCATGACTAGCTGGGCAATTTTCCTTTTGGCTTTCTTTTGGGATTGTTTCTGCCTCCTTTTGTTTAGGCAATATATTGCTATCTTTTATTTCCATCTTTCTCATCTGGGTGGTCAATATATCCACCTTCTCCTGCATGGATTCTTGAATTTTTATTATCTTTGTATCCATGGTCTCACATATTTGGGTCATTTTGACTTCTTGCTCTATTAGTGAGCCTTTAACTTCATTCATGACATCTTCTTTTATTTTCAATATTTGATCATTTACTTGCCTAATTATTTGCTCAAACTTTACATTCTGATTTTCCACTGCTTCCATAATTTGTTTTTCTATTCTTTGGTTTACTTCTATTGCTTGCTTGTTATCGTCTTCTCTCTGTTTATCCCTTTTTTGGTTATCTTCTTCTCTCTGTTTATCCCTTTTTTGGTTATCTTCTTCTCTCTGTTTGATATCTTCTTCTCTTTGTTTGTCTCTTTTTTGGTTATCTTCTTCTCTTTGTTTATCCCTTTTTTGGTTATCTTCTTCTCTCTGTTTATCCCTTTTTTGGTTATCTTCTCTCTGTTTGATATCTTCTCTTTGTTTGTCTCTTTTTTGGTTATCTTCTTCTCTTTGTTTGTCTCTTTTCTTTTGGTCTGCTTTTATAATTTCCAATAACTGGGCTAATGTAGACGTCTCCCCTGTTTTCTCTGATTCCTCATCTGCTTTAGCTTCTTGTTTATCTTCTTTCTCAGGAGGATCCTCTATGCTTTCTGTATTCATCATTTTTTTTGATTTTGATCTGGTTTTCATCAATATTTTATTCTAGTTTAGTGGTATTTTTTTAATTTCAACTTTAATAAGCTTCTCTCTCCATCCACACCATGACTTTACTCCATCTTCTTTGAAATGCCTGTTTCATTCTTTATGCCATTCATTTTGTGTTTTTCTTTTAGACTTTTATTTTTCCATCCTTCCTGAACGAATTACATCACTCATCAGTTATAGCACTGGTTCATGAGAATCTCTTGCCTTCTGAGCTACGTCTGGCATAACTAGACTTAGGCAAGTCAGGTTGTAGTGAGACGGAACTCTAATAGCGCTCTTTGGGAAACCAAACATAGAAATATTTAGATGTTTCCAGTCTTTATGGCTCTACATCCTCTGATGAGCAGGAAATATTGTTGTAGGAGGCATTAACATTTGCATTAGGAATGTCAATTGATAGTTCCTTCCTACAGCATGCTCATCAGAAAATTGTTACAACTGACGTAATAAAAGGGTTGTATGCGGGTCCGGTTACAATATATATATAAGCCAGTCTTAAGCATCTTGGCCTGAAAGCTTGAATATATAAACATATACACTGATCATTCATTGTGTTATTAATTTAAGATATTACGGCGCGAAATCTCAGATTTACTACACCGCAATATTCTAGATGTTAATATAATTTATCAGCAACATATGTAAATAATATTTGTCTAAATCAATTAAAAGTTTGATAGTCTTTCACATGTGCGATTATCTCTCAGACAGCCAATCAGATTTTAAACAGCTGTCTTAAGAACGATCAGGCTTTGACACATGACAGAGATTTTGATAAGAAAAGGATGATACCAACTTTTTCTTAAATTAATAACACAATGAATGATAAGTGTATATGTTTATATATTCAAGCTTTCAGGCCAAGATGCTTAAGACTGGCTTATATATATATATATAAACTTAAGTTGAGAAAAGGTTGGTATCATCCTTTTCTTATCAAAATCTCTGTCGTGGGTCAAAGCCTGATCGTTCTTAAGACAGCTGTTTAAAATCTGATTGGCTGTCTGAGAGATAATCGTGCATGTGAAAGACTAGCAAGCTTTATTATTTACATACGTTGCTGATAAATTATATTAACATCTAGAAAATTGCAGTGTAGTAAATCTGAGATTTCGCGCCGTAATATCTTAAATTAATAACACAGTGAATGATAAGTTTATATGTTTATATATTCAAGCTTTCAGGCGAATATGCTTAAGACTGGCTTATATATATATAAAGTTAAGTTGAGAAAAGGTTAGTATCATCCTTTTCTTATCAAAATCTCTGTTGTGTGTCGAAGCCTGATTGTTCTTAAGACAGCTGTTTAAAATCTGATTGGCTGTCTGAGAGATAATCAGGCACGTGAAAGACTAGCAAACTTTCAATTATTAAACAACTTATTAGTAATAACACACAAATAAACAACACAGATTAGTAAAACAACATTTTGAGTAGTATTATTTTCCATTCTTCTTCAAGTGTTTGCTGGCCTGATATGCACAGTGCCAGTATTTGCATAGAAGTCAAACTTGCACCTTTAGATTCTTGAATATCGAATTTAAGGCATACATTCTAACCAACTGAGCTATTCTGATAAAGGCAACAGATAGTAGAAATTTGATATATTTATATATGAGAATTGGTTCAAATCCTCCTGAGTCCTTCAAATTTTTTTTCCCCAAGAAGAAGGTTAATTAGTTTTTTTTATATATATTTAATATTAATTTTTTCCTAAGAGGAAGATTAATTAGAGACTTCTATATATTATGTATTGCCAATGTGTGTATTTAATATAGTCACTATAATTTCAACAGATAATGTATATACATTCACATTTAAAAGATACAATAAATTCAAATAAATATATTATAGATTATATAAAAAATCTACATTACACCAATCAACTGATGTGTTCCTTTTTCTAACACTATTCTTTTTTTTTTCATACTACTAAAAGTCCTGATAGTGCAATAAGAAAGAGACAGAAAATAACTTTTTAGAACTTTTACAAATTGTCAATATAAATAAGTCTCACAACTTATAAACAACATTCAGTCTTGCAGCTTCTGCACACTACCAACAGTAATAAAATTGACATAGTGTGAGATTGATACTTGCAAGTCTTGAATTTCTCACTGACTATATATTCTATTTGAGTGATATAAATCATTTGTTTCAGTGGCTAGAGAATCAACATGATAAACCTGAAAACTGTAACATCTTTCACCCACAAACTATCAAGTAATTTCAATTCTGATTTTAAAGTTTTTTTAATAATCTGTTTTTATAAGTGCATCTTCTAATCACTGTCAGTCAGTATATTACAATGACAATATATATATATATATATATATAAATATATATATATATATATATATATATATATATATATATAAAGATACCTTTGCTTATTTGTGCTGCAATTGCAATTAAATCTTATTAATGGTATTCTTAAGAAAATATAATGTTTCATTATAGAAAATTTAATGTGCTAATCGATCTTAATTAATAAAAAATAAGATAATTCCTGAATTAAAAATTATTAAAGAAAATTCTACATTTTAATTACTTACACAATTTTAAAAAACAAATATTAAAAATAAATCACTAAATGTTTGTCTAGTTTTACTTATGTACATATGTTATATATATATTAAATAAATTAATATTACATAAATCGAATTAATACTAGTATGATAACTATATTCAAAATCAAATGAATCATGATATAATGACTTCAACACAGGAATAGGACATATGATTACCCATTATAATTTATTCTATTTTTAAGTGAAATATAAATGTGGAAATAATAAATCAGGATTGGATCCATTAATGGCATTTCCAAATGCATATATCAATTTTTTTACCCCCTCCCCTTTTCCATCTTTGCCTTCTATGTATCATCTAATCATTAAATTTAAATTTATTCCAGTCAATTACATTTCTCAGGCCAAATTTCTATTGAATATTCAAATATAATTTTTAAATGGTCAGTGAAGTATTCAAAAAAGATAATCAGCCAGCAAAATTATTAAAACTTTCAAATTTCAGAGATGAAAAACTTTAATGCAAAAATACTTTAAATATATTCAGAGTCACAGTTAAAAAAATATAATTTGGTTAAATTCTTTTATATTTAATATGTTGAGTGATTTTAATTTTAAATGTAGTAACCATAATTAACTTTAATTTCACTATTCACAATTAGTCTTTTTATAGACATATTTTATATAAGATTTTAGATATATTTTACAAATCCATTACAAACATATGTAGATTGAAAGTACACACACACATATATATATATGAAGTGCGTCATAGAACATGATTAGTATAATATCTTGACATGCACAAGAAGCAAGATTTGAATCTGTATGAAGATTTTCTCCAAGTTTTACAAGTTCAGAGTTTTTCTTTTAGATAGTTAGTTAATTCACAGCCAACTCAGCTAGCCATTAATAACAATCTAACTATTTTTGAAGATTGTAAAGCAAAGATTAAAAAAACAGCTCAAATCTTCTAGAGCTAACAAGGATAAATTTTCACTAATCAACACTTAAAAGAGAGGGGTTGTTAAGAGAAACTTTGCTCTGCAATGGATATTTAAAGTCATTTATTCATTACTTATATATATTCCATATAAAATTACTTTTATAAGATGTTTTATAAATTTAAAATTGATAAAAAAATAGAAACAAGTTAATAAACAAATATGGTTAATGACAGAATAATTCTTATATACGATTTCACTGATATTCATAATTCTGACCTATCAATAGTGTGATCGGTCTTATTTTTATTAAGGGGGGGGGATGCATTCAAGAAAAGAGTTATACAACTTAATATTAAATCTATAGTCACACTAGCACTTAATAGTAATTAAATAACTAAAAAGTAATAATTACTATATTTGTACCTACAATTCTCAGTGCCATTTTATATTGCTGACCCATCTGATCACACACACGTTGAAAAGATAAATAATCACCAATAAATGTATTTCGTGCTAAACCAGTAGTCATCAGTTGGTCCAGATTACCATCTCCACACATATATACAATCAGTACTAAGCAAATCCCGCATAGCCTGTATAATCTATTATCTTTATTTGTCTAACTTACAGCCCACATTTCCTAACTATTATTTAGTTAATAGTATAGGTATCTTTTATTTATTTATAGGATAACTCTTCAATTATTTATTGATACTAAAAAACAAAAACAAAGATAATAATATTATTTTTTTAAAATCAAACACTCCCCACTTTTCTTTAATATACAATAAAAGGATCAAATTGAAAATTATTGCATATCTGATTAGTTGAAGAATCAAGAATTATGATTAATTGATATATCAGGATTTATCTGAAAGATAAGAAAAATCATCATATTTTCTTTTTGATAAAAAAAAAAAAAAAAGCCCAAAAAGTTTTTTTACTGGTAAAATGGTAATTTTATAGTAACTATTACATTAACAATTTTTTTTTAGATTGAAATCCGTTAAGTCATATATAGACTAATTATCAGTACTAGTAATAATAAAGTTGCAGTGCTAATTCAAATAAGACCCAAAAGAAATTAATCTGTAAAAAAGAGCCTATCATTATTTGTGTCTTAAAAATATATTTATTTTTTTAAAAACCAAATATGCAAAATGGAAAAACATACATTTACAATAGAAATGCACAATTGGATAATGAAGTCTACTATAATTCCTTTTAAGAAAACAAGAAATGTCAGTGTAATGTGCTTAATCTATGGCTGGATTTATTTTGAAAGAAGAAACATAATGGTCTGTCATACTTAAAATAAAATGTTCAAACTAGCTTTATACCAGTCTTCAAAAATGAAAGTGATATAAACCAAAAAATCTTGTATTGTAATAACTTATATATAAAATAATAATGAAAACAAGGCAGCTTTCCAGTGGAATTTTTTAATTAATACTTAACTAAAATCTTTTAGAATAGTGATATGAAAGAAATTTTACTTCAATGGAAACTCCATGGGTAGTTGTCTACATTTAAAATCTTTCAATCCAACAGTAGCATTATTTATCAACAAAAAGGTACATTCAAATTTTCTAGTACACCACTTTAATAAAATATTTAGATAATTTAATGTATAACTATACTCATCTTTCTGCTATTCTGAAAAAATAATAACTCAATGCTTTAAAAAATATTATTGATATTTATTATTGTATTTTTTTTAAAGGGAGGATATTGAGTGCAATATTTTGAATGTTAGATATTAACTGAATTAATATTTCTTTAGATTAATTATGTATATATGTACATAAACTAAAATTTTATTTTATTTAGTCATGCCTAGAAAAACAGAAAATTTCAAACAGATTATGATTATTATTGGCACAAATTTTATTTAAAGTTTGATAACACTGATAAATAAATACATTCCTGGAAATTACAGATATGGAATTATTTTCATTATTATTTAAATTATAATTTTTAAATATTTAAATTAATTGTCTTGTGTTTGACAAATGGATTTATATCTGGTCTGTCTTTTTATTGTGTACTTATGTTACTAAATTGCTTACTGATTTATTATGATCTAAAAGTAACATCCAAATTTTATTTCATCCATGATAACAATTGATATTGCTTATTGATGGAGTAAATCAAGGATAGATTATTAATTGGAAAAGTTAATAATTTTTATTGGCACATGGGCAGAAATAACATAATTATTATGATTAGTATATTGCAAATGGAATTTAATGATATCAGACAGCTAACACATACACTCAACCATACATACTATTATGTATATTTAAATTCCATTTATTAAAAAAAAAGAGCTTGTAGTAAATAAGCAATGGAGGATAGTAAACTTTGTTTAGAAAAAAATGTATATATTCTGATTTTGAAAAAGTCTTTATTTTAACCTCAAGATTAGTCATTCAAGAGTACATTCTCTTCTTAAATTTGATTTATTACATCTATTGCTGGCTTTACTGTTATTAAACCAGTGGACTTATACAATATGTTTGATACTATGAATTACTTGTTTATTTGGCTATGAACTATTTGGGTCTTATAACTAAAATAATTTGCTTTAGTGATGTTTTAATAATATGTGGGTAAAACAGTAGCCAATATATCTAGAAACCTTTTAATAACCATATGGTAAATGAAAATACCACAACTGAGTTTTAAATAAGTGATGCTCAATTTGTATATGCCCAAATGAACCTTTTACATTATACATATTATAATCCTCAGTGGCAAGCCATTTGCTTTGAATTTGTAGCTATCACCGTAAAACTTTGTCCGGCAGTTATTTAATACCAAATATTAAATCTAAAGCTACTATCATATTTATTGATAAAATCATAGTGACATACAATTTATATAAACTGTAACTTATTTGCATCTCAGGTTACAATCATATCCTGAACACTAATATATTATTTACTCTTTTAAAATTATTTAGATACAAACTATAAATAAATAGTTCATGTTATAATTTAATAATGAAACTCTTCTATTTCAAACACTCTTATTCAATACATATTTAACAAGTTACAATTATCTATGAACAATGTAAATATTTCTCATCAAACTATTTACAAAATGTAAGGAATAAGGAGTTGCATTACCAGAATAAATTGCTCTTTATTATCTGCTATCCTTAGTTGATAAGTAACTTTAACAACAAATAAACAGATTTATATATTAGTTAATCTCAAAGTTTCTTCATAAATTTATTAATATTAATGACATGTGATAACATATGTAATGCTATAAGTAAAAAAGGGAATTTTGTTCATATTCATAGATCACATTGAGTTTTCTTATAATTAAAATAAAAATAATACAATCAAGATAATCTTAAATGTTGATGCCATTCCGATATTATACTGTATGAACTTTAATTACATTATGTTTATAGCTCAAATATTATTATACTTGGTGATTTGAATTTTCTGATTATACACAATGATATCAAACACAAAATCATAAATAAAGAATAAAATAAAGATTGTATTAATAATATAAAATATAATAAGTATAAATACTTTATACATTAATGTAATTAAAAATAAAATAATTATAACAATATTTCAGTAATTAATCCAAAGTCATATAAGAAAATATTTATCACTTATGTATAAACAAAGTTATCTCTTGCATTTAATATCCATCTATCTTTCTAAATGTAACATTAGTATAAGAACCTGTCAATCTGTGTATTTAACAGATAATGTTGCCGACAATAGAACAACATGAAGTTTGGGGAGAATGTATAATTGTCTAAGCCTATATAAAAATATCATTTAAGTTTAGACAAAGAATGTTTGGTAATAGTATGAATACTAAACCCTACCATCTGATGGTGCTCTTTTTCACCCAATTCACATCAATGTATCGATTTACACACCGTCTGTTTGTTTACATAATATTACGGTAAAAGATTTTTTTTTTTTCAACCGGTTTTTATTTTTTCATCAGCGATGGTAAACCACCAAAGTTTTTTTTGTATTACACAATATTACGGTAAAAGATTTGTTTTTTTTTTTCAAACAGTTTTTAATTTTTTTTCGTCAGCGACGGTAAACCACCAAAGTTTTTTTTTTTTTATTCCATCCATTTTTTTTGTGTTTTTAATAAACAAATACTTTGTTTTTAGATGGCATAGGAGTGTTGGTTTGTAAATTAACGACTATCTGTCCGTAGGTTTCTTCACATAATATTACTTACGGTAAACCCAATTTTTTTTTCACATGTTTTTTTTTTTAAAGAAACAAATACTTTGTTTTTAGATGATGTAGGGGTGTTGGTTTGCTTTTAAATTATCGATTAATGCTCCATCAGTTTGTTTACACAAAAGTATGGTAACAAACACTTTGTTTTTAGATGGTGGAGGGGGAAGGGGTTGGTTGTTTGTTTTTAACTTATCTTTTTTTTTTTTTGGTTGATGTTTTGATTTTCTGAAAGACTTCAACAATTTGGTATTTTTGAATAAACCAACACTTTGTTTTTTAGAGGGTGGAGGGGTTTGTTTTGATTTTGAATTGTCGTCTTTTTTTTTTTATTGTTAATTTATTACGAGGCTTTTTTTTTTTTTCAAATCTTTACGCTACAGAAAACTTTATATGATAGCGAAAAGTTCTTCCTTAATTTTTTGGGCCTTTAGTTTTTAAAAAAAAGACATAAGCAGTTCGTTTTTAAAGAACACTTTTTTTTAAACCGGGGAAGGTGGGGTGGCAAAGAAGATTTGTTTTGATTTTTAATTATTGACTTCTTTTTGGATTTTCTTTTTGAACATTTATTATGTTACCGCAGTTCTTTATTATTATTTTATTCTTTTGGTGGGGCCTTTTGAATAAAATCTTAAACACTTCTACCCACTTCTTTTTTTTTTGGTATAATAAAATATTACCTACTTTAAATTGTTAATGAAACCTATCAAATATTATCTACCTACTTTATAATCATGTGAACAACAAAAACAACAAGTTTCCCATAAAATAATTTATTGAATCAAAAAGAAAAAATTTTTTGGACAAGTTATGAACCAAAACAAGTAAAAAAACACCATTTTGGGGGCATAAAAAACAGCAGCCAAAAGTAATACACAAATAAAATAACAGGGAAGCCTCAAAGCTGTAAGTAATGGGATTTTGGAGCCTTTGAACCAACAACTTCCCTTATGCAGACCTACATAGGTACGCTTGCAGGAGTTTCTCTTTCTGGGAAAACATAATATTGTGCGTCCATTTGTGTGGCCAGCCAGCAATTCATTCAGCTTTGACCAATTCAGACAACTTGCATGCAGATGACATTTGACAGTTCTCGCACGGATTCGCACGCGCTGAAAAGAAGAATCTTTTCAAGTTGTATGCAGTTCAAAAGTGTAGAGAAGCGTGTATGATAACATGACAATTCTTAATATGGAATACTAATTCCACTACGCTTTCTAAAAAATTTTTGACAATGAACTTTTGCAGAGTTTCATCTCCTTCAAATACAACCACCATCAAATCAGACCGTAGCGAGAGTTCAAGAGTGCTCACTTGATGAATATTGTCACAATGCAATGGGCTTACTATTTTGTTATATAATCGTAGAATACATCACCCTCAGGCAACCTGTTATGGCTCAAAAACACCTCTTGTACTGTCAGCCATAAGTTAAGGCCGCTAAAATGGTATATTGATGTGTGTTTTGTGAAAAACAGTGCCACCAGATGGTAGGGTTCAGTATTCATACTATTACCGAATGTTTCATCATCGTTTTTACACATCCAATATTCATGTTATGCATATTAACATCTTACCATTTTGAAAACTACTCTGATGAGATCAAGAACAATAACAATGTAGATCATATACATATGCCTTCAATGTTTTATTCCTAGCACCAATAAATAGGATAGGTAAAATGAGGAGATAATCAAATGTACACACTCATCTACAAATATAAGTGCATCATTAGTATCATATCACTAATCTTTAAAAACATGTTAAGAATAAACTATCACAAAAATTGCCCAACACAGTATTTATGTTATCTATGATGTACTACATTCTAAAGGAAAAATTTAAAATAACATATGAAAGTAGTTTCAAATATCTATTACTTATCATATAATAATACTATAAACCCAAAATGAAAGACTGATACAAGTAATTAGCCATAATAATTATAAATTAACAATTTAATAAAAAAAATCACACATCATCTCCAAATGCACATCCATTCATTCACAACATACTTTAAACAATCCCTTACCAAATATTTATAATATCTTTATTGATACAATATTGCAACTATATTTTAAGAACACCAATACCCACTCATGATACATAAAACATATTATATGTATAAAGAAAAATCTATAGATAAATTCATATCTAAATTTTTTTCTTCTTCTTCCACTTATAGACTGTTCATGAGTCCTCAAATTACTTATTCTAAAGCACATTTCATAGTGTCTAGTTCAAACAACGAATCCATGACAATCTAGAATATTTTATTAAGAAATATTTTTAATGTTTCAAAATCAAAAATTGATAAATAATTTTTCAATATCTTGAAGCAATACGAAGTTTATATAGCATATTATTTCTTTTATAACACAAGGTAAATAAAAATTTTCAAAGAATAAGGAGCACATTTCAGTGAATATATTTTATAAAGTCAAAAAACTTCACATAAATATATCGGAGAGACTTTCTTTTCAAAAAAATTTATTGATATACATTATATAAACTACATAAATAAAATATAAATATCCAACGTTTCGTCCATTTTTCAATAATAATATGGACTTTATCAAGGTTCTATAAAACAGAGAAAAACAAACATTTAAGATAATAAAAATAAAAATAAGAAAATAAAAAATAATAATAATAAAAAAGAAAAGAAAAATAAAAAATAATAAAAATAAAATAAAATACCTATAAACCAAAAAATGGAAAAATTGTATAATATAACATCTCCTTACAAAGTGAGAAAATTTTTTAACACCAAAAAGAAAAAATATTCAATGCTAAATAAAAAGTTAAAAACACAATTTCTTGGAATGCAGTAAATTCACTTTTCAATTATGCAAACGTTTAAATAAACATTATTTTACATTTTTTATGAACCGGTCATTGTCAAAATAGTTTGTTTTAAAGATAAGGTAAATATATTTTAGATATCCATAATTAAATATTTGAAATACAGGTACTCTTCACATACCAGGAGCTTAATTGTAAGTATAGAGGAATTGAGACTTTCAAGCACCCTTCAACTATCCACCCTATCTCATACAACTGATACACATGACCACACATGTAGAAAAGATAAGTAATCACCAATATTGGTATTTCATGCTAAAACAGCGCTCATCACTTGGTCCAGATTATCATCTCCCACGCACACATTATATAATCAGTGCTCAGTTTATATTAAGATAGCAAATCTTCATACTTTAATAGACAGCCTTCAATCTACTCCAACCTCCAACTTTTCAGCTATCCCATACCATTGAAAATCTGATGATGGAAAGCCCAAATCCCATGCTGATGCCAATATTATTGCCATGCCCATGTTGATTTCAAGTCATTCTGACCTCTCATGTATAGGACCATATCCATTTAAATACATACAAGAGGGATGGGCACTGATTATATATATGTGTGTGGGAGATGATAAGTTGATGATTACTTATCTTTTCTACATGTGCGTGATCATGTGTATCAGTTGTATGAGATAGTGTGGATAATTGAAAGGTGCTTGAAAGTCTGAGTTCAAATCCCTTATACTTATATCCGTAATTAGTAGAGTTTACAGCTACTTTAATTATCTTATTCTAAATATTGTACCAGTCAGCATATAATTCAAATTTCTTTTTTTTCTTTTTTATTATTACCAAAATTAAGCATGATGAAGAATATAAGACCTATTAATATCATGATAGCAAGTCACTATAAAGTTTATAATTAGTTTTAAAATAACTTAATACTCCTAGAATCAAGCATTATTATTATATCAATAATATCAACACATTTTGAATAAAGCATTATAGCACAAGTTCAAATAATGTAATTTTATATAAGTGATATTTATGACGTTAGCAAATCCATGTACAAGTTTTGTGTATCCTCCCTCCTATATAGTTAATTAATTGTTAGAGTTTTATAATTGTGTATATTTAATAGATACATTGTGTGAGATAAATGGTCGCTTTGGGGGAGGCCCCAGACAATTCTCTAGCGTTTCATTTTTTTAAAAATCTATAAACAATTAATTGATTAATATATTAACAAGCTAGTTAGTTAGTTAGTTTTAACACTTTGCCAACATATAGTAAGCTATTTTTATAAATCACATGATCATAATGAAATCGATGAATGACAGATTTAGGATGTTATTAATTGATAATTAATATGACCGTAATTAGTTGTCAAGGCATATATTCTAATAATAGATTTTCTTTTTTAATCTGTCTGGATTTCTATAAAAAATAAATTAATATTCCATTTAAAATATACAATTCAATGCGACTCCCACCTATAACATAAAGGTAATAAAGATAAATTTGTCAGCAAATTATTAGGTAAATATTGCAACAAGGCTTTCACTAAGAGCGAGTACTACAAAATATATCCATCCGTTGCTATCTCCCTGAAAATATTTGCCAATGCCAAGGTGCACAAACCTAAGATATCACACAGACTCATGCTGGACTTCAGAGGCATAAACTATTTTAATACTGCCAATGATAAACCAATGGTGACTGACCAGATTGGTTATGACACATACACTATCAAATCTCATTCGACTTCAACAACCAAATAAAAAATGCCAAACTTGACTCGGCATATAAAATAGTTCCCCTGATATTAATGAACTTTATGGCTCAATTAATAAAACTCGATAAATAATTGGAACTGAACTCACAAAAGGCAATTATTCTCCAATACACAATGGATTCATTTTTGAGTTTCTCACCTGACTAGATAACAAAATTATAGCTACATTCAATGGCCAATATTACCACACAACAGATGAATGGCCCATGGGTCTACCCCTCAGTGGCATTCTGTCCAGCCTATGCCTAAATCACTTCAAAAACATAATTCTTCTGACCCATTTCTCACATACTCTGCACCTCATCTACACATGCTAAGTCGATGTTTTTACAGCTGGACCACCATCATACTCAACCTTTCATCTAACCATCAAATGGGAAGACATGCTTCAAAATCTGAAGTACTCAGACATCCTCCTACAAAGAAACACACATCATCTAGAATTCTTAATGCATATCAAACTTCTTGAAGTCTACAGATTCACACACGCTAAGTCAATTTTCCCTCATTCTCATAAATTCACCAGACTATCCTCTTTCCTATATCACAACACGACTCATCTCGCAAAGCAAATACAGAACAATATTTAAGACTTAATACCCATTGGATTTAAATAAAACCATTTAACAAGAAAAGTCAAACAATACTATTGCAAACTAAACTCACACTCTCCCAAATCATGATAGACTTTGGCTCCTGCTGCCATACATTTCCACACTAACAAAAAAATTTTCCCCCAACATTTCAGTTGTTTCCAACTACCCCACAACCAATAAACAAATTAATAATTCCAAGGATAGACTTGAATATGAACTGACCCTTAACATTGTATATAAGATTAAATGCCTTCAAACTGAATGCAGAGCAACATACTATGAAGAATCTCGGATATCCCTATCCACATGCATTTCACAAAATCAATAATTATATAAAACAGCATCTGACATGCTAGAATACACATCTTCTTTGAACATCAAAAAGCAACAAGATATATATATGAACCTAGGTTGGTTGCAATAGAATATATAGAAACAATGCAAAATATAAAATTAGGAAGCATGATGTATAGCTAACAAACACCAATGCTCTAAACTGCAAAGAATTATGTTTCCCCGTCTCCAAAAATGGATGCTCTAAACTATATTTACATAAATTTGAATACCATCTGCCTATATACATATATATTCCATCATTTTCTGATTCTGCTATGATTATGATGAGACATAAGCCTTTGAAAATGCTAAGCGATTGAAATTTTACTCTGCTCAGCTTCTGCAACCCAGCACTTTACATATATATTTTATTAATAAATTCCAAATATTACAAGTGATAAATTATTTACATATTTTCTTTTTTAAAGTTCTCAATTTTTAAATACAATACTTTAGAGAATAATTTTTTCAACAATAATATTATAGTTTAGATGGTATTAACTACTAATTAATGAACTTTAATTGTAATCAGTTTCTTTGAAATCTTTCTTTAGATCAAAATAACTATTATACACACTGCACACACTCACAAGATTTGAAATGTTAATTAGAAATGTTTAATCAAATAGTAACTTATTTAAAATATTTGTTTTAATATAACTTATTTACTTTAGTTTTTTTTAAAAAAAATTAACTATGTCAGGTGTGCTATCGTATTTTAAATTAAGAATGGAATTATATATTAAAAGAAATGCAACATTTATAGATTTAAGACATAAAATTACAAAATTAACTTAATTGATATTTTAAAATTAATTAAGCTTCTTTTTATTTAGACATATCCTATAACAACAGTTATATAGGAAAATTTTAACTTCTTATTCTATTTACCATATTTGATCTATACATTGACTTGTTGGAATAGAAATAAAATATAAAAAATCTCTTAAATTTTTTTTATGTCCACATTATACACATATAAAGTTCTTTAGGCAAAGCTTAAGATTATAATTTTACACTGATCCACAAGAAAAAAATTAATTTAAAATTAAAGCATTCTATAGATATTCAACTCTTTAAACAACTACTACTACATTGTCAGTTAACTGTTACTATTACGATATTAAATCACTTTAAACTTATTTTGCAGTTTATCATATATATTTAGTCTAAAGAGGGTAGAGGTCTTAGACTACATCCATTATAAATTGTCATTCCTTCAGGGGTGGAGAGCATAAATGCATTTCCCCCAACCCAACTTTTAATCTGGAAAAGCTCATAGTACAAATTTGTGTTTTTGTGGGTTGCTAACCTGAGAGGTACAAAAAGAACATAATCATTAACCTTAAATGATATGGTTTAGATTGTACAAGACACTTGTTACTCATCCTTTTTAAATTAATTCTAGCTTTTTGTAAGTAACTATTACTGACAATTTCTTCTGTAATTACAGGTAAGGAAGTTTTGATAAGCAAAGACTCATGCCTAGCAAAATGCAATCTAACAGATGTAAATTGTATAGATTCATTCATGGTTATGTTTAGATAATTATTTCTGGAAGTTTATTAACCCATTGTCCATGATTTTGCTTTACATACACTCTAAAAGATTCCTCCAACTTTCTCATTACTCATTCACAAGGATTAAACTATCGATTCCTAATAAAGATCATAATATTCTGTTTTTGAATCCACTTCTTCCATGTGTTTCATATAAAAGCAATAGTACAATCAGTTAATATAGACAAATGCTTACCTACTAATGGAAATTGAAAGTTGGTGAAGCATTGTATTACATTTTTAGCATCAGTTTTAGGAATTGGATAAGATGAACTGTATTTAAAAAAACATCATATGTAACTAGTATAAAGTTTTGCCTATTAAAAAGTAGAAATAGCTCATAAAAATGTAATGATAATAACTCATTGGGCCTATCAGGACAAATGGGTTGAAGTATCCTAACCTACAATGAATGACTATGTTTAAATTTCAAACATACTTTGCAACATTTTAATCTATTTACAATAGAAGCATACATTTTTGGCTAATAAAAATATTTTTTTAAGAACATACTCAATCTTTTGAGCATCATAATGATTAAAATTATAGTGGGTATAATAAATTAGTTATCACACTTTTTGGGATTATTATTCTCCAAAACTTTTGCTATTTATCTCTAATTTAAACATTAAAATATTCTAAATATATCATATCTTTATCTTATTCTTGTTGCATATCTACTTTGATTAACAAACGTTGAGGGATTAGATAAAAAGATACTTATTTTATTTAATCTAACATCCTGAGACTGCACCATCACTATATTTTCATAATCTTTTTCAATGGATTCACCTACTATGAAATTGACATTTGTGATAATAATATTTTGGGTATTTGAATGTTGAAAAACTATTTCAACTGGATGATGATTAAGAACATCAGCCACAAAATTTTTCTTTATCTCATAACACTGTATACTATATTAAAACTGTTGGAGATAAAAGCTCCACCCAGGCATAACTTTTATTAAGGAATTCTCAAGCTCCTATGATCAGACCCAACTATTACCCCTGATCCTAACAAAAACTGATGTAGCTTTTGGAAAACCCAAACAACTAAAGCTTCTTTCTCAGTTAAATAATAGTTAAGTTCAGCCCTGTTAAATGTCTACTTAAAAAATATAATATCTGAGGTTCTCTTAATTCATTAAGCTGATATATCACTACTCCTAAACCATACTTACTATTAGCAGTTTGGAAATAAAACTTGCTATTAAAATCAGGGTAGGCTAAGATTACTTCCTTTAAAAAGTATATAAAACGCACAAACACACAAAGCTGAAGAGAAAGAAATATACAAACTAAATATCTGTATCTATGTATATGACTAAGCGCTTTCGAGGACCAGGGTCCTCATACCCATAGCCATCTTGTAAATAAATAAATTGATTAAGAGTGATGCAAATTTATGCAAATGAGATAATCATGTATTCCATTTCCTGGAGATCTTATAATGAGAGTTTTTTCTGTTTATCGCATTGTTATCTTTAGTGATAAAGTAAGCCTCTTTTATTTTCTCTTGAGATTGTGCCGCTCTCTGCAAACAACTATTGGATCTTTAGGTTGGCAATCACGATCAGCTGAGCTGCGGTGCTGTGCAAAAACCGAACTACAAGAAATATCTGATAGTGCTTTATTATAGGAGTATGTGTGTTGGTATAGCCTAGTGGACAGACAGCACCGCAGCTCAGCTGGTCATTATTGCCAACCTAAAGACCCAGTGGTTGTTTGCAGAGAGAGACACGATCTCAAGAAAAAGAGGTTTACTTTATTGTTAAAGATAACTCGATAAACAGAAAAGACTTGTTCTAAGATCCTTGAGGAAATGAAATACGTGACTATCTCATTTGCATAAATTTGCATCGCTCTTAATCAATTTATTTATTTATAAGACGGCTATGAATATGAGGACCCTGACCCTCGAAAGCATTTACCCACATACATAGATACAGATATTTAGTTTGTATCTATCTATTTTAATATTTCTTTCACTTCAGCTTTGTGTGTTTGTGCATTTTATATATTTTATAATTTAGAGTAATTAACCACAAAGTTTAAACTTTTTGCTCATTTCCTTTAAAAAGGTAGCTTTAATTTTTTCAAACTTGAACATATATATACTCAGTAGTCCATCTCCATTTGAATACTATCACTGACAAAATTTTTGTAAAATTTATGATTAATAGTTGTTTTCTAGTTTTAAGTATAGGGAATTTTTGAATTCCCCGCAATCTTTTCAGGAATCCCATGCTCATTAATTAAATGGGCCAGAAATTGCAAATGCTCTACATGCTCAACAATATTTTTAGAAGTGATAACAATATTATCCAAATACATTATAATTTTTTTATTTTAATTGTTTAAAAAAATGTCATATTCAAACATAGCATCAGACCCACCCCACTGTTAACCAATTCGAAGGGCATCCTTTCAAAACATAGGATTAACCACCATAACAAAATGCTGAGTATTTTTGATCATTTACATGTAGTGGTATCTTCCAATAGCTGGCTTTCAAATCAAATGTTGTAAATATACTTTTTATTAATAATTCATGAACTGATGGAGGTATGTCATGCTCAGGAATAGTTAAATAATTTAATATAAGAGCATATAAACAGACCCTTATTTGCCCATCTTTCTTATAATAACTAATGGGCTTACATATGATGAAGGACTTTTCCTAACATTCTTAATATTTTTATTTGTTGTTAGACCGCTGTCTGATGTTAATAAGAAATTGGATACATTCACTGTTAGAAAGGTTCATCACTTTTTAGTTTAATCCCATGGACATACCATTCTATAATGCCTGGGGTTTTTGAAAACACATTTTTATATTAAAACATCAATTGATAAAATTGTTCTTTTTAATGATAATGTAACATATTAGAATTCTTTAATTTAAATTAATCAAAGTTTCATTTATACATAACTGTTTAGATTGATGACTTAAATTATAACTAAATTTACAAATTTCTTTCTGACATATACAAATATTATTTTTATAATCAACACTACAATTATTTAAATTCATGAAGTCAGATCCAATTATGGTCACATGAATAAGACCAGGCATGACTAAAAAGACATTCCCAAATTCAGGTTCATTAATTTTTATATTAATCCAGGCTTGCTTATTTCCTAGTTTAGTCCTCTTTCCATAAGCCAATGTAACCTGAATTTGCTTTATAGACAGAAAGAGCATTGACTGATTTATATTAGTAATTTTGTTATAAGTATTTTCAGATAGTATAGATGCTTGATTTACTGAGCCTAACAAAAAATTTCCTCAATAGATAACTTAATAATGGGGCAGTTGTACAGAATAGAGAATTCTACTATTCCACAAGGCTCTAAATAGTCTAAATCTATAATAATCACATTATATTGTCCCTCCTCAAATTAACATAGAACCCCAAACAGTGAAGAAATTTCCCCCGAGATCTTTTATCTTTTGCCTTATCATTCTATTTAGGTATAGTTTGAACTCCACTGGCAGATGCATTACACAAATTTTCATCATCTTGTACTTATTTTTATTTTATAAAAAGGAACTGGCCTTTTATTACTATAATTTCTACTGTTAGCAATTTTACCTATACTAGGGATTTGTATGGGTGAGAGATTAATGCTAGTTATTGGATAATTGTGGAATTATTTAATAGTTTTATGCCTAGTATCAAAACTAGACTTGCTTGTCTCAAGAGCATAGAAGATCTCAGCACCTTCCTCAATAGTATACCGATCCTCAGCAGTTAGAATTTGTTCTATATGCTTTAAAAGATTGTGCCTTACTAGTCTTCCTATTTGATGCTCAGACCAAGAAAAAGCTGTCAATGTTTTAGTTTGACTGCCTGTCCTCTGAAGAACTGAGAATAATAACCTTTTCTTGTAATATACAGTTATTGGGGGACTTGATAATGAATGTTAACCTGATGAACTTCTCCCAAAAACTAGACATAATTAAACATTTGAAATCCTCAATGAGATCAATCAAACAAAGTGTGCTACCAGTTCTTTGCTGTAGCATACAAGTGATTACTTGATATAGCTAACCTTTCTTTCTCTGTCAACACACACAATACAAACAATTCCTCCAAGCTTTGTAAATATTTAGATGGGTTTTCTAAATACTCCCATCAGAATACTTTGATTTTCATAAATTTAAAAATCATAGAATTTCCTACAATACTTTTCTCATTGCCTGGTGTTTATAAAACTATTTTCAATTAAAGTTTTATAATGAATATTGATTAGGGTTCACCAATTCATCCTCCAATTTAAACTTATCTCCTACACATGTTCTCCTTTTCTATACTATGCCTATAGCTAGATTTAACCATATTAAAATTTCCATTTGTTAACAATTTATATATTCTCAATTCTTTGATTAAAATTTCGTATTTTAGCATCTATTTCAATATATTTTCAACAAAACTTTTCTGTTACTGTTTAAAATTATCTGATTCTTCTAATAATCCTATCTTTTGCCATATTACTTGATCTGGTATAACTCTTCATATTTGATTGCTATTTTCTTCAATTCTTTTTGACATTTTTTCATATCACTACCTAGCCTTATATTGGATATTCTGTTTTCTTTTATTTCTGCTTTTGAGTCATTATTCATGGTATTAATCAACTCTTTCTTAATTTTTCCTAGTTCTATCTTGTTCTGTATTTGCATTTCCTGGCTCAATTGGTGAAATTTAATCTGAATACTTTCTTGAGATTAAATTAATTTTTTCTCTATACCCCTAAGGCTATCACTTATCTTTCTATATCTCAGCTGTAATTTATTTTTAAAATCCTCTATAAACTGATTAGCCTGTGCCTCGATACATTGTATCTGGATATTAATAACAATTTGTTCAGCTAATTTAACACTATATTTCTCTACCTTAATTTCCAAATTATTAAATTTACCATCTGATTATGTTCATATTAATATAAACTATCCCTAATATCATTCACTTTTTGATTGGAATCATCCTTGGCATTCCTACAGACAATCTCTAATAATTCAAATCTATAATCAAATTTTTCTTACAGTATCATTCCAAGCATGTTCAATTTTGCTTTCAATATCTTTTTAAAGATTTTCCTTAAGGCTTTCTTGAGATTCTTTCAATTCTATTTGAGATTCCTTTACTTCTCCTAATTGATCAGAGACATTTTTCAACATTTGTAAAATCTATCTTGAATATTGGAAAATATTATATTTTGGTTCCCTCCAATACTATTGGTTTCCTCAGAATCACTCATGAATATTAAATTATTATAAAAATAGGTTTTGGAGAATCCCTGAAAGGGCCTCAGTCAATTATTCAAAAAATACAGTTTTAGAAATGCTCATCTACACAATTGCTTCTTGACTATTATTATCATTTTGTTTTGGTTAATGTTCATTATTACATATTGATTTTCAGACTGACTATTTTTAAAAAGTCATCAATAAATTCAGATAAATACATTAATAATTATTACTAATTGTTTGTTACATTAGAAATTGTTCCTTATCCAACTATAAACTTTAAATCTCAGTTGAAGATTAATACAGTATGTCAGTTTTTTAATTTGACAAACATATGAAATAAGCCAATTTCATCTCTTTTTTTTATCATGTGCAATGTCTTTTTAAGATATATTTAGAAGTCTAGGTTTAGATATTTATTTATATTCATATATTTCAGAAAACGAGTGGTAAAGTGAATATACTTTATATGTTCATTTGAATTTCATTTAAAAAGTTTAATTTACAACTACATATGAAATATAAAATTTAAGGAAGCAAGTAAAAATTTTAAAGAATTAAACACCAGTAAAAAAGAACACTGATCGTTTGAGATGCTAGAATAGATTTTTTTAAGAGTTGACGAGCATTGACAGAATATTACATGGTCGAGTTATACTGTTTGCCATAATATTCTACTATTTAGTTACCCTCAATGTTTATATACTAACTGATCTTTGGAGAAAGATTTTCCAAAAAATGATATGAAAGCATAAATAAGATTGTAAAAAATCTTAATAAAAAAACAGTACTTTTCATTAATATAAAATGTTTTTTATTGAATGATAATATATTTTGATATGAAACTCATTCAGATCATAATAATATTTTTTACAATAGCTTCATTAGTTAAATAATGTAATTATAAAGAGTATATCTTAATAAAGGTACAGCAAGTGATGACAAATAACTACCAATGATAACTGAATATTTGGCTAACTATAATCTTTCTTCAAGAAGAAAATTTAACACACACAAGTTACAACATTATAATTATTTCAAAATTAGCAAGAAGTTATATAAATAATTAAAAAGGGTTTGAAACCAAATTTTCAAGTTCCCTTTAGTCATCCATTCCATCTTATACCACCAATATACATGACCACATACATGCAAAAAAGATAAATGTGTTCATGTGTATTGGTTGTATAAGATAAAGTGGATGACTAAAGGGAGTTTCAAATCCTTTCTAATTACATTTAGATTAAAACGTAAATAGATTTAGCTTAAAATATAAATACATCTAGTTAAAAATATAAATACTATATATGTATTTAAATATTACATATTCAGCTTGTATTCTGCCCATCACTCTTTTGTGTATTTAAATAGGGCCTTAGATCCTACATATGAGGGGTCAGCTGACTTATGGTCAACATGGGTATGACAAGAAATACTGAGAAACAAGGGTATTGAACACACCATCATCAGATTTTCAATGATATAAATGGCTGAAGAGTGGAGAAGATTGAAGCTTGCCCATTAAAGTTTGAAGATTTGCTATCTTAATATAAACTGAGCACTGATTCTATATATGTGTGACAGATGATAATCCAGATCAACTGATGAGTGCTGGTTCAGCATGGAATCTAGATATTGATTGTTTAAGATGAAGTGAATGACTAAAGGGATCTTGAAAGTTTGGGTTCAAATCCTCTCTCATTACATCTAGATTATATAAATATATATATTGGCTATAGAAAGAAGTTTGCTGCTAAGTGAAAAGAGACTCTTTGATTCCTCTTGTACGCTTTGGAGAAACTGAGCAGGGCAAATTTCCTAAGATTCACTCCATAGGTACTTGTCATTGCAGCTGTTATTACTATGTGATTATTCATATAGTATATGAACATGGATGGGTTGCTTATCAACATGCATTAACCAGCTTGGAGAGTTAATTGGATTTTTACCTCTGAGTTTAAGATCAGGAAATACCATGGTCTTTCTTCTCAGTTCCTGATAAAGTAGAATGAATGTGGGTGTGAATAAAAATTTATTTTCTAATGGATGTAAACAATCATGACAGATGAAAATAAATCATGCTCTTATTCCCAGGAGACTGTAAAGTCACCAGCCAGGGCAGCAGTTACTGGCCGAAGGTGTTAAAAAATCCAGATCATGGACCTAGGCTGCCATTTGATGACAACTTTTTTATTTAGATACTTACAACTGCTGATTGCTTTGGAGTGACGGAAGATTGCAAGAATTGGAAGAAAAACCATCTCATAGTAAATGAAACATTATTGGACTTTGTGAAGTTAGAAGAAAAGTTGAAGAAACAATTGATTTAAAAAATGGACATGTACTCTACTACAAAGGCACAAATATTGGCAATACAAGTGGAGTCGGATTCATTATAAATAAAAAGTGGAAGAACAACATTGTGAAGATTGATGGTGTATCAGATAGAGTGGCAAGATTAGTTATTCAACTTAAAAGCAGGTGAAAAATACAGCTAATTCCGGTTTAGATCCCAACAAGTGGATGTACAAAAGGCTTTTGATCAGAGTAAACATTTTAAAATGGTTGTGGGAGAACTTTAAAGCTAGAATTGGTAAACAAATGAAAGATGAAAGTGCTGTAGGTAAATTTGGTTGTAGTAATAGAAGTGAGAGGATATAGACTTGTGGAGTTTGCATAAAAAGAAAAACTTTATATTATGAATTCTTTTTTTGAGAAAAATGTTAAAAAGCAATGGACATGAAAACATCCAAATGAAAGTACAGCAAAATTGTATTATATTTTGACTAACAAAAAATTCAAGTGATCATCGATTAGTAAGATGTAAGATAGGTGTTAATGCAAAATTAGAGAGATAAAATTTATTAAGAAAAACAATATTTACAGTTGATATTCCTAATCTTTAGAAACATTCTAATGAATTTAAATTAAAACTTGCAAATTGTTTTCGAATATCAGTAAATTTTAAACATGATTCAAATTTGAATGAAATTAATAGAAAAATAACTTACACACTTTTAAAAACTGCAACAAAGATAGCTGGTTAAAAAAAAAGCAGCAATTGACCAATAAAATTTCTACTTACAGT
This sequence comes from Epiperipatus broadwayi, assembly GCA_028023455.1. Lineage (NCBI taxonomy): Eukaryota > Metazoa > Onychophora > Udeonychophora > Euonychophora > Peripatidae > Epiperipatus > Epiperipatus broadwayi. The sequence goes on along the minus strand of JAQFVV010012398.1, from coordinate 12,391,711 downwards.
AGACAATTTATGAAGAAAAGAAGGAATATGAAGATATATAAAAATGATGCATTAAGAAGGATTGAATATCTCAATTTTTGAAAAATGGTGCAAAAAAAAGTTGACAATGATATAAGAAAGTATAATTGTGAAGTAGCAAGAAAAGTTGTAGAAGAGAATAAATCTGAAGAGTGTAAAACAACATTTTGGTATTAGCAGGAAACATATCTGCAATAAAACAAAAAGATGGTACTATTACTAAAAAAAGATATGACATCATAAAATGGGTAGAAGAGTTCTATTAAGAATTATATAATAACATCTATTTTACTTTTAACAATACTATTTTTTATACCAAAACTTTACTCTTACAGTTTCAACTGTTCTGCAGTCATCATCAGAGCTACAATATCCAAATATATAATCATATAATTAATACTTTATATTTATATAGGTAATCGATAACATCCATCTTAGCCTAATCATTATAAATAATCATTTTCCATTTCATTATTCTACTCTTAACTAATTTTATTCCCTTATTTATAGTAATTTATTATTAAATTATTCTAAAACAATTTTATTATAATTTTAAAACTTTAATCTTTAAAAACTTTAATTTTTAAAGTCTAGAAGTAATTAAGAAAACATAATTAAAAAGATAATAATAAAATGATAGATTAAATAATAGAGTTTAAAGATTAAAGTTTTAAAATTATAATAAAATTGTTTTAGAATAATTTAATAATAAAATACTATAAATAAAAAAATAACAATAGTTAAGAGTAGAATAATAAAATTGAAAATGATTGTTTATAATGGTCAAGTTAAGATGTATGTTATTGATTATGTATATAAATATAATGTATTAATTGTACGATTATATATTTGGATATTGTAGCACTGATGATAACTGCAGGACAGTCAAAACTGTAAAAGTAAAGTTTTGATGTAAAAAATAGTATTGTTAAGTATAAAAGAAAGTTGGAAATGCTATCATATGTAAATATAGAAATCAATATATAAAGATGGAGAAAAAAGAACATTGTAATTATATAATAATAAAGAAGAAGTATCTCCTACATCTATTATACCTTCTGAATTGTTCAGGATTTTAAATGAAGAAGTGAGACATGCAATTAAATTTATGAAGAAGGGAAAAGCTCCAGATAATGATGGAATTATAATTGATATATTAAAAAAAGCATTTGAAAAAATAGAATTTTATTTGGCAAAGTTGTATACCAAAGTCTAAATGATAAAGATGTAACAGATGATTGGAATAATGCAGTATTAAAATTAATATTTAAAAAACATGATAAAAAAGATATTAGAAATTACAGACCCATCAGTCTTCTATCAGTTTTATACAAAAATTTTAGCAGGATAATTATAAATCATCTACAGAGAACATTGGATTTCAATCAACCAAAAGAACAAACTAGAATTAAAAATGATTTTAGTCCAGAAGTCGTAGAAAGGATCAATGAATATGAGTTGCCATTAGGCTTTGGATTTGTAGATTATAAAAAAGGCATTTGATTCTATAAGCATTTCTTCAGTGATTAAAGCATTGGATCATAAAGGTATAGATCCAAGATATTGTCATATTCTGAAGAATATTTATAAAAATGCAACAGCAACAATTATATTACATAATGATACTAAGAAAGTTAACATTAAAAAGTGTGTAAGACAAGGTGTCTCCATATCTCCAAAACTTTTTACAGCAATATTACAAGAAGGCATTTGATTCTATAAGCATTTCTTCAATGATTAAAGCATCTGTTCATCAAGGTATAGAAACAGGATATTGTTATATTCTGAAGAATATTTATAAAAATGCAAAAGCAACAATTACATTTACATTATGATACAGTGAAGATTAACTCTGAAAGGGTTAAGACAGGGTGACTCCATATCTCCAAAACTGTTTACAGCAGTGCTGCAAAAATATTTTGTCGATAAAAATAGGAAGCTAAAGGAGTAAAAGTAAATGGAGATTATTTAAATCATTTAGATTTTGCAGATGATGTAATTGTTTTTGCAAATAATGCTTCAGCACTCCAGGAAATGTTGCAAAAGTTATCAGATAAAAGTAAAAAAGTAGGACTAAAGGTAAATGTTAAAAAGACTAAAATAATGTTCAATCGATTTGAAAATAAAGATTGATTATGATTAGTTAGAAGAAGTTAATAACTACAAACATCTTGGTCAGATTATTACTATAGATGGAAGTATAATGGATGAAATTAATCACAGAATTAAATTTGGTTGGAGTGCTTTTGGTAGAAATAGTTTAATATTAAAAGAAAATATGTCCATGTGTTTGAAAAGAATGGGTTTTAATAAATGTGTTTTACCAGTTCTTACTTATGGATCTGAGACTTGGACACTTAATAGAAGAGCAATACAGAGACTTCAAACCATTCAAAAAAGTATGGAGAGATGCATGTTAGGAGTAACAAGAAGAAATCAAAAATGCAATACATAGATAAGAAAACAAACAGATGTTACTGACATCATTGAAAGAATTAAAAGACTGAAATGGAGTTGGGCTGGACATATTGCTAAAAGAGATAATAGATGGACAATTAAAATCTTAAACTGGATTCCAAAAGATTGTAAATCACACAGAAAGAGATCACATGTGAGATGGATGGATAAAATAAGAAAGTGTGCAGGGTTGGTATGGAAAAGAGATGCTAGGGATTGGAGATGAAGTGAACTTAGACTTTCATCTTGCAGTGGATTGATAATGATTGATGATGACATATATATTAAATCCTATAAGTGAAAATAGGTTAAAGTAATTAGGCAATAAAATAATATAAGCAAACAATCACATTTAATTATTGTTGATGATAATTTGTCACTGCTTGTCATCCTTTAACATAATCGGTGTTCTTTTCCTTCCAACATATTCTAACACCTTAATTTTAGACTGCATTATACCGCCTCCACACCATAGTGCTTAATATTTATAGATAAATGTAAGAAAAAATAAATAATGGCGTTTACAAAAATAAGCATTTAAAATATTTAGAAAATAAAAATAATATATTACTATTATCAACTAGAAGAAGAATGCAAAATAACATTATATATATATTTTAATGAAAATAAACGATTTTTTTTATTTACTATTCAGACATTTCCTTTTTAGAGACACGATTTTTAATACTAATATTAAAAAAAAAAAAATTCAAATTCATCAATTAAGAATGCCGATTAACAACAACAAAAAAGTCATCATCAGTAGAATGAAGATTCGGATGCTGTAACATCATATATATATATCGGAATTAATTATAAAAAGTTATAATGAAAAGACTGTATCAACTTAGTAAATCAAGATTTTTCCTCCTGTTTTTTTCCACCTCAAAAATACAATAAAAAAAAAACTATGGAACTCTGCAGATGATAAAACTCTGCAAATGATAAAAGACGCCATTAGGTGTAATGACCTATTTTTTTTTTTTTAATTCTGACAATAATTACAAACGATTGTTACTTAAAAAAACCGTTATGAGAAAGTTATTTTTATATATAAAAAATGAAAAGATAAATAATAATATTTTCTGAAAATGATATTGTTCTCTTGTAGACATTTAAATATGCAACACATACAATATGTATGTTAATTTGTGCCCGGAGATGAGTTGAAACGACTAGGCAACAGGATACTTTAAAAATAACACTTGATTGTCGATGGTAATTTGTTATTGCACGATGGTTAAGTTAATAAGTTATTATCGCATTGCTTGCCATCACTTGATCAAAGTTAAAAATACCACAAATTGAATACCAAATATTCTGATTTCATATTATCAAAATTCGGTTTATGTATAATATAAGAATGAATACAAGGGTAAAACAAATAGCCTTTAAATAGTCCACTCCTCGCAAAGCCTTTTCAACAGATCTCTCCAGGAGAATGTGGGATTTTTAACGTTTTCCCATCCTTATTTACTTTTTAACAAAGAATAGTTAACTAATGCTCATTTACTGACCAATTTCAGATCGCCATTGTGGGCTAATTACCTGAATTTAAAAAAAAAAAAGAGAAGAAATCCTCTTTTGAAATTGAAGTAAGTTCTAAGTTTCATGCATCCTAAATATGAACCTAATGTGATAGATATAGCAAATGGATATACTGCTAAAAAGTTATAAGACCTTTCAAGAATGAGTTTAACTCATATTTATATGAATTACTATGATTATTGAATAATAAAATATATGCATAGAAAATCTTCCAATTGAGCAAATAAATTTGGAGATCAGTGTTAATAATTGGCACCATATACAAAATATTTTTTATGCCAGTGCATTGACACTCATCTGTCATATTGATTACTTTTGGATTTTTTCCCATCTGCTAGGAACAGATAGTATTTATTTATCAAACCATATTGATGGTTAGCAGGTTCACTAATATAAGCTAAAAAAATTTCAAAGCTTCACAGAGATAAATTCTATATATATTATCCATTATGCTACAAGTACTATTTTTCTGTAAAGTCATCAGTCAACAAGACATCTGAACATTATTGTACTATGTTTTAATTCCACTTGTTTTTTTTTTGTCAGTATCATTTTTGCAAAATTTGCACACTGATGAAAATTTATGATTTTCCTTTGACAGACCATCATGCAGTGGAGTATTTCCAAAGCTGCAAGATCTTGTCCTCCCAAAAAATATGCACTAATGAACACAATATGATACTTTACTTGCAACTACCCCCATAATGGCAATGCATCATGAAATCTTGTTTAAAAAGAATAGCCTTTTGTAAAGGAACATGGTTTGAGATCTCAAAAATTTCCATTTTCTGATTACAGTTGGTCTAGAGATTTAATGTCCATTGAATGTGGAAAAGAAAAATTAGATTCGTCCAACAACATAGTCATAGATTGGAACAGCTAACTGCAGAAAGTCTGTATATCTAACCTTTTATCTTGTGCATTGTGCAAAATAGGAGGGCCTAACAAAATTTGTCAAAATCAATAAAACTCTTTTTACAAAATGAAAAAAATCAACAGAGAATACTTCTACAGCAGTCATTATTGGTAGATTGTGCAAAGAGACCAACAAGTGCTTCATTGTAACTATTCCAGATAGAACAGCAGCTATTATGAATGCAATAAAACAAAATGTCACAGATGGATCTACAATTTATTCAGACTGTTGGAAGGCCTATAAAAGTGATGAATTAAGACATGGGATTTGAACATTTTCAAAAAAAATCATTGCTATAACTTTGTGGATCCAGTTACTGGCATGAATATGCAAAACATAGAAAAAATATGGAATCTGGTCAAATGGTGAAACAAAAACCACCGGTGAATGGCACAACACATGGATTCCTATCTAGCAGAATTTTTGTGTATCTACTGCACCAGCAACAAGATTCCTTTGTGGTGATTTTGGAGGCTGCAGTATTCAAGGTCAAAATATAAACACATAATGTGTAATGAATATGTAAATAATAATAATTGTATAAATATAACGAATATGTAAATGTAGAATAAAAGTAATGTATAAATAAAAATGTAAAATAACTGTATAGTAATTAAGTATAACAATGTGTAAAAATTACAGTGTTATTAAATCATAGACAGTTGTATAATAATAAAAACCTTAGCTGACCTTATAGGGTCAGAAAACTATGTAAAATACCATATATGGTGAGAAACGTGAAAATACTGTGTGTATGTAAAAATGTAAGTGAAAACACCATATATGGTTAGGAATGCAAAAGACTACAGAAGTCTTGAGGGGTATATAAACCCTCATAACCTGTTCTAATTGTTCTGATGTTCTGAAATGTTCTGAATACATTCCGAGTATGTTCTGAGTTTTAATTATTTTATTTCGCCTTATAATAGGCTATGTATATAGTTGAATTTAACCGTATTAAACTATAATCTTACCATCTCAATTCTGCCTTTGTCCATTTATTTACTTGCTGGTCATAAGACACAGCATATTGGCGCAGTCGGCACAGGAATTGAATCAAAGAGAGTGGCAGTAATACAGGAACGGAACTGCATTAAAAATTGGCTCAGTCATCATAGGATCAAATCTCGAAATAATTGCCTAAACAGCAAGTGGATTTGAATCAACAGAGAAATGGCGAGCATAACGCAAGTTTCTATTTGCGAATTTAATGTACAAAATCCGAGTGATTGATCAGAGAATTAAAAACTACTTTATACTAAATAGTATTACGGAGAATACTGTAAAAGTAGCCTCATTACTTTGCTTTGCAGGCGAAAGAGTAATCGAAATAGCTAACAAACTGTGTGAAAATTCACCGGAGACACAGAAATACGATGAGCTCGTAAAACAGCTAAATGAATATTTCAATCCCCAGCCATCCAAGTTTATTGCTCGATTGCACTTTAGAAGCAGAAGGCAAAGAAAGAACGAATATATAAAAGAATATGACATTGGTTTAAGAGAGATGACAAGGCCGTGCCTTTACGGTAAATATTTAGACGAAGCTCTTATGGAACAGTTATTATATGGAATAAATGATGATCAATTGAGGCAGATCTTATTGGCAATAAGAGATGTAACTTACGAAGAAGCTATCAGATGTGCAACAGCATATGAATTGCAGCTTGACCAAGCAAGAGAGTTCAGAAGTTTTACAAAAACAGAACCACTTCAAACTACAATATTTAAAACGTTTGGAGTTAAACCCAAAACTGATAAACAAATTAAATGTTTTCGATGTAGAAAAATCGGTCACAAAGCCTGTGAATGCAGTTTACCAGAAAATGAAAGTCATCGGAAAATAACTGAATATCCTGAAAGATGGCACCACCATACAAAGCCGAACAGAGAAATTACATGCGAAGTGATGGAAAGTCGCTACATAAAAAATGCTACTATAAATGAATCCGATCAAATTATGCTGAATGTAAAATTATTCGGCAAACCATTAAGCATGGAAATTGATAGCGGAGCAGGAATATCGCTGATAAAGAGTAAAGATTGGGGAAGACTAATCCAGAATTTGAAATTACCTCCAAGGATAGAAAAGACTCTACTCAAGGTCTGGGATGCTAATACAAATCCCATAAGGATATTAGGAGTTGCAAATGTAAAGGTAGAAACAACAAAATCTCAAGAAATACTACCAATATTTATCGTGAACGGAGATATTAACCCGATCATTGGCCATGAGTGGTTCGCGCCCCTAGGCATAAAAATATGCATTATAAAAAAATCGACATAGAATCGCAAGTCAAAAATAATTACCCCAGCTTACTCAAAAAAGAACCAGGAAAATTAAAAACCTTGCCTGTAGAGATAGAATTAAGAGACAGAGGAAAACCTATTGTAACAAAACCCCGGAAAGTACCTATAGCACAGCAAAAATTGGCACATCGAAACCACCACCAACAAACAGTAAATTGGCATAGCACAGCAAAGATTGCCAGCAAACGTCTCAACTCACAGACTATGTTAGATGAAAAACCATACTTCTGGAGTGGGGGAGGAGTGCAGTATTCAAGGTCAAGGTATAAACACATAATGTGTAATGAATATGTAAATAATAATAATTGTATAAATATAATGAATATGTAAATATAGAATAAAAGTAATGTATAAATAAAAATGTAAAATAACTATATAGTAATTAAGTATAACAATGTGTAAAAATTACAATGTTATTAAATCACAGACAGTTGTATAATAATAGAAAGCTTAGCTGACCTTATAGGGTCAGAAAACTATGTAAAATATTATATATGGTGAAAAACGTGAAAATACTGTGTGTATGTAAAAACATAAGTGAAAACACCATATATGGTTAGGAATGCAAAAGACACCAGAAGTCTTGAGGGGTATATAAACCCTCATAACCTGTTCTAATTGTTCTGAACACGTTCCGAGTATGTTCTGAGTTTTAATTATTTTATTTCGCCTTATAATAGGCTATGTATATAGTTGAATTTAACCGTATTAAACTATAATCTTACCATCTCAATTCTGCCTTTGTCCATTTATTTACTTGCTGGTCATAAGACACAGCAGAGGCCATCAAGGATTTCAGATTGCTGACATGAATAATCCTCACTAACCCTTATTGAAAAATAATTCATATGAAGACATTCATATCTTTTTTTTATTTTTTTCTATATGTCAAAGCGTCGGCAGGGAAGCGAACCCGTGACAACTGTCTGCAAGCAACTGCTTATTTGCAAGGCTGCTGCACAGACCTCTTGGCTACCAACGCTTGACATCTTTTTTTAATTTTTCTAGTAATAAATTTACTTAATGCAAAAAAAAACAAAACAAACAATAATAAACTATAAATATTATATATACAATTTTAATGCACAAATCAGCGCATAACAGCAGAGCTTCTTCAAATTAAATCACAATTTATTATAAACTTAATATAAATTATAATACATAATAAATAATGCCCGAGCACTTTCAAGAGAACTTAGCTCTCATAATCATGGGTAGCAAAGAGTAAGCGTAACAAGGTTGCTATGTGTAAATATATGCAGATATATGTAAATTAATTGAACTATATGCGTAAATCTAATTAACCCATTTCTTAGAAATTTTATAACACGTATCTTTCCTATTCATATCCATGATTATGAGAGCTAAGTTCTCTTGAAAGCGCTCGGGCATTATTTATTATGTATTATAATTTATATTAAGTTTATAATAAATTGTGAATTAATTTGAAGCAGCTCTGCTGTTATGCGCTGATTTGTGCATTAAAATTGTATATATATAGTAGGCAGCTGAGTGTGAAATAATTTCTTTTTATAAATATTATAATTAATATTTGCAGAATTTTTTATTTATAAAATAAACTAAAAAAATTGAAATATTAAATATGTTTGTTTCTCTTCTGTCATTTTTTTGTAAACATTTTTGTATGCCTCTGATGAAACTGTATATTTATTTAAAAAATGGCTGCCAAGCTTGATATACAGTTTAAACGTTCAACTACCAAATTAAATAATGCACCTTGTCTATTTGTGTTCAGTTTGTTAAAGGCTACAAATATTTATTATATTTTAAATTTATATTAATATTTTCCTAACCTTTAAATGCACCAAATCCTTGTTAAATATATTATTTTATAATGAACAAGAAATGTGAACAAAAGCTTCCAACAGTTAATTTAAAATGCTACTTCTCAAACTTTGTTCTAATGGTGGTATGATTTTAAGGCGTGTTTTTAGTCTAACTTTTTGATACACAAAAGAAACTTTTTTTGGTTTACTTAAAGAAACAAAGTAATTTATTTAAATAATTTATTAAATATTCCAGTATTTTTTATGATTACAAATTATTAAAAATTTAAAATATATCTATACCATTCAATTTTGTTTCTTTTTTATTTTACTGCATTTTTATAGAATTAAAACAAAAACAAAAGTTCAAGACTATTAGTTATTTAAAAACTATCATTTCAATTATTTATTTTGGTAAAACAAAAAACACCGTGGAACCGGTGTTGACAACACCTCTGTCAGGAAGAATTCTCAATATCTTTTTTTATAATTCACGAATATGTTGTTTTATTTACCTATTTTTGTTTTATTTACATTTGTCATATTTTTATATTAATAACTTCAGTTAATAGAAAAAAATATTAAATAAATTGGAAATATTATAATTTTGGCCCCAATTTTTTTTTTTTTTTAAACAACACTAATAAAAAACAACAACACTGGAAATATTAAATACCATCAATTCTTTTCAGTCATTTTGTTTTAGACATTTATTGCATGCCCCTGAAACTATAACTAAACAAAAAATAGCTTCTGACATTGGTATACTGATAAATACACAAGTACCACTGTATGATATGGTGGCATCTGCATGAGATCAGAGGCATGTTAAAATAGATTTATTTTCATTAAAAATTAGTTTTGAAATTTATTTTGTAATTATTAAATTAAAAATATTTTTCATGAATTGGGTTTGAGAAACATTGTTTTAGAAAATCAAAAGGCATTATAGATATTGCTTTCATTATCCGATAAATACAAAAAAAGTGATATGAATAAGGCTATGATCTATATTTAATTTACATTAAATCAATACATTTGGATCACTTACTTAAGACTTGCAGTAATGTTGAAAAATAACTGCTTGGCAACTAACATTTACTCATAATAGAAATCTACACAAGGCATTAGTATTGTCAGAAACTTGGAGGTATGTGAAATAAAAACTGGAATTAAATATGGATATGTAGTAATTCTAACTTTGTGTTCAATATTTATTATAGTGAATTTTGCAACAATTATAGACAATTTCATGAGAGAGGCATCAAGGTATAAAATATATAGATTCGATGAAGCTTTTTTATTTTTTACTCAAACCAATTACAAACAAAAGCTTTGACTTTCAGATTAATAGTAAAATGATACTTGTAATATTTTACCAATTTGAAGGATGGCCCACAATGTGTTTTTAATATTTTGAAAGCACTTTTCACTTGAATGATCACTAACTTGTGTGAATCAGTTTAAATATCATAGAAAATTTTTGGTTAGAAAAACAATCTTGGATGTTGAATCACATACCTAATTCAACTAATTTAGTTATACATAGGTGCTGTTATTCTATAAATGTAATGTAAGGAAATAATACATGGTAACCATATCAATATTACATAAAGGAATTGGCAGCATTTATTTAAGGTTAATCCATAATATTCTGAAAATATAATGATTAGATATTAAGATCACTCAAAACATTCTTAAACTCTCTGATGTAATACTAGATATATTATTGCAAGGATAAATCATTGTTGGTTTAGATGTGAAGCAGATGAATGATAATAGAATTTTAAAAATATTTTATAGTGGACTTCAGAATAATTTGATAAAAGATCTCTGACTACATTAGAAAAATTAACTTTAAGATAAAGTAAAGGGGTGCAATATTAATGACATTAAATATGAGAATATGAGTGAGAATAGAATCCGTGGAAACATTGAGCAAATGAACAATACAAACTTCTTAAAAAATATTTTACAGTGGACTTATAGAGAAGATTGGGGGGGGGGGGTTAGTTTAAAGATAAACTGATGCTATACTGACTGATAGGCCAAACATAGAATATTATAGAGATTGTTGAGCTTGTAACAATAAGACTTTTTAAAAAGTATTTGACAATAGCTTGAGAACAATTTTAAGGAAAGTGTCTGTTTACATTTGAAAAATTATGTTAAAAATAAACTTTTTATTAAAAATGCAATATTGATTGCTTTTAGGAGAATGTAAATACTAAGATGTGAAGTCTTCAGAAAAAAAAAAGAAACCACCATACAAAATATCAATTAGTCGAAAGTAACATGATTTATGTGGACATATCCACAATTCATGAACTGTTTTATGTATTCATTATAAAACTTAGCTCTAATTTTTTGTTCTACATATTTCTCTTAATCAACCTTTTTTATTTTTTTTTTGCTCTGAAGTAAATAGTCATATTCATTTATAGATGGAAGCTAAGGACGAAATGATAAAATGAATTAAAAAGTGACAAAGTTCACATTATTTTCATACAGAAAACATGTAGAAAACACACAGAATTTAGTTGCTGCTTATTCAATCATTTTAAAAGTAAAAATGGATATAAAAATAAAAATAATCCAGAAATTTTTAAAAAATTAGAAGAATTATCTCAAATACGCAGCTTATAATAACTATCAAAAATTAAGAAATACATAAAGCTATATAAAATCCAAAACAAACCAATTCCTACAGTAACTATCAAGTATAATCTTGATTGTATTACTTTAGCAAAGAAAAAAATAAAACATTTAAAGGGCAGCTCTCATGTATTTGATAATTCTTTTGAATATTTACTAAAACTAGAATCCTAAACAAAAAAAAAAAAAAATCATTTAAACACCAATATTAAAAAAAAAAATACAAAAATGTTTATAAATCATTTTAAAATAAAAATATACCTTTTTTAATAGTTTAACGGCATGAAGGATGGAGTGATGTAAAATCATCATCATCAATCGCATTTAATACATAAATCTAATTTAAAATTAAAAAATATAAATAATGTAATGAATATGAGCATGAGAGATCAGCAAAAACAAAGACTAATTATAAATTCGCATGAATTCCAGAGAATAATAATCATTCATCATCATAAATGATAGAAAAAATGAAATCAACAGAAACCATGTGACAGGATTTGAAAGTGGTCCACTATAGATCAGGCTAATTATTTAGTCCTTGCTAAACTTGGGGCATATTATATAAACAATAATTTGATTGCACAAACTTAAATGCTAATCCATAAGAATATAAAAATTAAAAAAATAACGATCATCATTAATTTCCTTTAGCCACTTACTACCATTAATGTACTGGGTAAGTATAAACTTAATTTTGAACTAATAATAAAATAAAAATTTAGTGCATGAATTTTAAATAATAACCCCTTTGTGGCATTCAGCACTACCATCCCCAACCTGGATGTATAACACTAAACATTAACCCCAATCTATATAACTGACCATTATATATGAATCCAGCTCAGGGAGCAAGAGCTCTATAATTGTTACTGGGAGCAAGAGATAATACCAACATATATTTTAAATCCATTTTCAGATTGAATAAATTCATTGGAATTACATAAAAAATGAAATATAAATTTATTAATAACAATAAAATGAAATTAAGGTATGCTAAGTATGCTATAAATATAAATTCAGCGTTCTGATTTTGCTGAAAATAATACAAAATGTATGTTATCACATTATAATTTACAGATATTTCTATGTACATAAACACACACACACATATATATATATACACACACACAATGGTAAAATATCCAACATAAAAAATTATTCGTCTACAATGTTGTTATAGATATATACTTAATATAATAATCAATCTAAACAAAATTAAAATAAACAAACAATTATATTTACAATTATTTAATTATCAACCCAGCTTTCATCTCTTATTGAGACAATTTCAAGATATAGTTTTATACATCACATGATTTACCAATTACATTTATTCCACTTATTTAACATTATTCTACCTTGAACAATACAACTTACATTATATATATAAATAAATGACATAAAATAAAAACACATAAAAAAATAAAAATTTTAAAACTATAAATACCTATACATATACTTTTATATACCTATATAAATAAATACACTACCCCACCCCCCTTTATAAACTCATTCACAATTCTACCATAATTTTTAAATCTTCCAATTACCTAATAATGCCAATTCCCACCTAATATTTCTGGAACTTTAACTATATTTACACATCAATCCAAATTTTTGTGAATGAACAAAGTTTCATAACATATCCTTTTTTGATAATCTTTAATATGTTTTATAGCTAATATTCTTCTCATACTCCATTTTATAATCAGCATCTAAATAATGTATATATGGTATCTTTACTACTAATTGTTCTATCATGTTCCTTCCCTATCACTTATTGTTCATCCTGTCTATCCTATATACATCTTATTACAATTTCCACATTCAATTTTATAAACCATTACTCCTTTACTATTAATACAATTTATCCTATTAGCCTTATATAACCATCTACCTAAAAATTACTATTTTCCCATGCTATTCTTACATTATCTGGTAATTTCTCTCTTATTAACTTCTTATACACTTTCCTTGAATATGGAATAGATACCCACTTATAATCTTTATATTTATTCTTATCATACTTATTTCCATTATTTATATTTTGATTTCTACAAATATTTTTTTTATATCCAATTTTAACATAATCATTCTCTAATTCTAATTTTTGCTCATTTTTTGACTTAAATCCCTTTAAAACCCCTACTTTCTGACACCATGGCTGATATGACTTTGGATTAATTAAACCTCTAATTTTTCTATTTTTAATATAATGTTTTACCACTATTTCATTCATTATTCCTCTCTTCACAAAAAAAATGTAAATATTTTAATTCATTTATCTCTTTTTCCACTGAAAACAAATTTTATATTTATTATTATTCAATTCATTAAAAATCTTATCAATACTTCTATTTTCAATAACAATAATATCATCTACATACCTATATTCTATAATTCTTTTACTCTTTATAAACTTAGTCACTATACTTTCCTCTATAATACTTACAACTACTGATGATAATATCCCACTTATCGAACACCCCATAATCCATCCCTTTTCTATACTCCAAAATTCCTTATATTTAAAATACAAAGCCTCATATACCATTAATAATGTTTCATAAATAATATATGTCTAATCCTCTGACAAAACTACTTATTTTCAGTTTTGTCATAACTATTTCTATACTATCTTTTGTAGGTACATTTTCATACAGTTTTCTCAATATCAAATAATGAAATTATTTAATTTCTATTTGAATTTAATACTATTTAACTTACTAACAATTACTTCAGAATTTTTTATATAATATTTTCCAAATTCAATTACTTTTACAATCTTTTTATATATCAAATTAAATATACCTTTAAGTATATAATTATTAAAATCAAAATAACCCTTATTGGCATATTCTCTTTATCTGTTGTAGCTTTTCCTACTATACATGGATGTGTAAATATATATTCCTTCTCATTGATTAAATTCTTCATTTTACATAATTTAACAATAATTTATATCTTGTCTTAATCTTATTTCCAGGATCTTTACTTAATTTTTTATATACTTGTTTAAACATATCTTCACATATTTTCATCTCATAAACCAAAATCATTTAAAATTACAAATCCTGAACCTTTATCCTCACTTGTTACTATTAAACTTCCTTTATTTACCATCTCAACAATTTTATATATTATAGACCTTTCTTTCCATTCCTTCTTAATATATTTAACTATTTTATTTGAAACATTATGAATTTTTGATTGTAATTCAACTTTTAAATCACTTTTTATATTTGCTGCTTCCACACTTACAATAGTTTCCTTTTGAACATCATTATTTAGAAATGGTACATATTTACTTCTCTATTTAAAACTCTTCATTATTCATTATCAAATTCCACATTAGATAAATTTATAAAATTATTTTTTTCTTTTTTATTCCATTCATATTTAGTAGACATATTCTTTAATCCATTTTTAAAATTTTCTTTACAACATAACCATTTCCATTTATGATCATATTTTTTTGAAAGTTTAGTTCTCAATTCAATATTATGATCCAACAATCAGATCTTTATATATTCAAATATATTTCTCTTTAATATATATTTCTTGCTATTATATTTATTATTATTATAATTAATTTCAGCATATTTTTCTTTTAAAAACCAATTTAAAATTGTCACTTGAATTTTATTACATAAACCATTATTTTTATAAATTTTCGTGTTATTAATTCTGAATTTACATGATGTAGGCATTATTCCATTCTCTTTACATTTATTTAAAAATAATAAATGGTATTTAAATCCTTCAATTCTTTTCTGAATATTCCATAACTGTTTAAAAACTTCAAAATTAATTTCATCCAAATTTAAATATAAAAATGTCTATATATCATTTACATAAGATTTCTCCATAATTAAAATTCTGTATACAATATCGTTCAAAAAAAGTTACAATGCCGAAACACACAAATCTCAAATATATACAATGGTCAAATATCCAACATGAAAAATTATTTGTTCACAATGTTGCTATAGATATATACTTAATATAATAATCAACCTAAATAAAATTGAAGCAAACAACCAATTGCATGTACAATTATTTAATTATCAACCTGGCTTTCATCTCTTATTGAGACCTTTTCAAGATATAAAGGTTTATATATCACATGTGATGTTCTGTAGCTTCTTCTTAAACGAAGTCAAGAATCTCTCGGCAATTATACCAATTATATTAATTACACTTACACCACCTATTGGACATTATTCTACCTTCAACAGTACAATTAACACTATATATATATAATATAAAATAAAAATTAAACTATATAAATATACCTGTAAATATATTTTTATATACCCATATAAATAAATTACTACTCCCCCCCCCCCCTTATAAACTCATTCACAATTCAATCATAATTTTAAAATCTTCCAATGATCTAATAATGCCCATTTTTCACTTAATTTTGCTGGAACTTTAACTTTATTTACACATTAATCCAAAATTTTCTGAATGTACAAAGTTTTATAACATATCCTTTTTCTCTCATCACACTTCACTTTATGACCAGTATCTAAATAATGTATATATGGACCTGATCCAAACTCTAATATTCTTCTCACACTCCATTTTACGTCCAGTATCTAAATAATGTATATATAGTCCTGACCTAATATCTTTCCTACTAACTGCTCTATCATGTCCCTTGCCTCTATCAATTATTGTTCATCATCAGTCCTATATATACTGAATTACAATTTCCACATTTAATTTTATAAACCATTTCTCTTTTACTATTAAAACAATTTTTCATATCTGTATTACATAACTATTTATGCAAAGACATTATTTTTCAATGGTATTCTTACATTATCTGGTAATTTCTCTCTTACTAATTTCTCATACACTTTCTTTGAATATCGAATAGACATCTACTTAGAATATGTATAGGTATTATACCGGTCAGAATTGTATGTTCATCTAACAAGATTCAGAATCTAGGCAAAAGTACCTTTAAATCCACTCATGCATGAGATACACAGGTCAGAAGCAATCATGAATTCTGCCCTGTTTACCTTTCTCTAAAAACTACAACATTATGAACAACATTTCTGATGAGAGCAGATGAAATTTATTGATTCCAGTCTGGAGAAACAGTGGAGAAATAAGGGATCTACAGGAAAATATTGATGCTACATGACTTCGAACCCCTAACAGGATGTGCTAGCTTCTAATTACATTACTATTTTGCTAACAATCATTAATAAATGTAAAAGACTGGCTTAAGATCAATGGAATCTAGGTCATATATAATGCAATCTAATTAATGATATGTATGCATAAAACATGAGAAAAAACACTTCAAATGATTATGAAATGTTAATAATTTATTTATAATAATTTGTTAGAAATTGGGTAAACAAATAATGATTAAATAATTTAATAAATACCACGGTGACTTTTTTACATGTCATAATTAATAGCACCTGGGTTTCACAGAATTATTGGTAGTTATTTGCGTATTCTAATAGATTACATATTAGATCCTAGATTAATGATTAAAGAATACACAGATACAAGTTACATAGATAAATAAAAGTCAATAAATAATCACATTGCAGCTTAATATGTTAATGAAGGAAGATATCAAATTTATAATGATTTTATAGTTTGAACGCTAAGATTTATTCAATAGAAAAATAAATGACCTTAATGAATACAGATAAATGGAATTTGATTTACGTAATTCCATTTATTACAGTCTTCTAACTATTCATTAAAACATATGTAAATGATGCATTTATTTTGTAATAAACTAAAGATCAGCCTTTCAAGCTAATGTACATGCACTTTTTATGAATATTAGTACTAATAAATAAATACTTTCATTTCCAACACAAGACAAAGTCTTTTCGAAAGAATAGAATGAATCCACCTATTCTTCCAACCCAAATGCTTATATATGGGCAAATCTTAAGTACTGGAAATGAAAGCGTGAGAATAAACTAATCACTTTAAATTACTTTTTACTATGTCTGAATGAAAGATGCCCACAAAATTTTCTAGAATTTACGAAACGTCATTCTTAAGTGAAACCAAACATGTGTCAATGAGGCATTTATTTTATATAGCACTATGTATATAAGCTCGGTGCAGCCATCGTTGAAACACTTGGAAAAACTCTAACTTTTAAACTTAAAGTATTTTGTAAAAATGATGATGATGATGGAGTAGAAGGCAATTCCCTTGCTTTCTGGATACCATGATAGTCTACAAGATGCAGAGAAAGGTGAACTAAAAGCCGATGCCACCTTAAGAAACCCTCAAGATGAAGCCAACTTGCCACAGCAGAGTAAAAATACCGGTAACAAATCTCTATTCATCTAAAGTTAACTTTTAAACTAAACTTCGTAATTCCTAAAAGCTAGCTAAATTTAGTATTTATGGCCAAAGTAATTTAATGCATTCTAAACTTCCAAGTTAAATGTATATTTTATTTTCTTTCATTTAAATCATAAATATTGTCTGATTGATTTAATTTTAACTTGTTTATTTTATTCTGATTTATTAAAACTGTTTTAGACTTTAATTGATTGATTCTAATTGAGTGATTCTAAATGATCTATTTTAAATGATAATTATGTTTCCAACATAATGTATGTATTCAGCCTAATAATAATATTTGCTTTTGTTAATAATATTCATAAATGAACTAAAGTTATAACAAACTGAATCAATCTAATTTAAACTAATTGTGTTTCAATTCCCTTTTTAAACTAAGCAAATAGAGTTAAATTTCACATGAAATCTTATTTTAAATTTGTGTCTTTTAGTTAAATCTATGCCAATTTTATTTTATTTTCAATTATGTATTAGTTTATGCTATGTTGTCCAGAATGGAGTTTTATTCTTAGTTAAATCCTTCGTGAGAAGTGATTAGATATTCTCACATGTATAGGTAATATTGCGTATTAACGCACAAACAAAACTCCCTTCTGAAATGGATAAAATAAGTCTTATTTGCTTTAAGATAGATTTGCTTTAAATGTAATATTTAATTAATATTTAGCTGAAGTGATGAAATACAGCATAAAAATAGAACTTAGTAACGTAATTATCCAAAATATGCTGTAATCCTCCCTAGAATTATAAATGCCTATATAGATAGCTTAGCAAATTAGATTCATAAGCTTTCCTTAATAGCATAGTTATAGATGCTATATTATGAACTGATCTATGGTAGTTTCATAAAAGGAAATTTGTTTAGCACCCTATTTTGTTATATAATATCAGTGGGGCAAATGTGTCCTTAAGAAACGTTTAGGCGTACATACTTGTTGCAGTACCATTTTAATGGGCATATGTTTTAAGGGCTATCCCATTACTCTTAGTTCGGACAACTATCTATTTCAGATGAGCGGAGGTTAAGGGCCACCCCATTCTGCATATTTAGAACTAGAGCATGAAGATCCAGAGAATTAAACTAGTTGTTCGATCACCTGGGCTAAAAGGTCTCTATTTCACAGCAATGGGTACGGTGTTAAGGGAACTGGTACTAGGTACGAATCCCGTGTAAAAGCACACATTTGAGATGCACGGACTCAGATTGTATATTTCCTATACACCTTGGTATCTGAAGTCTGACTGGCAATCATCAGTTCATCCCGCCATATAATTGTATATTTCAGCATTGATCTGAAACAGAATCTGATTTTAAAGGCATATAAGCTAAATAGAGAATATGTTAAATAATTCACGTTTAGTAAAATATTCTTTATAAATAATTATAATCACTTCTTCTAGCTCTAAAGCAAATCTAAATCCATATATATAGCATAAACTAGGCATAGATCATCATGAGCAAATTAAACTAAATGTTAACACAGTAATAAGTCTCATGAAAATGTAACTTAAAATATTGCAAATCTTCATCACCTGCGAGTGATAGATATATATATAGCAAACAAAGTAAATTAAATAATTTGTAATCAGAAAACTAAGATCACCTGTGAGTGATTTGAAACACTATATATATATATATATAAACCATAACTGCTTGTAATCCTTAAAATCATCACTTGCATGTGAACTAAAATTCCAAATATTACTATATTATAATTTCTAAAATCATCACCTGAGTGTGAACCAAAAGCAAATATTAAATTGTAATCCCTAAAATTATCACCATTTATTAATTTTATTATTCAAATATTTGGCTTTCATTAAATTAATTTAAATTTTAACTTCTGCTTAGTGTTTCAATTTTGCTCATAATTAATTATTGACTTATTATTTATTGGTTAACTGTTCGTTATTAAAAATCACAATCCACATTTAGTAATTATACTCATGCCTACACCTATATAGATAACTATACTGTTAAATATGCCAGTTTCCTATAGTCTCATATTTTACTGATGTGCTACTGCTGGCACGCAATTAAGGAAAATACTGCTGTGACCTCATATATGTCATCCGTAAGGTAGTAAATCTTTGAGTGTTGGTAAAGGAACTGAGATTAGGGGTCTCAACAACCTCATTTTGATCAAACCTTGGCATGATTTACTAAAACTCTGGATTTTGTTGCACGAATGTACAGATTTGATCGTTACAGTAAAAAAACTTACACTTAAATATTTAAGAATCCCATAATGGTAGGATGGAGAATTAAAATAAGATCTGTCGCTAAATTGAATTATAAGCATATTAAATCAAATATAATCAAACATAAAAATAAAATTAAAAGTGGGCCGCATTTAAAATAATAAGATAAAAATAGTGAAATCCAGCAAATATGTTTAGAGAATAAAATTATAGATTCATGCATTATATTTTACAGAGAAAAAGAGACAGTCATTAATTTACTAGAGTTGTGATAATCGGCACTACATCGCTGATTACTAAATAGAGAGTTACATTTATATTTTAAATAAATTACAGATTACATAAATGAAGATTTTAAGAGTTCATATTAGTGGCAGAGACAGGATTACCTTCTGTGACTTGACGACTTGATGCCCGTATGGGTTGATATGTGTAAGGAATAAGTATGGAAAAACACAGTCGACAAAGCAGATTTTGAAGAAATAATGGTTGGCATCTTTGGGGAATTAATTAGTATTTCATTGCAGCAGTCTTTAATTGGCAATGGCATAGCAGCATAGTGGTATGGAGACGATCTTGAAAAGATTGGGAAATCAAATTTCTTCCCTTTACTTAGAAGTCATATTTTAAAAATTTGAGTGATGTAGATTTGTTCTGCAACACCTTCTGAAATCAAAGCAAAAAGTGCCTAGCATAGAATTTTGGCTGTATTTATAAGCCACCAAAACCTTCTAAAAACTTCTATTACCTTGCCACTGTCGAGGTCTGGATGTGCATTAACTGGCCTGAATGCACTTATCCTTTGTTATCATTTTCATTTTAAAGATGACAACAAGATAAGTTCTAGAGAGTATTGTTTTAATCAATTTTGAGTTTGGAAATATATTCAAGCGA
Organism: Epiperipatus broadwayi; assembly: GCA_028023455.1. Taxonomy (NCBI): domain Eukaryota; kingdom Metazoa; phylum Onychophora; class Udeonychophora; order Euonychophora; family Peripatidae; genus Epiperipatus; species Epiperipatus broadwayi. The sequence goes on along the minus strand of JAQFVV010012398.1, from coordinate 12,370,558 downwards.
TATAGTTTCCATTAACATTAGGATTTTAAAAATAAATCTACTTTACTAATGACATTTTAAAATTGAACAAGGTATATTCTTTTGTTTATAAATCTAAGTTATGTTAATTACTCTCTAGGACTAACTCTGGCATTGCATCAGTTTAATAAAATACACGAATAATAAAATATAAAAACTATAAAATATTTAAGAAAATGTAATTATAATTTATAATATTTTTAGCTATCTGTGATACATACACAACTATTTATAGTAGTGAAAATTTAAATATTTTCAAATTAAAATTAATATTCTTTAACCAAAATAATGTTTAACTAACAAAACAGAAGGGGGTAATGGTGTGTATATGTGTACTTGAACTTCCTAGTGATTAACAAATATATAAATGGGCTTGAACCTCTGGTTCAAGGTTTCTAAGATCACCAGACAGTGAAGCAAAATATGTGAAACAGATTTTATTGCTTTAGTATTTATATATTTTTAACATTTTTTAATGTATTTTTTGTCATTTATTTATATGTATAATGTTAATTGTATTGTTGAAGGTAGAATAATAATCAATAGGTGGAGTAAATGTAATTGATAAGTCATGTGATGTGTAAAACTTTACCCCTTGAAAAGTTCTCAAAAAAAGATGAAAGGTGGGTTGATAATTAAATAATTGTAAAATTTAATTGTTTGTTTCAATTTTATTTAGATTGATTATTAAATAAAATATATATCTATAACAATATTGTGGACAAATAATTTTTTATGTTGGATATTTGATCATTGTATATATTTGAGATTTACGTGTTTCGGCATTATAACAATTTTTTGAACATTATTGTATACAGAATTTTAAATATGGAGAAATCTTATGCAAATAATATGTGGATATTTTTATATTTAAATTTGGATGAAATGTTTTTAAATAGTATCGAATATTCAGAAGAAAATTAAAGGATTAAAATACCAGTTATCATTTTTAAATAAATGTAAAGAGAATGGAATAATGCATACGTAAGGTAAGTTCAGAATTAATAATGTGAAAATTTATACATACAAAAAGTTTATGTAATAAAATTCATGTGACAATTTTAAACTTGTTTTTAAAAGACAAATATGTTGAAATTAATTATAATATTAAAAAATATAATAGGAAGAAATATATATTAAAGAGAAATATATATCTGAAAATTTATTTGAATATATAAAGATCAGTTTGTTAGATCGTAATATTGAATTGAGAACTAGAATTTGGAAGACATAAGATCGCAAATGGAAACGGTTATGTTATAACAAAGAAAATTTTAAAAATGGATTAAAGAATATGTCTACGAAAAATGAATGGAGTAAAAAAAAAATAATTTCATAAATTTATCTAATGTGTAATTTGATAATGAATAACCAAGGGTTTTGAATAAAGGTGTGAAGTATGTACTATTTGTAAATAATGATGTTCAAAAAACAACTATTGTAAGTGTGCAAGAAGCAAATATAAAGAATGATTAAATAGTTGAATTACAGTCAAAAATAAATAATGTTGCAAATAAAAAAATTAAATATACTAAGAAGAAATGGAAAAAAAGATATATATAATATGTAAAATTGTTGAGAAGGTAAATAAAGAAAGTTTAATAGTTACAAGTGAGAATAAAAATTCAAGATTTGTAATTTTAAATGAATTGGACTATGAGAGGAAAATATGCGAAGACATGGTTAAATAAGGATATAAAAATTAACTAAGGATTCTGGGAATACAATTAAAACAAGGTATAAGTTATTGTTGAATTATAAGAAAATGAGAAATTTAGTTAAATAATTGTAAATAAAATTGGTTGTTTGATTCAATTTTATTTAGATTATTATATTAAGCATCTCAATCTCTCTCTCTGTATATATATTGTGCCGGTCAAAATAGTGTATTCATTCAACAAGACCAATAATCCAAGCAAAAGTACCTTGAATCCAACCATGCACAAGATACATATGTCAGGACAAGGATGAATCCTAACCTATTTGCCTAAACTATTGCCTCTCTGACTAATGGATAACGTTTGTGATGACACTAGCAGTGCTTGGTTTTATTCCGTCCCAGCTAGAGGTCATGGTTCACATAGAGACTCAAAATAATAAAGGGTTTATATGAAAAATCAATGATTTAATGGATTCTGACGATTGCAGAATAGTACAGATATGATTCGATCAATTACTAATGGTTTGAACCATAATAATGATAATTCTTTCTGGCAACATTATAAAGAAGTGAATTTAAATCAAGGAAATATTTAAATAAATAGAGTAATTAACCTTAGAGATTGGGAGTGATGACAAACTAAGCTTATTTAAAATAACAATATTATAGGAATTTAGTACAAAATAAGTAGTCTTTGTTTACACAATTGGTTATTTTCTTTAATTCGTTTTGATGCGGCTTTGACAATGTAAAAGTTTGTTAATTGGTCGGCCAAAACCAATCAGCAATAAAATATTATTAGCCCTCTTCAAGATATTACAAATAAATCTGTATATATATATATATATATATATATATATATATATATATATATATATATATATATATATATATATATATATATATATTACAAGACATGAAAGATGGGCATTTAAAACACTAATATATTTAAAATCATTTGTATATAATGAGTGTGGGAAGCAAAATAGTTCTTAAATAAATAATTGTCAATTATACAGTCAGATTTAATTAATTACGAAATTTGTTTGTGAAGGACGTGCCATCATGGCAGAGAGCATTTCAGGTTTGCTAAATAAAGATATAAAATGATGAAGAAGGTAATATGCTATTATAGATTAAAACAAAAATAAATGAGGTCTGTTATGAACCTCTGGGTGGCTTTGCTAAAGGAAATTCCTAGTAAATGCAACTAGATGATGAGAAATGCTGGCCCTCCAGCCAAAACATATCTCTAAATAATCATAACAATATTTTGATGTGCTGGACTTTCCATACACATCTTAAATGGCAATGCCTGAAAATGGATCCCTTGGTATGAACTATGTCTACTTTGAGGGAGTATGAAAGATTGGATTGTTCATAGTTAAATTTCCAAAGGTCCTGATGAGTAAGTAGCAAAGCAAAATAATAAATGAATGGTTGTAGCTATAAAAAACATTAATGCCTTAGACATATATATAGATAGTGTATCACTAACAAAATTAATCAATGAATTCCTGATTAAAATAATCAGTTCCCCGACATCGATAGAAAGTCCCCACAAACCTTAGTCCACTAATGAATGAATCATAAATATAATATATATATATATATATAAAGAAATTAACTAAAATATAAATTGTTTTCCACACTTCACAAATATTTCATTTATTAATAAGTTCTTAAATAGTTTATCAAAGATTACAAAATAAGACTGTTTTTAATTAACATAGACGGGCATTGAATATCAAACTAATAAACTGTAAATCATAATTTTAATATTTTTCTGACAAATGAAATATATGTATGAAATATATACTGAGAAAATTCTATGATAAATTTTACTTAATTGATTCACTAAAATTATTTATTCTTTCAGAAATAATTACAGGGCTATTTTAAATTGGAGGTAATAGTAAGATACTTTTAAAATAAATCATTCAAAATAAATTTATAATGATATACAAAACTAAACGAGCTTTCTATTAATTAATTTACGGGAAGTAAGTCTCCCATAAAGATTTTGACTGGAAAAATAAGAGGGAGAAAATTTAAAGTTAATAGCTCATTGAATTTTGTACTTGGAAATTTCAGTAAATCAAATATTCTAAATAAACCAACAAAAATTAATTTAATTTGCTGCATCAAAATAATGTGAGATTTTTAGAATTGATATTTTAAATTTAATAAAATTAAAAGAAGCATTTTCAACCAAGACGTATAAACATCACACAGATATATAAAATATAAATTAGTATTGATTTGGAAAACAAGTAAAATGGAATCAATGGCTTGCGGCAAATTGGACATTACCTCAGAATCAATCAATCAGTAGGCATTCCATGGCTTGAAACAGGCAGTTAATACAGTCAGATCATTTCAGGCTTCCTCAACACAGTCTCTGGCTAGATGTTTAAAGCACTGGAAAGTCATGGATGGGCTGGTGGGACAGAGTTCCGGAAAGCAAGGGTCGATCTTTCAGCCAGTCATTCTTTAATCATGATGTACTGAATCTAAACTACACTCTTCAGTGAACCTCAATAAATAATTAATTAATCCTCCTTATCAATATTTTCCACTATTTATATGTTCTGGTCTTTATCTATAGGATTGAATCTACAGTGACAATTGCAATCACTCTAAATGATTCTCTGAGGTTGGTGCCTGCTTTGGAGGGAAATCTATAATTCTGCACGAACATGCCCCAAGGATTGACTTGCTAATTAAAACAACAACAACAACAACAACAAGCATATTAAGTTTATCAGTCATTGTACTAACAAAATCTATTTAATTAAGGTTTAGATTAACAAAAATGTAGATTTTATTCAAAATTTTTTTAGGAATTTGGTACAATGACTTTCAAACTTATATTTGACATAAACCTAAGTAGAAATTTACAAAACATTTCATACATATCTTACATTGTTTAAATAATTGATTTTCAAATGTACATTGATTAAAAGATAAATATAAAATGTTACCAACTGATTTATTGAAGAAAATGAACTTTAATAAAGAATTTGAAATATTTGTAACATTTTATAGATATCTAGGATTCAATTCCATTTAATAAAATAAACACAATATACATTTTACAAATATTATAAATAAATAAACTATTATAAAAGGTTAATTAATCATAAAATACAAATTAATCAAAAGATTATAATAATTATAAATATACTAACACCTAATATGAGATGGGCGTCAGTTAATAAGGATTGAGTTCAAATCCAGACTAGTGCTGATGACATTGGCACTAGGTGAAGCAGAAATATGTACTATATATATATATAAGCCCACAGATGTGCTGTATATTTTAAAATTAACATTTTTGGATTGTTATAAAACAATAATAAAAAATCATTTTTATAATAAATAATAATTAATTTAAACATAAATGTGATTGATGACTGATTTAAATATATATAAGTACCCATTCTAATGTGTGTACAACTGACATTTATATCCTAATGATAGGATATTCAATTATTTAATAAATAAGCTTATTAAATAAAATATTGTTGTTATTAATTGTAATTACTTTTACCAAATGACACATTTTAAAAGGTTATAGAAAAGTTTTCTTTGAAAAATTCTGCATAAAAGTTTTTCTTTTTTTTTCAAGTTACTTTTAATTGTAAATGTCTTTAAAAAAATTGCTAGGTGATTTTATTTTTCATCTACAATATAGAAAGCTTCTGAGTTTCTCTTTTAATAACTAAAGGAAACTGGAAACAGAAATTTATTATTTTCTTATATTATTTTAGATTTAGTTGAATAATTTGGTCAAAAATTATTTACCTTTAAAATCAGCTGATATCTGTATATAATACACAACACAGTAATTTTACCTGTACTTCTTTGCATATAAATAAAGCAGCATATATAAAAAATCAGCAAGGTAATACTTCAGCAAGCCAATGGAATCTCTTGGTAAGCCAGTCCATTCTAAAACCAGTTGATTGAGTTATTGACATCTTCAGGAAAGGTATAAATCAGGGAATTGGTGACATTGAGTCAGCTCCATTCAGTCTGTATAATTTGATTGACTACAGGCATGTTGTCTGATACACACATATATATAGAGGCTATGAAAAGTTGGGACTTGCTTCCATGTAAATTCAAACTACCATCATTGTACTAGCAGCAGCAGCTGGATACACTGTCTCTTGTCTTCAGTTATAACTTCATAATATTGCTGTGAAACTGCTATAAGTGCAATATAAAACTATTGACCAAAAATTGTGTTTATTTCTACTTTTCCTTTCAACTTTATATATATATATATTGTAATCAGTTGGGTACATACTGCACTAAAAATAATTAAATAGTTGGCAGCAGGTTACTCAGGTTTGAGTATAAAATATATAATGAATGGGGAAAAGTAATATTTCATTTTCATAGACCTATTTTTTAATGGGTCTTTATTTAACTCAATATTATTTAAGTCCCCAATATGATAGTATGAAAATTCTCAAACATTAAATATATTTAAGAGTATTTAAAAAAAAAAGACAGGGAAGAACAAAATAAGATTTTAATACCTTTGAAAATTTTATTTTTATTTAATCAAAGTTGTTTTTTTTGTTTATCTCTGTAATGAAAAGAAAAATCAAATCAGTGCAATTAACCAATTATTTTGTTGTTTTTTTGCAAGAAAACTTGGTTTTTAATTATAAAAGAATATCAAGAATTTTCTAATATTAAGTTCTTGATTTGTTTTGAATATCTATGATTATGGAGAAAATTGGCTGAACAATTATATTCATGAAATTTTATCTAATTGGTTACCATGAAAACTATCATGTAAGAGACAGATTTTAATTGGCTTCTAGGCAAGATTGTTCTAGAAAAAAATATATGTGAGGATGTGAATAAATAACCAGACTCAAGTGTCTGGAGAAAGTATTCCTAATTTAACTGTTGAAGAGACATCAGTCAAGTCTTGATCGTGCTGCTGAAAAAGACAGTAGATGAAATATTACTAACTTTGCTATTGAAAAGAAAGGAGTGAAGTTTAAATCCAGCTGCTAAAGAAGAAAGAAGTTTTTACAAGCTGTGGCATAATACCGCAGAAATCTTTATCAAGCTATTGAATAAAATAGCAGAAGTTTTTTACTAAGCTTTTACTATACTGAGTTTAGCACGAAAATGGTTTGTACAATGAAAACCATGTGCATAGTTCAGCAAAAAGCTAAGGCATCATGTTCCTCCATATAAGTTACCTTCACTGAAATAAGAATGTAGAGAAGGTGCCCCCTAAAGTAGTCTGCAATCTTGCCTTCAATCAAGCACATGAGTTTCTGTCTGAGTCAGTACCACCTGGAAAATTAAGAAAATAACACTGGACAAAATTTTCTAATTTCATTGTTTACTTGGAATTGCTGCAGACCACAAGAAGAACACCTTAACCATGTACGTGTTTAAAAAGCTCAACTGAAAACAAAACTGGAAATTGCAACTGGAAAGGACTCCATAAACATTAAAGCCATGGTTAAAGGTATTATTTTTTGGTGTGTGCACACTATATTTTTAAAAACAGAAAATTCATTTTGTTTTATAAATGTAATAAAGTTTTTTTTAATAAGAATTGACAATGTTAAATAATTCAATTAAGTTAAAATGTTTCAAATTGTTAAACATTCTTTTTTTTTCTAAAACCAAATCAATTTTCTCTTACAAATGGTAAAATAGCTTAAAAAATATATAATCTGCTGTAAATCCAATTTTTTTTTCTCAATTTGCTCTGTGAGTAGAATGAAAGATTATGTTTGATTTGGAAAATGTTTAACAAATACTTGGTTATTTTTTTTAAAAAATCCTAATGAATTTAAAGTTAATCTATGAATAAAAATTAATTGGTTGGTTAATATAATTTTTGTGAAATTGCATTTTTTTGATGAAATGGATATTTGAAATGTCATACTATCATGTCATTTTATTTGTTTTTTTTTGGTTGTTAATTAGATATTAAGTCTTAATTTCTTTATTCCATTCAATTCCTGTTTCATGAAGTGCAATGTGTGGGTGACCTTATATCATGACAGCTTATAATCTAAAATTTTTTTTTGATGATCCCAAAAAATTAGTTGTTTATAAGTAGGGAAAACTCATGATTTTAAGCTTATGTATAATAAGTTAATCTATTTATTTCAATCTTGCTCACAGAAATAAATTATAGTTCTAGATTCCTGAGCTAGATTTGTGCATATCATCTATATAGAATAAGGGATTTATATATTTAGGAATATGGACATCCATCTGATGATGATTATCATCCTGATTGGCATGAAGAGTATATATATTCCTTAGTCTATGTATTCATTTTATTTTAATCTCTATTAAAATTTAAGTTTATAGTTGGCCAGTAGACTAATAGTACTAAGTGGCTAGAGCATTGATGATGATCAGGATGCATTAATATCTAAGCATTATTTTTTTTGTCAGTTGTATTCTTACGAATTAGCATTTAAGTTTGTGCATCGAACTTATGGTTTCAATAATATGCACCAAGCTAGCAAAGGCTAAATATTTAGCCTGGTCTATAGTAGACCCATTTGAAATTCAGTCACGAGATTGACTGTTGATTTATTTTTACTGTTAAACATTCATGATGATGAATGAGTATTGCTTATACTTATTTATAATGCTGGTGAATTCTTATTTAATTATTCTTATAGTTACTCTAGTGAGTTAACTGGGCTGATCTCTCAAAGTGATCCATCATGCCCATCCCTTTGATATTAAGTTTAATATTTTTTTTACTTGAGAATAAACATACAATTCCTCAGATATCTGATGATTTAAACCCTTATTTCTCAGTAGTGTTATAAATGGCTACCCAACTGAGTGTAATTGATAATTACATATTGGTGACTATTACTTCAGGTATACCCCCTATTTCCCTGTAGTGTTACAATATATAAAAATGAGTTAAAAATATCTGAGTGATGACAGTCTATAAACAAAACCATTAAGGGTTTTAAGTAAATAGGAGTATCTTATGAAATACTTATAACTGGCATTAGAGCAAAGATGGGCAAATAATTAAATTTTCTTTTCTAATAACAATGATAATTTTAAGGTATAAATATTATCAAAGATGAAAATATAACTTAACTGTTAGAAGAATGTACTACTATGGTGTAATCACAATAATGTTAGAAAAAAATCCACTACTTAGTAAAATTTTGATCTCTCTCTCTCTCTACATATATAAACATGTTGAATTATAATTTTTAATGGATTTTTAATTTGAAAAAAGATAACTTTAGCCATTGATGTTGCTAACTAACTGTTAGAAGAATGTACTACTATGGTGTAATCACAATAATGTTAGAAAAAAATCCACTACTTAGTAAAATTTTGATCTCTCTCTCTCTCTACATATATAAACATGTTGAATTATAATTTTTAATGGATTTTTAATTTGAAAAAAGATAACTTTAGCCATTGATGTTGCTAACTAACTGTTAGAAGAATGTACTACTATGGTGTAATCACAATAATGTTAGAAAAAAATCCACTACTTAGTAAAATTTTGATCTCTCTCTCTCTCTACATATATAAACATGTTGAATTATAATTTTTAATGGATTTTTAGTTTGAAAAACGATAACTTTAGCCATTGATGTTGCTAGGAAACTTTCAATTATCCTGAGGCTAAACAATGTTTCTCCATTAACCTATAATACTTCTTTCGATAGGGTTTTTATATATATATATATATTGCAACAGGGCAGGTAATATCAAACCCTGTTGCAATAATTAGACAAATACATATTCATATACTTAACGCATTATTAAAAAATATATATATCTTATTACTAACGTATTATTAAAAATATATATTACTTTACTAACAAAATTAATATTTACAGTTTGATGTACAATCAACGGTCATTTGCGTGGTTGTACAGAATTGATTTAGTTATTTTAATTAAAAAGAACTCATAGAAGAGGTATGGGGGGTTATACACTTGCTCTGATTTTTTTCTCTCTTTTGCCAAACCCAGCTATACACATCGCTATGTATATGTGTGAGTGCGTTTTTGAACCATTAAAAATGAAAAATTCACAAAATAAAAATAAAAAATATTTTGTTTGATAAACTTTTAAATATATACATATTAAGTCAACAAAAGAACTTTAAATATCAAGATGGAAGACTAATTTTGCAGAACAATGGAAGTAATTATTATAAAAATCGTGGAATGTCTAATACTAATTAAATATTAATTGGAAAGAAATAGGTGTAAAAAGCTTTTGTGGTGCATTTTAACAAAGGCATATGGAATGTGAATGGAAATATAATTAAAAAAAAGAGTGAAAAGAAAGATAAGTTTGAATAAAAAGAAAAATTAAATTAATTATTGAGTATAAGTTTGGAGGTAGAAGAAAGCGGACGGTCAACGTGATATACATTTTGATAAAATATGGTCAGGCTGGGGTAGAGGCTTCAACGTGCGGAGGGTCCGAATCCTTTGCCCCCGAATGTATAGCAGCTGCCGATAGCGGAGAAGGGACGTCAAGCCCGGAGAATTCGCCTCAATAAGCAACAATATTGAATCGCCAGAAGAGAAATAAATAAATAAACAGACTTTAGCCATGGAACCCGAACTTCAAAGAAAAAAAAAAAAAACAAAGTTCGTTCACCGACAAAGGACCGGAGATTCCATTTTCACCAAGAGGATTCGATCAATTCCCTGGGGAAACCAGGTATTTTCTTTCTAATTACATCTATATATGTCACTATTAGTAAGCTTACTCCACGAATTTGAGAAAACTGTTTATTTGACACAATTGTGAACTTAAAATTTATTTTCTTTGCCCGGAGAGGTCAAACTATTTACTATGGAATTTATTAGTGTATAAATTAGTCCAATTAAATCTTCGGTGCAAAATACATATAATAGCATATGTGTGTGTGTGGGAGTTTTGGCATCTTTGGTTTATGTGTGTGTGTGGGAGTTTTGGCAAAAAGAGAAAGGAGCAAACAAAGAAAAAAGAGAACTGATATGAATCTTTGGTTTAAAAAAGACACTAATTTAACTTAAGTAAATAATATATTTTTTTTTATTCATACGTAAATATCATAGCTAATAAATGTATATAAAATGAATGGTTTTTTTTTGTTTTGTTTTTATGTTATGAGTTTTTTTTTTTTAAATAAAAAAAAAGAGAGAGTTAGATCTACTGCCGGTAAATTTTACCACCAGCCCTGAGCGGAGCTAGTCCAGGGGCATTTCCATATTGGTATTCCAGTTCTCCCAGCATAATTCTTATAGAAATATGGGATTGGCGCTTGAGGTCATAAATTGATGCTCATAAATATGCTGGGCAATAAAATGGAATAATTTAAGAATAGATATTCTTTTAAACCATTACGCATATACGTGTATCGTTATATATACATACACGCAATCGTACAAGACTACATATATGCGTAATATATATATGGAAAACGGCAAATCCCGTTATAATGGTGACCCAACGAAAGGACATCGAAGAGAAGTAGGTCAATGAGGGAAAGAAAAATATGAAAGAATTTAGCATGATTTTTTTTTTTTTGAGAAAGTAAATAAATGTATACATATCGGTTTTGTCAGATCATTATTGTTTTAGCTAATAACGGAAGTTATATTATATTGGCAGAGTTGGATGTAGTTAATATTGAGTTTTATAAGTAAAAAAAAAAACTTTTTAGGCTATATGAAAAATACCAACTGAGTGCAGAAGATAAAAGCGTTTCATAAAGTAATCAGTTTAGGTTAGACTGGTTTTTTTTTTTTTTAAGAACTTTCAGTTTGTTATGGATTTTTTTTTTGTAAATAACGAACGTAAATGTTTTATTGTTCGCGATTGATTTTTTTTTTTTTAAAAAAAAAAAAAAGTAATACAGATATTTTAAAAGAAAAAAGTAAACGAGTGTTTTAAGTGGTTAACCTTTATAATTAATCCATTTTAATTAGATACAAAATAATTATTTTGGCTTTCTGTCACTTATTACTATAAGATGTCATAACCAGATAAAAATAATTTATATATATATTAAATTGATGTCGTTTTAAAAGAAATTCGAGAAATGAATTATATTTAATTTACACCCACACAGTAGCTATGTTTTTTAATATATTTTCACTTTTTGCTTTTATAATCATTCGACAATTTCTGAATTTGAAACTAACTTTGAAACGAAGGTTTTGAAATAACAATAGTCTATCTGTACTAGTTTTCAAAACGGGGTTTTATAAAAGTGAAACACAAGAGTAAGTCGAAACAACATAATGAAATATCGATTGGTCCACGGTAAAATTATAAATATATATACTTAAGAAATATTGAAGGTGTAAGAAAGTCCGGGAAGGGGGCAGCACTGTGCTTTGGGGGTTTGGGATTTCGGAACCTAGCACATAGAAAAATATATATACATCACATAAAGAGGATGGAGTTGATAAGAATAAAAGTATATGGAGGGAAGAAGGAAGAGATGCCAGTAGAGCACCTTAGGAGTCTGCAAAGATACTTTGTGTGTTATGGAACACCAGACAAGGTTAAAACGATAATAGCGTCTTACCACCTAGAAGGGCAGGCCATGGATTGGTGGAATTCATTGCTAAACCAACCGCAGACATTTTTAGATTACAAGATAGCCCTAGAGAGAGTTTTCTGGAGTGAAGAAAGGCAGGACAACATTAGATCCCAATTGATAAGAGAGAAGTTTCAAGAGGATGGACCAGAGGAATATGTTCATTTTTTTAGGCATCAAGTAGCCACACTTAGGACATTAGAAGCATGTAATTTGTCAGAGAAACAGATTGTGAAGACCGTCTGCAGAAATCTGCCAATAAGAATAAGATTGATGCTAGAGGAAGGAGGAGATAACCCATCTAAAGAAATAGATGAGATATTGAGTCAAATGGAAATAAGTGCGGAAATGAGACGGATTCGAGAGAAAAAGGAAATAGACCAAAGGAAAGACATAATATTCAGACAGCAACCGAACTCAAAACACATGGGGAACCTAATTTGTTCATGGGAGGACCGCGTACCGAGTTATGCATGCCAAACATGTCCGAAAATAAAGATAGCAGCAGGACAGACCAAAGTAGAAGCGCTTATTGATTCAGGGAGTCAGGTCTCTGTAATAACAGAAAGATTGTATCATAAACTCACCAGAGAACAACCAAATATACCTGTTCTACCATTGAAAGCTGTACAAGTGGCAATGGCCAACAACAGAAAGGCCAAGGTTGAACCCAAACAAATATGGCTGGATGTCAAAATCCATGGAGTAAGTTGCCCCCATGTATTCCTAATCATGAAAAATTTGATTTGTGATGTTTTATTGGGAACTGACTTTTTATACAAATATAAGTGCAAGTTGAACTACGAAAGTAGACAAGCCACGTGTAACGGGGAGGTGGTTGGATTTATAATGGATAGCACGGATAGTTCAATAGGTGCTGTGAAAGTTGTCGAAGAACACAATGATGATTTGATAATGGAAAAAATAGACCAGGTGAAGATAACTGGGGGAGAAGGGAAGGAAATACTAAGAAAGATACTGAAGGAATACAATCAGGTATTTTCAGACAGGCCAGGTGTGATCCCAGGGTTCGAACAAAGGATTCAAGTAAATGAAACACAACCATTTAAGGCAAAATCATACCCAATTCCTCATCAATATAGGGAGCAGGTGAAGGAGCAGATAGATCAAATGTTGGAATGGGGTATTATATCAAAAAGCTCTTCGGCTTATTGTAACCCGATAGTCGTCGTCAAGAAAAAGGATAATTCCATACGGTTATGTCTCGATGCGAGGCAGTTGAATAAAATCACGGTCCCAGATTGTAACATACCACCACCCATGCAAGAATTACTTGGGAGATTTAAAGGAAAAAAATTTTTTTCAACATTTGATCTGACAGCAAGCTATTGGCAGATAAGGCTGCATCCAGAAGATCGTAAGTATACTGCCTTTAGATATGACGGCTGCTCATATCAGTTTAACCGTATGCCATTCGGCCTGATTAACAGTGGGGCTGGTTTACTGCGATGTTTGGATCAGGTATTATCTGCTGAAGTCAAGAAAATAGTTACAATGTATGTGGATGATGTATTGGTGGCATCGGCTACTATGGAAGAACATACCAAAGAGGTGGAAATGTTTTTAAGGGAATGTTGGAATAAAGGGATCAAGGTAAACCTGAAGAAAAGTGTGCTATTTCAAGAGGAAGTTACATTCTTGGGCCACCTTATAGGATCGCAGGGTGTCCGGCCACACCCAGATAAAATCTCAGCCATTGAAGGTTTCCCAATACCTAGGTCCAAAAAGCAGATACGATCCTTTTTGGGTATGTGTAACTTCTACAACCATTTTCAGGAGCAGTTTGCTCAACATATGGAACCACTAATTAGATTACTGAGAAAAGATGTAGTGTGGGAGTGGGGTGAAAAGCAAAGCCAGGCATTTGAGAGGGTGAAGCAAGGGTTCATGAAACATGTAATGCTGGCTTTTCCCGATTTTGAGAAACCCTTTGTAGTGCAGACTGACAGCAGCGGGTATGGGCTGGGAGCAACAGTATCACAGATTCAAGAGGATGGTCAGGTAAAAGTGCTGTATTTCTTAAGTAGGTTGCTCAAGGGTCCAGAGCGGCATTACACTGCCACAGAAAAGGAAGCTTTGGCCATTGTTTGGTCATTCCAAAAACTCCGCACATTGTTGTTGGGATCAAAAATAATTGTGGTTACGGATCATAAGAGTTTAGAATTTATTAACCATAGTTATCTGACAAATAGTCAGTTGGTACAGTGGAGCCTATACCTCCAAGAGTATAATTATGTGGTAAAGCATTGTAAGGGGTCAGATAACATTGTAGCTGATGCTCTTAGCCGTAACCCAGTGCATTTGCCATCATGTCATCTTAAAGCTGAAAATTTATATGTGGCAGGAATAGACTTAAGGATTAATGAAGGGGTAGAGAATGACCTTAAGAGATTAGCCCAGTGTCAGAGGGAGGATGCCCAGTTAAGTCAAATAATTGCACAACTGAAAGGGAATAAAAAAAAACAATGATGAATCCAGAAGTTGGATCAACCGATACAAACTTGACCAAGCTGTTCTCCAATACAGAACGAAAAGGGGACCAGATAGTTGGAGACCTGTAATACCCCAGAAAATGCAGAATGCAGTGGTGACTCATGTCCACCAAATATATGGACACTATGGGATATGGAAAACCGAAAAGTGGCTCAGACAGTGGTTTTATTGGCCAGGCATGCATTGGACTGTTGTGAGAATGATCAGGCAATGTGAACTTTGCCAGAAAACTAAGCCTGCTAATAGGAATTATGCAGGCCCAATGACCTCCATAATTCCAAAGAAGCCACGTGAGATGATTGCGATAGATTATTATGGGCCATTGCCCACCTTTAATAAAAAAAAATACTTGTTGGTGGTGTATGATCTATTCAGTAAATTTGTGGCTGCATATCCCATGACTCAAGAAAATACCCGAAACACCATACGTCTCCTTGAAAAGGAATATTTTACAGTGATAGGAAAACCTCAAAGCATCCTATCGGATCATGGCACACCATTTATCTCTGGAGAATGGAAAGCATGGGTTCAGAAGTCAGGGATCCAACACATACTGACATCAATTAGGAATCCACAATCGAACCCATGTGAGCGGGTGATGCGTGAGTTGGGTAGGTTGTTTAGGACATACATCCCAACTAATCACCGAGGTTGGGTTAAAAAGATTCCAGAAATACTGAACTACATAAATTGGGCAGTTAATGAATCCACAGGGTTCTCTCCCATGCGGCTCCAATTTGGGAAACATGCCCCTAAATTAATCAAGGCCAAAATACCAGGACCAAAGGAAAAGCCAATAAATGTGGAGGAGGACCAAAAGCAGGCATATCATACACTTTTGAAAAGGAGTCAGGAAAGAAACAAACATACACTGGAGAGGCCTCATCGGTTTAAAGTGGGTGACCTAGTCATGGTGAAAACCCCACATGTGAGCGAACCGGGGAAATTTATCTGTAAGAAGTTTTGCAGTTTGTATGAGGGACCTTTCCCTATTGTTAAGTGTCAGGGGGATAATGCATTCTGGGTGAATACTGGGCAGGAGGTAAAAGGATCATACAATGCTCGTTCCCTCAAGCCTCATGCCGGTATGAACGGTTCATGATATTTAGGAGCCATTCAAATACATAGACCGTATTTGAAGGCTTCCGGGAGGGGGGTATTGCAACAGGGCAGGTATAATCAAACCCTGTTGCGATAATTAGACAAATACATATTCGTATACTTAACGCATTATTAAAAAATATATATATCTTATTACTAACGTATTATTAAAAATATATATTACTTTACTAACAAAATTAATATTTACAGTTTGATGTACAATCAACGGTCATTTGCGTGGTTGTACAGAATTGATTTAGTTATTTTAATTAAAAAGAACTCATAGAAGAGGTATGGGGGGTTATACACTTGCTCTGATTTTTTTCTCTCTTTTGCCAAACCCAGCTATACACATCGCTATGTATATGTGTGAGTGCGTTTTTGAACCATTAAAAATGAAAAATTCACAAAATAAAAATAAAAAATATTTTGTTTGATAAACTTTTAAATATATACATATTAAGTCAACAAAAGAACTTTAAATATCAAGATGGAAGACTAATTTTGCAGAACAATGGAAGTAATTATTATAAAAATCGTGGAATGTCTAATACTAATTAAATATTAATTGGAAAGAAATAGGTGTAAAAAGCTTTTGTGGTGCATTTTAACAAAGGCATATGGAATGTGAATGGAAATATAATTAAAAAAAAGAGTGAAAAGAAAGATAAGTTTGAATAAAAAGAAAAATTAAATTAATTATTTAGTATAAGTTTGGAGGTAGAAGAAAGCGGACGGTCAACGTGATATACATTTTGATAAAATATGGTCAGGCTGGGGTAGAGGCTTCAACGTGCGGAGGGTCCGAATCCTTTGCCCCCGAATGTATAGCAGCTGCCGATAGCGGAGAAGGGACATCAAGCCCGGAGAATTCGCCTCAATAAGCAACAATATTGAATCGCCAGAAGAGAAATAAATAAATAAATAAACAGACTTTAGCCATGGAACCCGAACTTCAAAAAAAAAAAAACAAAGTTCGTTCACCGACAAAGGACCGGAGATTCCATTTTCACCAAGAGGATTCGATCAATTCCCCAGGGAAACCAGGTATTTTCTTTCTAATTACATCTATATATATATCACTATTAGTAAGCTTACTCCACGAATTTGAGAAAACTGTTTATTTGACACAATTGTGAACTTAAAATTTATTTTCTTTGCCCGGAGAGGTCAAACTATTTACTACGGAATTTATTAGTGTATAAATTAGTCCAATTAAATCTTCGGTGCAAAATACATATAATAGCATATTTGTGTGTGTGGGAGTTTTGGCAAAAAGAGAAAGGAGCAAACAAAGAAAAAAGAGAACTGATATGAATCTTTGATTTAAAAGAGACACTAATTTAACTTAAGTAAATAATATATTTTTTTTTATACATACGTAAATATCATAGCTAATAAATGTATATAAAATGAATGGTTTTTTTTTTGTTTTGTTTTTATGTTATGAGTTTTTTTTTTTAAATAAAAAAAAAAGAGAGAGTTAGATCTACTGCCGGTAAATTTTACCACCAGCCCTGAGCAGAGCTAGTCCAGGGGCATTTCCATATTGGTATTCCAGTTCTCCCAGCATAATTCTTATAGAAATATGGGATTGGCGCTTGAGGTCATAAATTGATGCTCATAAATATGCTGGGCAATAAAATGGAATAATTTAAGAAAAGATATTCTTTTAAACCATTACGCATATACGTGTATCGTTATATATACATACACGCAATCGTACAAGACTACATATATGCGTAATATATATATGGAAAATGGCTAATCCCGTTATAATATATGTATACACCCACACCCACCTTATATTAATTATTGAATGATTGAGGCTATCTTAAAAACACATAGGTACAAATAAGAATAAAAACTGAAGATACGTTTTGTTATGACAATGAAAAATCTATGTAATGATTATGCAAAATCTATCCATAGACTACCTACTCACCCACCCACCTACCTACCTACCTATCTACCTACCTACCAACTATCTATCTATCTATCTATCTATCTACCTACCTACCTACCTACCTACCTACCTACCTACCTACCTACCTACCTACCTACCTACCTACCTACCTACCTACCTACCTACCTACCTACCTACCTACCTACCTACCTACCTACCTACCTACCTATCTATCTATCTATCTATCTATCTATCTATCTATCTATCTATCTATCTATCTATCTATCTATCTATCTATCTATCTATCTATCTATCTATATTGAAAGTTCTTTGATATATTTGTCTTTTGTACATTTTTCTTTATAAGATACTTCAACATCTTATTAGAAAGCAATTGATATTAAACCTCTTAAATAATCAGGAACATAACAATCTGCTTCTATTATTAACAATAAAATACTTTTTTAAAAAATTGTTATTCATTTATTATGTTCCCTGACAGTTTTAGGCAAATAAAAATTTTCAATGTCTTTATTTTACATTCATAATGTAAAAACTAAGACACTGTTATGCTAAATAATTTACAACAGCTATCAATTAATAAACTCTTCAATTTTATTCTATTCTAAGCTTCGTTGATTGTATTAACATCCATAACTACTACATGTCAAAAGCCAAATTCGTAGTCTAAAATAATTCTGTTCTGAACAGATTATTCATCTATTTTAATACTTTATAATACAGCAACAAGGTAGTAAAATTTTTACATTAGTATTGCTAGGGTCACCTCCCTTTCAACTTAGCAACCACTATATAAGCAACAAGTAAATCCATTACATTTTGCAGCCATTAGTACGATGCATTGGGTTTCAATGTTTTTTAATAATTTTACTCACTGCTTACATTCATTTCATTAAACTGAAAGATAGATGTCACTACTGTATAATTATACAAACTAAATAAATATGGAAAAAGTGATTATACAGAAAGTGAATTATTGGTTTTTATGCTGGGTTTGGGAAAAGATAAGGGGAATTTAGATATAAAGGCTATAGAGTTGACAAAGATTATGTTGTGGAAATGGGATGGAGCAGAATATGGGAAAACTTAGAGTGGGGAATGGAAAATTAAGTGGCTAACAGGTTTATCTGGGCATAATTGTTCAGATATTCTTGACTTCATTTAAGGAAAAGCCACAGTACATCACATCACATCTAAATAGATTAAACCAGACATGTTTATTAATACACATTTGAAAACTTAAATTTTATTCATGATTTTTTTTTTAATTAAAAAAAAGGCAAATCTTATTCTACAAATAAGTACTAAAATTTATTATTTTAATTTTAAAAATGAAATAAAAAATAAGGTTATATATATATACACACAAATTTCAAGATTTAATGGAAAATAAAATTCCACTTCAAATCATATCGTGCCCATTATAACACACACTTTTTGGGTAGACATTATTCTGTAATTTTGAAAATATTCCATTGCATCTTGATCTAGAATGAGATTCCAAATTTTAGGCACACTTCCAAAATAGATAAAGCAAAAAAGGAATGTTAATAAAAATCATCACATGTTAATGAATGTGGGGGAAAAAAACCCAATAATTTTAACCACGTATTATTGATTCACTTTGTGTTAAGATTCGGATATTATATTGAGAATGAACTTATTAAAAAATGTATTTGAATTTTTAAAATTAAGATTTTTAGAATATATTTGTTAATAGCTTTAAAGTTAACAAGCTATACATGTTAGAGAAAATAATTTCGAGAAAAACAAATATAAACAATTTTCACGGTCAAAGTATTTCTTTAATTTTTTTTCTTGAAATTATTTTCTCAAACATGTATAGCTTGTTAATTTCAAAAACTATTAACAGATGTATTCTAAATTGAATGTTAATTTTAAAAATTCAAATACATTTTTTAATAAATTCCATTCACAACATAATATCCAAATGTTAACATGAGGTGAACCATGGCTAAATTTATTATTCTTTTTTTTTTTTTTTTGATATCCATTAATATGTGATTTCTTTAACATTCTTTTTTTACCATATCATTTTTGGAAATGTGATTAAAATTTGGAATCCTTCATCGAAAGAACAAGTTGCAGTGAAATATTTTCAAAATTACAGGAAAGATTAGTTTATGTGTGAACAGAGATGTAATGACATGTTTGGAAAAAAAATGTGGTTAGAAAGGCTCCAAAATATCATTTGTGAGTACATTAAGATTAATTTATAGCTAGTGTAGTGAATTTACATTGGAAAAAAAATAATTACAATCCTTTGACTTTGATGATTTATTTATCATTTTAATAAACAAAAAAATAAATATTGAATACAATACTCAGCCATATTGTTTATACTATATGTTAGGAGCCCGTGAAAATGAATTACTTAAAATGAAATCACTGGGAAGCTTTTCAGCAGGCATACTACATAACTACTTATTTTTTTTCAAAAGCAGTATAGCAATCAGTCAATAAAAAAAAAAAGCAAGTGATATCATTACATATTACACTTTATTCTTTTTTCTATATTTGGAAAATTCAAATAGGATTTCTTTAGGATATTTTTCATTTATAAAATTATATTTCTAATAAATGAAGTACAATTTATTCATTCATAAACTAAAATAAAATATTAAACTTTTAATTCAAATTACCAAAGTGGGAAAAATGGTAAAGGGTTCAAATGCAAAAGAGTTAATCAAACATAAAATAAAAATACATGTTATATTTCTCAAAATAAGTTTTTTTTCAAAAACTCAGGAACAGTACCTAACTATTTATATATGATCTAAATGCACGACCAACTGGCATCATAAACATTATAAATATCATTTACTTTTTTATAGTTTAAACTAATAGTTTTTGCCCTGTTAATATCCTGGAAGACCAGAGAACAATAAATGTATCAAATAAAGCATAATAAAAATATTATAATGTGAAAATTAATGTTGTTTGACTAAGAATGTGTATTTTAAACAGTTTATTTTTCCAAATCAGACAAAGTAGCTTCTAAAAATTAGAATGATAACTGAAATATTAGTAAATGGGTTTATTCAACATAGTAAATAATTTAAATAGATCATCAGAAACCATTATCAATCCACTACAGAATGAAGATCTCAAGTTCAATCTATCTTCTCCAATCTCTAGCTTCTCTTCTTCATATTACCTCTGTACACTTTCTTATTTCATCCACCCAGCTCACATGTGGTCTCTTTCTGGGTCTTTTACAATCTCCTGGGATCTGGTTTAAGATTTCAATTGTCAATCTATTACCATCTCTTCTAACAAAATGTCCATCCCAACTCCAGTCTTTTAATTCTTTCAATGATGTCAGTAACATTCATTTGTTGTCTTATCCATATATTGTATTTTCGATCTCTTCTTGCATCTCTTCATATTTTTTTGAGTGGCATGAAGTCTCTGTAGTGCTCTTTTATTAAGTGTCCAAGACTCAGATCCATAAGTAAAAACTGGTAAAACACATTTATTAAAAATCTTTCTTTTCAAACACATAAAGCATATTTCCTTTTATTATTAAGTTATTTCTACCAAAAATACTTCACCCAAGTTTAATTCTGTGATTAATTTCATGCATTATGTTTCCATCTATAATAATAATCTGACCAAGGTATTTGTAGTTATTAACATCTTCTAACTCATCATAATAAATATTTTCATTTTTTGAGAAAATCCATTGAACATTATTTTAGTCTTTTTAACATTTATCTTTAGTCCTACTTTCTTACCTTCATCTGATAACTCTTGCAATATTTCTTGAAGCTCTGAAGCATTATTTGCAAAAACAACTACAACATCTGCAAAATCTAAATTACTTAAATAATCTCCATTTACTTTTAGCTTCCTATTTTAAACCTCAAAGTACTTCTTTCAGCACTGCTGTAAAAAGTTTTGGAGATATGGAGTCATACTGTCTTACACCCTTCTCAGTGTTAACTTTCCTAGTATCTCTATGTAAACTAATTGTTGCTGTTGCATTTTTTATAAATATTCTTCAGAATACGACAATATCCTAGGCCTATATCCTGATGATCCAATGCTTTAATCACTGAAGAAATGCTTATAGAATCAAATGCCTTTTCATAATCTACAAATGCAGAGCATAATGATAACTCATATTCATTGGTCATTTCTATAACTTCTCTCAATACTTGGATATGATCTTCTGTACTAAAATCACTTTTAAATCCAGTTTGTTCCCTTGGTTGGTTGAAATCCAATGTTCTCTGTAGATGAGTTGCAATTATCTTGGTAAAATTTTTGTATAAAACTGATAAAAGGCTGATAGGTCTGTAATTTCTAATATCTTCTTTATCCCCTTTTTAAAGTATTAATATGGCATTCTTCCAATCATTTGGTATATTTTTATTATTTAGACATTTGGTGTATAACTTTACCAAAATTTTTTTTATTTCTTCACCTGCTTCTTTTAATATATTGATTATAATTCCATCATTATCTGGAGCTTTTCCTTTCTTCATAAATTTAATTGCATGTCTCATTTCTTCTTTTAAAATTCTGGGCCATTCAGAAGATATAATAGTTGTAGAACATATTTGTTCTTTATTACTATATAATTCTTGATAGAACTCTTCTAACCTTTTCATGATGTCATCTCTCTCTCTCTTTAGTAATAGTTTCATCTTTTTTTCTTATTGCAGATATGTTTTCTACCAATACCAAAATGTTGTTTTACACTCTTGAAATTTTATTTCATTTCTATAGTTTTTCTTGCTAGTTCACAATTATACTTTCTTATATCATTATCAACCCTTTTTCACACCATTTTACAAAATTCAAGATATTCAATCCTTTTTAATGCAACATTTTTATATACCTTCATATTCCTTCTCGTCTTCATAAATTCTCTAGTCTCAATAAAAATTTTATTGGTCAATTGCTGCTTTTTTCTACCAGCTATCTTTGTAGCAGTTTAAAAAAATATATCAGTTATTTTCTTAATTTCATTCAAATCTGAATCATATTCAAAATCTACTAATACTTGAAACCGATTTGCAAGTTTTAATTTAAATTCATTAGAATGTTTCTGAAGATTTGAAATATCAATTGTAAGCATTGTTTTTCTTAAACCATCAAACATCACATGATTACCATCTCTATACTAGCACATAATTTATTGTAAACAAAGGCAAAACTCCCCATACAGTAGTGCCACCCTGTGCCAAACAGAGTAATCAATGGATGCCAGAAGGCTTGTGCATAAAATCTCTATCTAGTGCCTACTCATTCAATATCCGCAGACTAGTTTCTGGCTTGTGGCCATCATTAGTGAGGAGCCTTGGATCTGAGAGAACTGCACCTAGATCTTAGGATCTAATGCAACACTCCAGCAGCCACCTTTTAACTCTACTTTACTACAAAACTATGAGAATGAAATTAAAAACATTGTTAATATCTTCAATCTAAGCTCAATAGCTTATATAGTCATATGGGTCTGAACTCAATTCAGCACCCATACATTTTGGCACAGGGTGGCACTACTGTATGGGGAGTTTTGCCTTTGTTTACAATAAATTATGTGCTAGTATAGAGATGGTGATCATGTGATGTTTGATTGTTTAACACCAATCCTGCCTAATAGGATAGTGGTGGCTATGGTTGTTTAAGAGCCAAAGACACCAAAATGTATGGGTGCTGAATTGAGTTCAAACCCATATGACTATATAAGCTATTGAGCTTAAATTGACGATATTAACAATGTTTTCAACTTCATTCTCATAGTTTTGTAGTAAAGTAGAGTTAAAAGGTGGCTGCTGGAGGGTTGCATTAGATCCTAAGATCTAGGTGCAGTGCTCTCAGATCCAAGGCTCCTCACTGATGATGGCCACAAGCCAGAAACTAGTCTGCGGATATTGGATGAGTAGGCACTAGATAGGGATTTTATGCACAAGCCTTCTGGCATCCATTGATTACTCTGTTTGGCACAGGGTGGCACTACTGTATGGGGAGTTTTGCCTTTGTTTACAATAAATTATGTGCTAGTATAGAGATGGTGATCATGTGATGTTTGATGGTTTAACACCAATCCTGCCTAATAGGATAGTGGTGGCTATGGTTGTTTACGAGCCAAAGACACCAAAATGTATGGGTGCTGAATTGAGTTCAGACCCATATGACTATATAAGCTATTGAGCTTAGATTGACGATATTAACAATGTTTTCAACTTCATTCTCATAGTTTTGTAGTAAAGTAGAGTTAAAAGGTGGCTGCTGGAGGGTTGCATTAGATCCTAAGATCTAGGTGCAGTGCTCTCAGTTCCAAGGCTCCTCACTGATGATGGCCACAAGCCAGAAACTAGTCTGCGGATATTGGATGAGTAGGCACTAGATAGGGATTTTATGCACAAGCCTTCTGGCATTCATTGATTACTCTGTTTGGCACAGGGTGGCACTACTGTATGGGGAGTTTTGCCTTTGTTTACAATAAATTATGTGCTAGTATAGAGATGGTGATCATGTGATGTTTGATGGTTTAACACCAATCCTGCCTAATAGGATAGTGGTGGCTATGGTTGTTTAAGAGCCAAAGACACCAAAATGTATGGGTGCTGAATTGAGTTCAGACCCATATGACTATATAAGCTATTGAGCTTAGATTGAAGATATTAACAATGTTTTCAATTTCATTCTCATAGTTTTGTAGTAAAGTAGAGTTAAAAGGTGGCTGCTGGAGGGTTGCATTAGATCCTAAGATCTAGGTGCAGTGCTCTCAGATCCAAGGCTCCTCACTGATGATGGCCACAAGCCAGAAACTAGTCTGCAGATATTGGATGAGTAGGCACTAGATAGGGATTTTATGCACAAGCCTTCTGGTATTCATTGATTACTCTGTTTGGCACAGGGTGGCACTACTGTATGGGGAGTTTTGCCATTGTTTTTCTAAATAATTTTTGTTTCTCTAGTTTTGCATTAACAGTTATCTTACATCTTACTAATCGATGATCACTTCTTGTGTTAAATATATTAAGAACATTACAATTGAAATATAATAGAATTGTACTAAATTTTATCAAAATATTTTTTAAAATTAGAATTGTAAATTTTTTATATGCACCCAATTTTAAAACAGTTTCATATATAAAACATAAAATTTTTACTGTAATTATATTGTAAATAAGAGATTAAACACTAGCAATTCCAATCTCCTAGTGTCACTATTCAATCAAAATCGAATTGTGACTTTTAGTCTTATGGTAATTATGGAATTTATCATAAAAATGATAACAGATATAAATTATAAGATTTTTTTTGCCTATTAAAAAATAAATAACACCCCCCAAAATTAACGAATAATAAATATTCTATTATTTAATACAAAAAAGCTTTTTTTGATCACATTTTATTTCCATCCTCAAAGTAATGTATATTATTGTGAATGTTTACAGACCATTATGCATAGTAATGTCTAGATTTATTTAAAAAACAATTCTTCTCTCTCTCTCTCTCTCTTTTTTCATATATCATAGCATCGGCCGGGACGCGAACCCACAACCGTCTGCAACCAACTACTTTCTTTTTCATGTAAGTTTTATATACATTATGCAGTAATAACATTTTCTTTTCTTTATTTATAGTTTACATTATTATTTATCAATGATGTAGATTTATATAAAAATACAAAATCTTTTTTTTTTTTGCATAATTCTATTTATAAATGAAATATACTAATTATAATACACAGACAAATACACATATTGTATACTTTTCCATTCATATTTAAAAAATCAATTAATTATACAGATCTTCCATATTTTATTATGTTTAATGTAGTATAAAAGTTTAGTATTTGACAATGTATTTTGTATAATAATACTATAGCAGAAACAGCTGACATAATTCCTAAATTAAAGTTCAAATTGGACCTATAGTTGCACTGTAAAAAATATAAATTGAAAAACCCATTGGCATTTGTCACCTCTTTTTATCATAGCAGACTAGAGCTACTTCTTTACAATACATATGTTTTGAAGTTTATTATTGCCTACTTTAATTGAAGAAAACAATAACAGTCTACTGTTAATAATCATACTCTCCAAACATATTCAAAAGTTGATAATTCTATTTTTGTGATGTTTTCTATTTTTTAAATGTCTTTTTTTTATTTTCAAATTTAGGAGAAAACTAAGAGTTCCCCTCTTTTCTTAAGATTTGTAGAGGATCCTACCTTCACATTTTCACACGCACACTCTTGAGGTTTATAGCCTTAGTAAATATTATTAATTATTGTTATAAAATATACATCATGATATAATAATCCTTCATGGAATGAGTTACTCTATTGGGATTTCAGAAATATTTTTAGGATTCTGAAGTCATTATAATATCCAATTCATTGCTGTATTTATTATTTCTTTAATAATAATATGTTTAATTTCTTGGAAGGTTATGTAACATTTAAGCACCTAAGTAGAAGATTAAGCACAATAATTCCATTTAAATTACTAAAATTACTTTTAATTTTTAGTTTACTCAGCTAATATTAGTTCCTATAATTGTGAGAATTTGAATCCCCATTCATCACTATGCTAAATTGCACACAGTGATCCATTATATGTAAACTAAAAGGTATTTACTGATTCCATAAAAAATCACAAACTTTGACACATAATTTAGTAAAACTTTATTCAGTATAACAAATATGTAAATTTTTTAAAAATAATAATTACAATTACAGGACTTTATTTATATTTTTGATTGACATGGATTATATAAAAGCTTTCACATAATCAACTTTTTTGCATATGACAATTTTTTTAATTTTGTTTTTGTGTTTTAGATATATAATCATATACGTGTTTTCCAAACTGTGGTGCTTGAACCCCTAGGGAATCGTGAAACTATTGCAAGGAGTGCATATAACTTTTACCAAATAGACAAATTCAATTCAGTGTCCAAAAAAAATTACTCATCAATGCTTAATGAACTTTTGTCCCATTCGTACTAATGACATGAGCAATCGTTTTCTAAAAAAAAATGATTCAACAATGCACAAGCCCTCAGCAGCTCAGTCCTGCTAATGATATGAGCAAGATACATGCTATGTGATATATATTTTGATATACCAGACTTAATCAGTGGTTGATGCATAAAGTGTTTTTTATATTCTATGGTATTCTTAACAATTACTAAGATAAGTTAGAAAACTAGGAATAATATTTTTTAAGTTTTCAAATAATGCTTACCTTTTTTAAATTTTTTTTTATGTATCATAGCATCAGCCGGGAAGTGAACCCACTAACCCGGGACAACTGCTTGTAAGACAGCTATGCCGACTACTCGACCACCAATGCTTGACTAATGCTTATCTTTTTAGATGGATAAATATTTAACAGGATTAAAATAAGAAGCAGATGAAATTGATACTAGAAAACCAATGCAAATACAGCTACAAAAAATAGTAATGTTAAATCTCAAAAATATGATTTATTATATTTATCATTGGGACTTACAAGGTCATGTGTTTTTTGTATACATATTTTAGCTATAGAATGCATAAAACATAGTAAGTTAAAACATTACTTTGAAAAACTACATACCAACCATGTTGGCAAGCCAAAAAAATTTTTCCAAAGAAAATTAGATGTTTTGAATAAACAACAAAATATGTTTTCAAAAACCTTGTCAGTAATGTCAAAAGAATTATTTGCATGGTATAAAGTTTCTCATAGAATTGCTAAATGTAAAAAAAACACATTCAAGAAAAGAAACTTTGGTACTACCTGTGGCTATTAACATGGTATAAACAATGCTCAGTGAATCATGTGCTAACCAACTTTGAAAAATTACATTTGCAGATACTATGGTAGAAAATTTTTTTGATGTATCTAAAGACCTTCACGATCAATTAATAAAAAAATTAAAATTGTCAGATTACATTTTGCAATTAAATGAAATAACAGATATAGTTGAAGATGCTCATTTGACTTCATATGTAAAATAAGCTGTAAAAACTGATATTAAAGATTTATTATTTTGTAAACCTATTGAAAGCAATACCAAAGCAAAACAAATTTTCAATGTAATTGATACTTTTTAAAATGAAAATAGCATTCTTTGGGAGAATTGTGTTGGGATATGTACAGATGGAGTCTGATCTAAGGTAGGATGAAACACTGGTTTACAAGATTTAGTTCAAAAGGTAGCTCCTAGTGCAATTTGAACACATTGTATGATAGAAAATTGTTCACTTCAAAAAGAATGAGTGAAGATTTGCTAACGGTAGTTGAAGTTATTGTAAATGTCACAAATTTTATTAAAAACAACCCATTAAGAGGAAGGCTGTTTGCAAAATTGTGTGATGATGTGGGCACAAAACACAGAGTACTTTTATATTATTGTGAAATACGTTGGCTTTCTAGGTTCAACATATTTCAAAAAATGTTTGAACTAAAAGAAACAATCATATTTCTGACTGATAATAATAGAGATGAGGCAAAATTGTTTTATGACACAAAATTCCTTATAAAGCTTTCTTATTTGGTGGATATTTTTTGAAAAACTTTGTATTTTAAATAAATCAATTCAAGGATCTCAATCTTTTTTTTTTTTTTTCATATGTCATAGCACCGGCCGGGACACGAACCCACAACCATCTGCAAACAACTTCTTGCTTGCAAGGTGGCCGTGATGACTTCTCGGCTAACAGCGCTTGACAGGATCTCAATCTTTGATGCACAAAGATAAAGTTATTGCATTAAAAAAAAAATTGGAGCTGTGGATGATTAATTTGAAAAATAATACTTTGGAATGTTTCCCAATTTCAAAAACATCTGTCCTGCAAATAAAATAGAAGTAAAGTTTTTTTTATTAATAATCATTTGACCAATCTACAGAAATAATTTTCATTTTATTTTAAAGATCTTGACATATCGAAATATAAATAAGAAACCCATTTACGATTAAAACACATGATGTATTTGGCCTTTCGACCTCAGAGCAAGAAATGTTGATTGACTTACCTTGTGATAGCACATTAAAACAGATGTTTGAACAAGAAAATATTGCTACTTTCTGGTTATGAGTGAAGAAACAATTTCCTACACATTAACAAACAAAGCTTTAGAAATTTTATTACCATTTATAGTTGTGTGAAACTGGCTTTTATGCTGTTTTAAAAACAAAGATCTCTCTCTTACCCGGTCAATGCTTTGACATATATATACACAAAAACATTGATCTCTTAGTGATTGAAGAAGAATTGAGAATAGCCATATCTTCAATGATACCCAGGTTTGACAAATTTGGTTTTAATAAATAGGTTCATCCACCACATTAAATATCATAACAATTTTAATCAACCAATATTATTATAATTTTAATCAATATTCTTTTGTTTTTTGACTTTTTGATCTTGTAAAATTTACTTGATTGTATTAAAAATCTCATAAAAATAAACTGCTTTATATAAAACCTATACTATACTAAGTAAGGTGCATTATTTTATAATCTATTGAAATGAAATTGTAAATACAATAGTATTTATAAAATAAGAATGTTCTAAAAATTAGGGGAGGGGGGCAACATTTTTTCCAGAAAAAAAGGAAGGTGCAGATACAGAAAGTTTGAAAACCGCTGTCTTATATGATATACTAAATTAACTTAATGAAAGAACAAATTTTTCTGATAGCACTTCAGGTAGGATTGCTTGGTCATAATACTATATTTAAAAATAGCAGTCTCAATTCAGAAATTCAATTTCAGTTGTAATTTCTACCATTAAGTGATTAAATGTTTTTATTGGACTACTATGTAATTCACCAGTTTTTGACTTTATAGACAGCAGTTCCACATTCTCATTGAATATTTTAATGAGTCACAAATATTCCTAAACAATGTGCTGAATGATGCATCTGAGTCTAATACTTTTGCTTCATGGAGAAGCCTCGATGATTATTGGGAATTTTTTAAATCATAATTGCATTGATTTAATTGAGAATAATTTTCATCTTTATAAATTTGATTTGTTGAATTTCAAAAACATAAAAAAGATTGACTACTTCAGAATGTTTTAATTTTTAACACTGCAAATCTAACTGAGATTAACATTTGTGAAACAAACTAAACATTTATGTTTATTGTCGGGTGGATTGAATGATTCATATTGGATGTGAAGGGGATCAATAGCTGAAGATTAGTGATTCTTTGACCCCAGTTTAGAAAATATATCAGAATTATGATTATGTAGATCATGCAAGCATAATGTTTCACAGCTCCATAATATAATTGTAAAGGATGTTTTTTTGGTAAGCTAGTCAACACGGAATCTTATCCAGTAAAAATTCTTTTTTCATAATTAACATAAATGTTCATGCTTTACTTCTGTATACTGTAGAAAATGATTGGTCTTATTTTCTTAGCTATATTAGTTGTGTTCTTATCTCTTATAAAATATTACTTTGAAGATTTTGCAGTATTGGATATTTTAGACTTTTTTTAATATTGTAATTTCTTTGTTGTCTAATTTTGTCCATTTAATTACAACCAGGTTTTATAATTTAAATGCATTTATTAATTTAAAAAAAAAATATAGTCATTTAGGATAATTAGCCAATATTCTGGCTGGAAGAGAATAATTATCTGTCTGGTTAATATCCTCAATGATATTGAAATGGAGAAAAGTGAAAATAGATATTGATTTAGCTGATTGCTAATATCCAAAAATACTTGAGTCTGATAAACACATTTTGCAGGAAACTATTGAGAAGTATATATTTGGGCAAATGTCTCAAGTTTATTTTTATATATGCACCATCAACACTTGAAAAATTACTCACTGAAATGTTTTGATTAAACTATTAATTATTAGCTTAAGAATTATTACATGTTCAATTCATGTATATCATTTTTAAATTTTTTTTTAGTATAAACATTTGTTATAGTGAGGGTTCTTGGTTCTTAACAATAAACCCTTTATTTGTTTATATATACCTTTACAGTATGAAAAAAAAACATAATTGTCATTTAATTTTGTTTCATTTTGTAATACTTTTTGACTGAAAAATAGTAAATAAGTAATTGGAATACTGGAATGAATTTTATTTTTTTGCAAATTATTAGCATATACGATCAGGGACCCCAAAATAACAGGAATTATTTATTCTGTTGTAAGTGTTCCTGTTGTCATACATGCTTCTGCTGTTACATACATCTTGTGAGAATTGTTTTGCATCAATTTACAAAATTATGGCACTTTGTGAAATCATAGTACCACATAGCACATTTTTTAGTAAAGTGCATTTTGCATATTTGGTGATTTTTTTGTAATGGCAGAAAAGTTGGAATAATGTGAAATTCTGTTCTCTTTTAAGAAAAACAGTTGTAATGTTTGAAACAGATTAAAAGAAAGCTGTTCTGGAGAAAACACAACTTTATAAATGATTTAATGAAATTGTCAAATTGACCATGTCACAAAAAAATATGGCAAATGAAGTCCAATGTCAAGATAATGCCAATATATATATATATGAAAAATAAAAACAAGTTAGTCACGTAACCTGCTATCACTTGTTATTTATGATCAATAGATGGCGTCTTTACCAAAACCGCCAAAACAAGTGTAAAATATTTTTACATAAACGCAAAAGGAGTCAGAATTAACTACCTCTTTCATTTTGCTCACCTCCAGATCAGCTGATTTCAAGCTGGTTTGCTTTCGTCAGTGGAAGGATAGAGCTATAGAAACTAGGTCTAAAGACTGACTCTCAAGCGTTTATGCAAAACGTTTATATCAGTTTGCAAGCGTGACCTTTTCAGACCGGTAAAGTCTTCAAACTCAGCCTAGCAAGCTAGATATCTATATGGGTCTGATCTCAGTTCAGTTTCACCACATAGTCAAAGTCTCTGCAATATATATCATTGCAAGAAAACTTTAAAGGTACATTTATGAAAAATAAAAACAAGTTAGTCACGTAACCTGCTATCACTTGTTATTTATGATCAATAGACCTAGTTTCTATAGCTCTATCCTTCCACTGACGAAAGCAAACCAGCTTGAAATCAGCTGATCTGGAGGTGAGCAAAATGAAAGAGGTAGTTAATTCTGACTCCTTTTGCGTTTATGTAAAAATATTTTACACTTGTTTCGGCGGTTTTGGTAAAGACGCCATCTATTGATCATAAATAACAAGTGATAGCAGGTTACGTGACTAACTTGTTTTTATTTTTCATAAATGTACCTTTAAAGTTTTCTTGCAATGATAAGATCGGACGTCGTGAAATTTTCTTGCAATGATATATATTGCAGAGACTTTGACTATGTGGTGAAACTGAACTGAGATCAGACCCATATAGATATCTAGCTTGCTAGGCTGAGTTTGAAGACTTTACCGGTCTGAAAAATTCACGCTTGCAAACTGATATAAACGTTTTGCATAAACGCTTGAGAGTCAGTCTTTAGACCTAGTTTCTATAGCTCTATCCTTCCACTGACGAAAGCAAACCAGCTTGAAATCAGCTGATCTGGAGGTGAGCAAAATGAAAGAGGTAGTTAATTCTGACTCCTTTTGCGTTTATGTAAAAATATTTTACACTTGTTTCGGCGGTTTTGGTAAAGACGCCATCTATTGATCATAAATAACAAGTGATAGCAGGTTACGTGACTAACTTGTTTTTATTTTTCATAAATGTACCTTTAAAGTTTTCTTGCAATGATATATATTGCAGAGACTTTGACTATGTGGTGAAACTGAACTGAGATCAGACCCATATAGATATCTAGCTTGCTAGGCTGAGTTTGAAGACTTTACCGGTCTGAAAAATTCACGCTTGCAAACTGATATAAACGTTTTGCATAAACGCTTGAGAGTCAGTCTTTAGACCTAGTTTCTATAGCTCTATCCTTCCACTGACGAAAGCAAACCAGCTTGAAATCAGCTGATCTGGAGGTGAGCAAAATGAAAGAGGTAGTTAATTCTGACTCCTTTTGCGTTTATGTAAAAATATTTTACACTTGTTTTGGCGGTTTTGGTAAAGACGCCATCTATTGATCATAAATAACAAGTGATAGCAGGTTACGTGACTAACTTGTTTTTATTTTTCATAAATGTACCTTTAAAGTTTTCTTGCAATGATATATATTGCAGAGACTTTGACTATGTGGTGAAACTGAACTGAGATCAGACCCATATAGATATCTAGCTTGCTAGGCTGAGTTTGAAGACTTTACCGGTTTGAAAAATTCACGCTTGCAAACTGATATAAACGTTTTGCATAAACGCTTGAGAGTCAGTCTTTAGACCTAGTTTCTATAGCTCTATCCTTCCACTGACGAAAGCAAACCAGCTTGAAATCAGCTGATCTGGAGGTGAGCAAAATGAAAGAGGTAGTTAATTCTGACTCCTTTTGCGTTTATGTAAAAATATTTTACACTTGTTTCGGCGGTTTTGGTAAAGACGCCATCTATTGATCATAAATAACAAGTGATAGCAGGTTACGTGACTAACTTGTTTTTATTTTTCATAAATGTACCTTTAAAGTTTTCTTGCAATGATATATATTGCAGAGACTTTGACTATGTGGTGAAACTGAACTGAGATCAGACCCATATAGATATCTAGCTTGCTAGGCTGAGTTTGAAGACTTTACCGGTCTGAAAAATTCACGCTTGCAAACTGATATAAACGTTTTGCATAAACGCTTGAGAGTCAGTCTTTAGACCTAGTTTCTATAGCTCTATCCTTCCACTGACGAAAGCAAACCAGCTTGAAATCAGCTGATCTGGAGGTGAGCAAAATGAAAGAGGTAGTTAATTCTGACTCCTTTTGCGTTTATGTAAAAATATTTTACACTTGTTTCGGCGGTTTTGGTAAAGACGCCATCTATTGATCATAAATAACAAGTGATAGCAGGTTACGTGACTAACTTGTTTTTATTTTTCATAAATGTACCTTTAAAGTTTTCTTGCAATGATATATATTGCAGAGACTTTGACTATGTGGTGAAACTGAACTGAGATCAGACCCATATAGATATCTAGCTTGCTAGGCTGAGTTTGAAGACTTTACCGGTCTGAAAAATTCACGCTTGCAAACTGATATAAACGTTTTGCATAAACGCTTGAGAGTCAGTCTTTAGACCTAGTTTCTATAGCTCTATCCTTCCACTGACGAAAGCAAACCAGCTTGAAATCAGCTGATCTGGAGGTGAGCAAAATGAAAGAGGTAGTTAATTCTGACTCCTTTTGCGTTTATGTAAAAATATTTTACACTTGTTTCGGCGGTTTTGGTAAAGACACCATCTATTGATTATATATATATTATGCAAACAACATTTTCCTCCCAAAATTAGTTCTTAACGAACAAATATTTTATCTACAAGTTCTGAAATGTTCATATGATACTGTAAAATGTACACACCCCATTTTGTGGTAAAGTGAAGAGTGCAAGTTTCACTATGACAATTTCTCTGTTAACAATATTGAGTGTGAAACAAATTTTAATTAAATGCACCATGACTCAGCTTATTTATCAACCATATTCACTTGATCTCCAACTGTATGACTTTTTTTTGTTCTCTCAAATAAAAAAAATTGCTATTTTTTTGTTTACTGACTTATAAAGCCATGGGTGTTAAAAGGCTTCACTTTGTGTTTCTGGACTACTTTGAAAAGTGAAAAACATGTTTAGACTGATGTATTGTATTAAATGGACAGTACTTTGAAGGAGATTAAATTTATAAACAAATTTTTTATTATAAAATTTCAGATATTTTTGGATCCTGCCTTGTAAATTATGAGCAAATTGTTCTGATAAAGCAGTTAAACATTGTTTATTTTAACATTTATACATTGTTTTGTTTTCAGAAAGTTTTTACAAATAGTTGAATCCATTTTATGAACATTAGAATACTTTTTGGTTTTGACATTATTTTTCTAAAAAGTTTGTTAGCACATGAAACAGTAAAAAATTTAAGGTTTGTTCTATATTAAAAGTATTCAATTTTTTCACTTTCATATTGTGGTTGTATTTTTTCATAATCATATAGAGTTGAGATATTATTAGATTTATATATTTTAAATTTTTTATTAAAAATACATTGCCTTCCCATACTAGGTTTTTTTCTTCCAAACATGGTATCATTTTGGAACTTTGATATTAATGCATTCATTGCTTTTTAAATTATAGAGGAAATTGGAAATCAAAATTAATTTAGTATGTATGTACTCATATAATTTATCAAATTGAATATAAAAAAAATATTGCTTTTACAGATTTAAAGCAAATACATTATTTAATGCAGTTTAAATTATAATCTTTTTAGATTCTAATTGTTACCATATAATTTTCAAAATATTATTTTATGTCAGAATTTAAATGTATGAGGAAATCAAATATGGGATACTCAAGAAATGACATTTGTCATCATCACTGGTAGGTTAATATTTCTGGACATTCATTATTTCAGCATTTTAATATTATTAAAATACATAAATATAAAAATATATTTTAAAAAATTGACTCGTGATTTATGAGTATTGCTGAAAAATTCTCCATTAATATATATACACACATGCAGAAAAAACGTGTTCTTATCCGTGCTGTCTTGAAATGTTATGCTTACAAAACCACAGCAAGTATATGTGATTGTTCTTATCACCCCCCCCTCTTTCTTTTTCATTGATAGAAATCGAATTTTTCATTTATAATTGGCAAAGCTTTGTCAGAAAAAAAAAAAAATTGTGATTGTAAAAAATACTTTTCTTTTTTTTTAAATTTTGTAATAATGCTTATTGAAATAAAATACTATTAATGTATGTCTTTTTATATTGCATTCAATTGTCTGAAAAAAATTAATAATCTAATTACAAATAGAAATAAAAAGTCTGTTTTATTCATTTATATAAACTGAAGTAAAATTGCAATTAATTTAGATATTTGTTTTTAAAAACAATATATATATATTGTAACAAAATTAAAGGAGTTCAAATAACTATTACCATATCTGAGTTGTCTACAATATATAACATCACAATATTTAAAATAACGTTGGATTTCTCAAGATATCCCACTATCAATAATTATAAGCAAATTATTAACAACA
Source organism: Epiperipatus broadwayi (assembly GCA_028023455.1). NCBI lineage: Eukaryota > Metazoa > Onychophora > Udeonychophora > Euonychophora > Peripatidae > Epiperipatus > Epiperipatus broadwayi. The sequence continues at coordinate 12,334,657 of JAQFVV010012398.1, read as the reverse complement.
AGGATTATAACTCAGGTATATGAAATCACATGAGGTGAGTACACTAGTAATTCAATAAAATATAACTCAGGTATACAGACAGTAGATCTTATCCACTTTCATTTCTTGGTTTGATGTTAAGTGCATGTTTAAACAAATACTAAGTGAATATGGTCTAGCAGGGCGCCACTAGATTATTTGAATCTAGACACAGTTATATCTAATAACCTTTTCACATGTACCGGGTTTGAATCCCTTCTTGGTACTTTATTTCTAATAAAAATGGGAGATTTTGCTTTTTGAGCCATATCACTATACGCACTAATATTTAGGTAAAAGTAAAACATCTATAAACCAAAGTGGAGTATATTAGACATAAATCATTTCTCAGATCTTAACATAACAAACGTGTTTCAATATTTTTATAAGTTTACTAGCTCAGATTATATATAACTAATTTAGGATGGCAATTCACTCATCCTTGCATGAAATAGATGACGGGATGTGGTTATAATAATACTAAGAAATCACTAAATATTATGAAATTAATATTTATTTATGGCCTTTAAACATTTAAACAGCTCATTAATTAAAACGTTGATGACGATGATGATAATAATAACGATAATGACAAGGGTTTCAACTACAGCTCTAGGACTAAGCCTAAACATAAAACTAATTTTTATAAAGAAATTCATAATTATTGCTTAATTTTAGCATATTTACTTATATCTTAAATAACTAATATTCAACCACTGATGATGATGAATGATCACACTTAACAAAGACTACACTTAATGAAATATATACGCCTCATTTAATAAAACAAACTAATATTTATTACTGCATTTCTAACATATACATAAAAATTTCTAGATAAACATGAAAATTGATATGAATAAGAATAATAATAATAATTGATTATATAACAATCCTCAGATTAATTTCAAGCTCTTCCCCCTTTCCCTTCAAATGTATCTTGTATTAAGTTGGATGTCACATTGACCATTTTCACTCCATGAGAAAAGTATTTCAAGAAAAAAAAATTATCCGCTCATTAGCACACATACTTTATAAATCTAACATGTAAGTAGAATGTTAAAAAAAAATGTTAATAGAAATTAGAAAAATCAAGTTCTTAGAAATGAGTTTTAAATCATTATCTCCCCCTCCCTCCTAAGCGCTGAAATCTATACTTTCTCAAGACAAAATAATTTAATATTTTAACACCACCTATTATTTCACATTCACTCGCAATTATACACACATAAAATATTACTATGTATGTGCGTGTTTTATCCCAAAATAATAATAATATATTAGTTAAAACTAAAATCATAATACCATAAAAAAAAATTATTTTACACATTAATATTTCATAACTGTAAAATTAATAAACAAACAAATTTTGATACATTCAAAATCATTATTAAGACATTCTTGGTTTTCATCGATCTGAATTGTCTTTAAAAGTTCTTTAAATAAAATATGTCACTTTATTACTAAATTTTTATTAATACACTGATTTCATAAAGAAAATAGATATAAAAGTCATATTACCGATCCAAGGGTTCACTTGTCTTGTATACTGTCTATATTTGGCAGCAACAATTTCCGTGTTCTTTGGAACAATCACTTTCTTGAAGTATATGATTATTTGATGATGAGGATCCTATTGAGTTATTTGCTTTAGTGGATAATTTGGAAATCATTATCAATTTTTCTTCTCTTCCTGTCAAGCATTATTCTTTTAGTGAATGAAATACAGCAGTTGTTTTCACGTTATAAATTTCCCGGATTTAAACTCAGTTGTTGGAACAATTAATTGGACTTGATGATTAATATTTATCAGTAGATTAATTCATCTTTCATCAAATGCAGGTGAATGCTTTCTTCCTTCTATTAAAAACATCTTATTTCTCTGGTCAGTTGAAAGGTGTAGAATATTATTTTAGACAAAACATCTTTTCTTTCCTATATGATGTGCAGCTTCCCAGATGGTCAGGCAAAGATGGGACATACATATAATTTTTCTAGCCAGTCATTTCTTATATTTTCAACATTCAATTTAATAGTCTAATAATCTGAATCATAATCACAATAATAATTCAACTGATTTTTCCAGACAGCTTTTATATTTAATTTTTGAGCTAACTTAACCAATCAGAGATAGCGTCACTTGCTATTTTTGGACAAATTCGTTTTAATTAGATCTCTAATTTATTTTCAACTAAATTATTTTTCAACTGAAAAGTTTAATCCTTTTTCCAGACACTTTTGTTTTTTAAAAAAATAGACTTAATCCTTTTTTTTTCTTACACCTAGGTAACATTTCAAATTTTTGAGCTTCCTTCTTTAGATCTTAAGATAAGACAATTTCAAAATTAGAGTTCCCACCCAGCTTAAGCTCCCAAAGTGACAAACAATCATTTACAAAAACAAAATTGCTACAAAAATAGATATATGATTCAACAGATTTCCTCTTTTAACATAAAATTGTACAAAAAAAATAATTTGACAGATTTAACCCTTCTAGTACAAACTGTTGAATAAAAAAAAATTTAACAGATTTTCTCAATTTTCTTTCAATATTTAATAAATAAAAAATGTAGTTTATGTATGTAATATATCCAAGCATACACACTGCCATTATTCCAATCATTTATAAATCTGGTTGACTAATAATATAAATGCTAGTTCAGAAATTATAACCCTAACATTTAAAATTAAATCCTTAGCTTTTAAATCCCAATTACAATTATAGAAAAGCAAAATAGAAGTATAGAATAAGATATTAAAATTGATCAAGCATAGGTTAGTTTTAAAGAAAGTTAAAATGTTTAATATCTGAAATATAAAACAATTAAATAACTTACACATACTACGTATGCGTTATAACTTTGCTTTTTAACAGAAAAATTAAAAATTAAATGTGTGTACTACTCCTTTTGAGATTTATTAACACACAAACAAGTAAAGCATATAATTGCTGTCCCACTCTCTTTCTGTCTAAAGCGTTTAAAATTTTGATCTGGTAGGGTTTGAACTTGGATGCCCTACAGCTTCTTTTATGGTTACATAAAAATGTGATGATGATTTTTGTTCACTTTCTCTTGTGCACATTACTATAAATTTAGCTAGTGACTAAATTGTAAAGGCACAATATATAGGTCTAGTAGTACCATTAACTCCACTTGCTATTTATGATTGCATTTCAGCATTTGTGAGATATATGAAAGGTTATCTGATACTAATTTAGAATATGCTCCCTGCAATTTTGGTTTCTAAGGGGAGCCTCAAAACCACCACTAACTCAACCAAGCACTAAATGAAAACAGATAATAAATACCAACTACCTGTAAGTGTTCCAATTGTGTTGATCACTAGCTAAAAAAATTGCAATTTCCATCAAAAATTAAAATATAACCATAAACTCGGTAGAACTATGCTAATAATTAGAAAATTATTGAATTAGAGAAAAAGCAAAAATCATATGACCAAAAGATCAAATTATTTTCACAATCAATTAAACATGCAAGTTGTGTACAGCCATGCACTATGGGGAAAAAACCAATCTCTAGAAATCAAAATATCAACATATTAATAATTGGAAAATGACTAGGGTAGGGTGATCCCCTCAAATCACATGACCAAAAGGTCATATTATTGCCACAATCAAATAAACATGCAAATTTTGTACAACTATGCTCAATAAAAAAAAAAAATCAAATATCCCTAGAAATCAAAATAACAAATATATTAATAATTAGAAAATGATTGATGTTGGTGCAAAAAAAAAATTCACATGACCAAAAAATCAAATTATTGCTACAATCAAATAAACACCAAATTTTGTAGAGTTATGCTCAATTTAAAAAAAAATCAAATACCTCTAAAAATCAAAATATTAAACACATTATTAATTAGAAAACAAGTGAAGGGAAAGTAGCAAAAATTACTTAACCAAAAGATCAAATTATTGTTACAATCAAGTATGAAAAAACATTTTGCAACTGCTAACAAATATCCAATAAAATGTTAGCATAATTATATGACCAAAGCCAAAAAAAAAATCAAAATATTAATAATAATAATTAGAAATTGATTGGGGTAAGAAAACAAGCAAAAAATCATATGACCAAAACATCAAAATACTGCCACAATAAAAAAATCAAATACCTCTAGAAATCAATTAGAAAATGACTAGTGTGTGTGGAGGTGATAGCACAAATGATTTGATCAAAAGATCAAACTACTACTACAATCAAATATGAAAAAATATTTTGCAATAAAAAATGTTAGTATAATCACGTGACCAAAATAAAAAAAATTTGGATATCAAACATATAAATTAGAAAATGATCAGGGCAAAAAAAAAGCAAAAAAATCGCATGACCAAAAGATCATATTACTGTTGCAATCAATTGAACATGCAAATTTTGTAGAACTAAACTAAAATATTCTAATTAACCAAAAAGAAACAATAAATCTACATAAGAATTCCAAATTACTGTGAGAAAACTGCTGCATTTTACTTCTAAAATATGGTGATAACCATCTGCTTGAATAGCCATCAGAATGGTATCCCCTCCCCTCCCCTCCCCAAAAAGTTACATAAACTAATACAAAAAGAAATGCGCATAAGCTAAAATATTCTAATATTATATTTAACCACAAAAATCAATAAATTCACAAAAAATGATTCAAATTTACTGTGTGTGAACTAACACATTTTACTTTTAAAATATTGTGATAACCATGTGCATAAAGAAACCTATGAACAGGCAAAATAAAAATCGCTTAAACTAATACAAGAAGAAGTGAGCTTAAAAAAATAATCTAATATAATTAAATGAAAAAAAAATAAATAATAAATCTACATAAAAAAGTTCCAATTCAAAAGATGAACTATACAATATAGTGGTAATCATGTGTTCAGATTAATATAAGAACAGGACCGAAAAAAATCTAGCATTAACTAGCACAAAAAGAAATGTATTTAAATAAATAGAGGAATTTGGATTTTTCAGTCAATATTTGTCCTCCACTCTATCTGAAACAACCAGTACACATGACCACATACATGCAAAAAAGATAGATAATCCCTAACATATATATTTCATGCAGAACCAGCACTCATCAATTGGCCAGATCATAATCTCACACAAATATACAATCAGTGATTGAAAAAGTAATTTCGATGTTAATAAATAGAAAAGCATATAGACTGATTTAAATTTCAAGAGCTCTTAAGGAGATCACTTCATGTGTGAATACTGCTAGCTTTTTCTCTTCATTTTTTTTCATAACATGTGAGAATAAGGTACACAACAAAACTCGCTTTTTGGTAAGAAAAAAAAATATGATTCATTTATTTTTGTTAATGTAAAATGCAATTTTTCTTTCAACTGCCATTTTTATGTTAATCCCAGCATGTGCTTATTCTAGCTTGTATTTTAAGTTACATGCTTTACTTTACTAGGTTCAATTTAAACATTTTATGTAGATTAAAACTGGTCCATTTGCTGTTTAAAAATCAATCCTATATAAATGTGGATTTGCTTTTTTTTGTTAATGGTAATATTAAAATATTTTAATGCTTAAGCACATTTCTTATATTAATTTTTCTTTCAACTGTCCTTGTTAAGTTAAATGGAGTACATAAATTACCACCATATTTTAGAAGTAAAATGCTTTGGTTTATGCATGATAAATGGGAAACTTTTTTATATAGATTTATTGTATTTTTTTTGGTCAATTATAATAATAGATTATTTACATTTCTTCTTGTGTTAATTTATGCAAGTCTTCTTTCATTTGCCATTCTTACATTTATTCGAGCACATGGTTACTGCCATATTTTAAAAGTAAAATGCATTAGTTTACACACAATAAATTGCAATCTATTTACATGGATTTATTTGCTTTTTTGTTATAATATTAGATTTAAGCTTAAACACATTTCTTCTTATGTTAGTTTATGCAATTTTTCTTTCGGCTGCCATTTTAAAATTAATCCAAACATACTTGAAAAATAAATTGTCTTATTAATGTTATTTGGATTCAGGAGGGGGGGATACAAGATGAAACTACCAAACCCCTAATTATTAATATGTTTGATTTCTAGAGGTAATTTTTTGATTGAGCATAGTTCTACAAAAAATGCTGTTTATTTGACTGCAGCAGTAATTTGAACTTTTTTGGTTATGTGATTTTTGTTCTTTCCCCCCACTCTGGTCATATGCTGATTTTTGTTGTTGTTGTTTGGTTCATGTAATTATGCTAACTTTTTATGGCTGTTTGTTAATAGTTGCAAAATATTGCTTTTTCATATTTGATTGTAGCAGTAATATGATCTTTTGGTCAAATACTTTTTGCTATTCCCCTCCCTGTCATTTTCTAATTATTGATTTGGTTAATATTTTGATTTCTAGAGATATTTGATTCTTGCATGTTTATTTGATTGTGTCAGTAATTTGATCTTTTGATTATGTGATTTTTGCTTTCTCCCCAACCCAGTCATTTTCTAATTATTAATATTTTTGCTATTTTGATTTCTAGTGATATTTGGTGTTTTTATAGAACATAGTTCTCTAAAATTTTCATGTTATTTTTTAATTTTTCATGAAATTGCTATTTTTACCTAATGGTCAAAATAAATGAACACTGACAATGGCGATGATATTATCTGCTTTCATTTAGCACTTGGTTATGTTAGCAGGGGTTTTGAGGCTCCCCTTAGAAATCAAAATGAAGATGAACACATTGTAAATTAGTACCAGTAATCTTACCTTGCAAGAAATGAAAAGATAAAAGATTTAATTAGATTATTTTTATATAGTAAGAAAATTAAGTGACAATTAACACATTAAACAACTGTAACACACATAATGTTATACATAATACATAAAAAATATCATTAATAAATAGTAAAAAGATATCAAATAAATGGAGCTAGTAAATTATCTATTAAAAATTTTTCTAAATAAAAATTATACTATATAAAATGTCTGAGCATATAAAATATATTATAAATAAAGATAATTTATTTTATGTAAATACGTATAGATTATTTCAATATTAAAATTATTTCCTTTAAAACCAGTCTACAAAATGTATAGTGACATCATTACTACAGTAAGTTAAATTGAATAAAATTTGTGTGCAAATATAAACATTTACATACAAATTAGAAAGTTGAAAATTAATAGACCCCTATGCAATCAAACATGGCAAGTAATAGTTGTCAGAAATATTGACTGCGAAAGAATAAATAAAAGAAATTTCCCCATGACGGCAGTGAGAAGTTAGTTGCGGAATAATGGTTTAGGAAATGATAAATCATAGGTGTAATGCAAGCATTCAAATGGAACTTTAATGTTTTTGTTGTATATGGAAATAGTTATTGTCCGAAAGACATTTGCATTGCTAGAGATAGTTACTTTTAAAAAGATTATATGCATTGGTTATTAATATATACATGCATGTAAAATGTCTATTCCCTTTAAGGACAAATTATAAAGACTATTTAAATTAATGAACTAACAAATTACTAATTTTTTTACCTTGTTATTCTTATAGTTAATAAATATTTGCTATATAATTACTATCCATCCCTCAGGACATAGAAAAATCATGCAAATCAATTATCATAAAAAATTTGTAAAGAAGCAATAGTAGATTGGCTATAATTGGATATTAAAGACGTGTGTATAAATGGAGAAAGATGTTATTAAACAGTACTATTTGTGAATTTGATACTAATGGTATTGCTTTATGTCGAACATGTAGAATATTATAAGTTCATAAACAAATAGACAACGAGTGCCTGAAAGTGTCTACACTTTTATTTTTCATGATCCAGGATGACATACACCTATGGAATAGATCAAATGATTATAAAAGAACAGAGGAAATTTCTGCATACAAATGTTAGATAAATTGAATCGATATTTTTACTCCGAGAATAGTGTGACAGAAGTTGTAAAACAGAAGCAACTACTTCATGAGAAATAAATTAACTATAACTAAGCATTAAAAAGTTAGCAAAGGATTGTGAGTTTGGCCTAAAATTAATGTTATTAGAACAATTTTTCTATGGTAATAATAAATGAGAATTATAAGAAAATGTTGTTGAGTAACCCCAACCTAGATTATAAATGGCCCTGTATAAATTCATTGCCTAAAAAATTACACTAAATAGTGCATCAGAATACACATTGCCACAGCAGTTATAGACAATTTCTCTTACAGCACAAGAAAAATCAGAAAATATACTTCAGACTCCAGTAACAGAAAAAATAATAAAATGGGGTGTTATTTTTGTGGGAATCCTGGATATTTGTGAAACAACTAAAAACACAAAAATATAACATGTAGAAATTGTGCAAAAAGCATTCATCTGCCATTTTAAAAAGAGCAGTTTTTAATAAGAAAAGGTTGAACTACAAATCTGGGGGAGGAATAGTGTAGACACAAAGGAAGTTTAATGATATTAAAAGACTATATATTCTTGGATGTAGATAATTGCAGCCAAACAGTAACAATGGAAGTAGACAGTGGAACAGGTTTGTTACTGATATCTAATAAGGATTAGATAAAAAACAGCCAAAAGTATAATAAGAGGTCTACACTTGAAAATAGACATGATTGCTATAGACATTAATGGAAACAAAATATATGTGGAAATATTGTAGGATCAGTAAAGTTAAATGAGAGCAAAATTCCTCACATTATATGTAATAAATAAAGGTTATAATCCATTTCTGTGAAAAAACAGATTTCGACCTTTAGGAATTCATGTCAACATAATAAAGCAAGTTCAAGTAGAAACTCCAATGTGGAAGAGATATCTAGGATTGTTCATGTCTGGATCAGTAGATTTATGATCATGACTTGTGGATGTAGAGCTGATTAAAGAATGTACAATCTATTATTTGCAAACCTCACAAGTTACCATTTACCTTGAGAGAAAAGGTAAAGCAAATGATTGTTGACATGGTTTCTTAAAAAATATTAACAACAATGGAAGATACATCTTGGGCCACACCAGTGATTAGAATAATGAAGTCAAATGGAAACTAGAGATAGTTTAGTGATTATCAAGTCACAGTGAACAAATATATTAATAAAGATTAATATCCTGTTCCAAGTATATGTAAAGTGCTATTGTTATTTCAAAAAGCTATTAATATCAAAATAGATCTAAAGGTGGCATTCCATCAGATTTTGGTAACTGAAAACTTCTTCAAATGTTGACAGTGACTACTCATAAGGGACTATAAATGCAATAAATTGTCTTATGGTATTACTTTAGCCCCAAGCATTTTCCAGGCAAAAATGGACATTCATTACAAATCAATGAATGATGTAATTTCCTATTTGGATGATACCTTGGCTACTATTAAAAGAGCGTCAGGGGTGAGAGCTAATAAATGTTAATAAATATACTTGATCCAGTAAAAAAATAAAGTTCATTGAATATATTACAAATGCACGTGGAAGATATCCTAATCCAGATAAACATAAGGCATTATAAATGCTACGAAGTAAAGAAATGTAAAGAAATTGTGGGCATTTTGGAAACTTTTTAAAATCTTACAATTTTTAAAAGGTACGTTATATTGCTTGCCATCATTATAGCAGTTTTTGAAAAAGAAACAACTTTGGATATAAATCAATGAACATGATTTGGCCTGTCAAAAAGCAAAAGATCTTTTAACATCTGATAAACTGTTGGTACATTACCATAATGATATAGATATTTTAATAGCAACAGATGCATCAAAATATAGTGAAGAAGCTATTATTTCCCATCTATGTTATGGAGGCAAACATCCAATAGTCTACATCTTAAGAGTATTGTTAGCAGCTGAAAATAATTACAACCAGATTGACAAGAAGGTATTAACAATGGTTTTTGCCATTAGGAAATTCCACCAATATGTTTTTAGATGAAAATTTCAAATCTGCAAATGACTATCACCTGCTACTGGGAAAAAAATTCCTTAACATATCAGCCAATGTATGCTATACTGGATTAATATCTTGTCAAGTTATAATCCAGGAAAAATAATTGATCATACTGATAATTTGTCTGTTATCTGATGTCAAGAAAAAGGAATATGGCATTAGTGAAATTAACTACATAGACATATCAAACTTTGTAGTGCTTAATAGTTCCGTTACAGCTGAGTGAATTAAGGAAAATAAGACATCCAACTAATGAAGCAGATTAAATATGGCTGACCTACAATTTGTCCTATAGAAGTGGAAAAACTGATTTAGAATATACATAATAATCTTTCAATCTGCAATGGATCTGTGCTTATGACAGATCGCTTACTTGTTCTTTCCAAATGCTGTCAATATGTGTTGGATCTTCTTCATCAAGCTCATTCTAGAATTGTGAGGATGAAAGCTTTGGCTTGATCCCAAAGATGGTGGTAAATTCAGGTAGTGATATAGATTTGATGGTTAAAAGATTGACTAGCTGACAACAAACTGCCAAAATGCAACCTAAATAGTAGAAACATGGAGAAAGTCCACGACCCCTTGGACATGTATCCATTTAGATCATACAACACCTATAAATGAATACATAATACTGATATTAGACGATTCATTCTCTCATTGGATGGAGCACAGATTAGTAAAAATATGATTGCAAAATGCCCTATAGTAGTGAAGGAAATATTCGCTGCTCTCAAGTATAGGGAGGTCATAGTAATGGATAATGGAATCAAACATAATAGTAAAAAGTGACTTATTGATGCTGATTCTCTATGGTCCACTATCCTACTACTGCTGTAAACAATGAGAACAACATATGTATATCAATACAATAGTAATAAAAATAAAAACAATGTTTTTCTTTCTTTACTTATTTTCTTTCCAATGCTCTATAAAAATTAGCAACTAAAATTAATTCTTTTGTTTATCTGATTGCTGTTTATTTTTTAAGATAAACTACAATAAATGTTTTTTTTTTAAATAAATAAATTAATTGCAAATTAAATAATCTTTGGTTATTTTTGATGACATTATTTTAATCTTTTCATTGTGTGATGTTTTTTTTTTCCTGATTCTATGGAAAAAAAAAACATGCAGCATTTTTCAAAAATATGACATTTTTTTATGCTTGTGAAAAAAAAAAATATAGCAATTTTTATATACTACTAAAAATAGTATTTATGCATTTAAAAATAAAAATTAATCACTTAAAATGTTATAAATATTAAAAAACAAACTGAATAAAGTAATATTTATTCACTACCTGCTGGTATTATAGTTATTAAATAATATTTACATATAACATTAAAAAAAATAATTGTAGCTTTTTTTGTAGTTAAGACCTCTAAAGGCAATTATTTGACCATTTATATATATCTTCTTTGCTACCATGCAAATACAGCTTTTAGAAGTACGAGAAGCTTCATCTATTGATCTAAACTATAACTAAAACTTTAAAAAAAGTATATGAATATGTTCATAACCATTGACTGTCTCTAAAATATGTTGGACTACACAATTATGTAGTAATACTACTTCAATGTATTTCACAAAATACATAAAGAGGGTTTAAAGTTTAGCAGTTAATGTTTTTTTAAAGAATATATTGAAAATTATGGTAAGTGATATAAAGAAGAACTTCATGTAGATGCTAGAAGATATCAAATTTTTCAAAGTGAGTTTACTGGAAATGTTCCTTTATAGCTTACTGCATAGAAGTTTCTGTGCTCAAATATGTATGTCTAAAAATCCTATTTACAAAGTTTATCCTTTCACAACCATTATAATCACATTTGTTTTCTTTTATCCATTACCCTTTTTCAATATACTACCACCAAATTATTCTGCAAAGTTGACAATTTCTATTTTTATTTTAAGATAATTTTGTTAGTTGTAGTATTTTATCATTTTACAAGGCTAACTGTCTTCATCTTCCATTGTTGAGTTTTTTGGTATGAAGCTAATTTGAAAAAAATATATTTTTTGTAATCTTATGGAATACCTCTTCTGTAATTCTGTGTCATTTCGGATAAAGCTTATTACTTCAACTATATATCTGTTCACATTTTTCATCAAATCCTTGAAATTGTAACTTTCTTTTAAATTGCATATCCCCTAAAAGATTGTTTTTGTTATCATTTTCCGTAATTTTAGCAGTTGTAACAAAATATTTTTTGTTTTTCTTATCTGATCCTTAAAATATTTTATTTTTTTCTTTTTCAAAAAACTTTTTTCTTCGTATTTTTTTATTTATTTATTTTTGCAATTACCACTATATTGTCTCATATATATTCATTTTGAGTTTTCAGGATGTTTTATCTTAGTCAAATTTTTATAAAATATACCTTTAATTATTGATTTCACTTCCATCCATATTTCTTCTGGTTTAATTCCAGTTACATCTAAAGCTTCAAATTATTATTATTATTTTTTACTGATTTTTATTTTTTAAAAACAGCTAGTTTTGCTTGATTAACATAATTATTTAATTTGAACAAATATTAGCACTGATGCAAACAGCATTCTTTAATTACAATTAATTCCATTTTGTTAGACTGCAAAATATAACTACAAATAAATTTGTTGGGTCATGTAAAAAGTATAAGAAATGCTGCTCTAGATTATGTAAGTTTTGATTCATCCTTAGCTTTATTTGAAATTTGCATGTGAATGTTTTATGAGTTCTTCTACATTTTCATTCAGTCCCGTTTTTCTATTAAAATCTTTAGACATTAACTTTTTCTTTGTATAAATCTCATCTGCTGATATCCATATATATATAAAATACATATTTTGCGGGTTCATCTGTGTTAAAAAACTTTTAATATTAATATACTGACATTTCGACTTGGTCACACAAGCCATCCATAGTGGATGGCTTGTGTGACCAAGTCGAAATGTCAGTATATTAATATTAAAAGTTTTTTAACACGGATGAACCCGCAAAATATGTATTTTATATATTTAACCTATGCAAATCTTCGTTTTAACATATATATATATATGATATAGAGATTTGGTTAATTTGATGTCACATTTTGCATTTCCTCCTTATTTTAGGCTAAACATAAAATCCAAAACTACTGGAGTTATACCTACAGGGAGAGATAATAAACTACTGTATTATAAATATAGGATAGACAGCAAATCCTTTATATAAATGTTACTACACTTATGTTGCCATTTTATTAACTTATTAAGTAATAATAATTAATAAGAAGATATCAATATGTGTTGAATAAATTTAAAATTAATTCATTGTTGGCTCAAAAATGATAAATTGTTATTATGACTGGCAATATTCGAGATTTCATGCACTAGAGAGCAATGAATATAAGCACGATTAACAAGTTTTTCATAAAAGACAAATCAAACTCAAACAGCATTGATATATAATTAGTATTGAGGTAACCATTGGTATGAATGCTTATAGAATGGAGTGGTGGGTGGTATACATTATAAATACAAAAGAAATTTACTCATAAGAATATAAATCAAAGTAGTAGCAATAAAGTATTTAATATAATTACATGGGACATATATAAATATCTAGCGAATACATACACATATAAAATTCATTAGCAATATAAGCAGCACCTAATAACACACAAGTTGACTCATCCATGCCTTTAATAAAGAGCAAATTAATAAAAAAAAAAGAAGACATCATTCATGAAGGTTACACTTGAAATCAATAATATACTATAAACTAAATATCTTTAACTTTTCAATACTTCAAACTTGTCAACACATGCAACATCAGCCTAATACCACACATAAAAACAAATAACCCCATTTCATTGAATATTATACAATTTATTCACTAATTATCAAATATGCATATTTTAAATTATACATTATTTATATACTATGAATTTTATTATCTTAGTTTGCGATGAAGAATGACATTAAAATGTTTAATGTGTTTAACAAAATAAAAGTAAATCAATATTTATAGCGTTTGTACTAATTTCAAATTTACACAAATAAAACATTAAAAAATTTTCTTTTATTAATAAGAATTTAACAAAGCACACCCACATATCAATAAACTTCAAATTTACGGAACATCAGATCATGATTGTATATATATAAATAATGATTATAGAGAAAGTTTTATCACGAAAAGTTCACTTTAATATTTTAAAACTAGAAGTTAAATATAGAAATTGTATTTATTTTATTACCTAATCCAGGTTATTTTTTTTACTTGATGATGTGGTAGGAAATGGCAAAAGCAATAAATGATAGACCATATATATATATATCTTAACGTTATACGTTTGCAGCAGCAAATTTGGTTTTGAAAAATATTCATAATGATAATTTGATCAAGGGATTGGGTGGGTTGCAACTATCCATTTTGATGTCAGCAATCTATCCTCCGAGATGGTTTAAGCCACGCATCGCGAAAATTTTACAAACCAATCTTTTTTTAATGCTCGTGCACTTTAATTTGCTGACAAAACAATGGATTATTTTCTAATTAAAGTATCTACTAACAAATGATCACTATCAGATCTATATAAGTCAATATTTCTACGTTGATAAAATTACAATAAATTGACTTTAACATTATACAGATAGTAAAAATTGATTTTTAAAAGAACAGAATATCTCTATAACATTATCAAATTAATTATTAAATTACTATTTTATAACGTTAACTTTATTTAAACAAATGATGCATAATATATTTTAAATGTTACAACTGCAAAAAAAAAATAAATAATAAAAAATATCTTTTAACTCACCACTGACGTCTTATTTATATTATATAATTTCATTCAAATATAATTTTTTTTCAAATATATATTTTAATGTGAACACACATGGAATACATATTCCTATGGAATATCAATATTACTGGCAGTAAAAATATATTGTATTTATAAAAATATACTAGCCAGAGATTTGTTTTTATTATTGAAAGACATTTTCCATTTTAGTTAATGGTTAGTAGAATTATATCTTGCCTAAAGATTTTATTAATTTCTGTAAAGACTTAAATTATAAAACCATTAAGCATCACATGATCACATTTTCTATACTAGCACATTAATTGTTGATAAACAGAGCAAAACTCTCCATACAGTATTGCCACCTGTGCTAAACAGAGTAATCAATGGATGCCAGAAGGCTTGTGCATAAAATCCCTATCTAATGCCTACTCATCCAATATCCCGAGACTAGTTTCCGGCCTGTGGCCTTCGTCAGTGAGGAGCTTTGGATCTGAGAGCACTGCATCTAGATCTTAGGATCTAATGCAATCCTCTAGCAACCACCTTTTATCTCTACTTAACTACAAAGCTATGAGAATGAAATTGAAAACACAAAAAATATTTTTAATCTAAGCTCAATAGCTTATATAGTCATATGGGCCTGAACTCAGTTCAGAACCCATACATTTTGGTGTCTTTGGCTCTTTTACAACCATAGCCACCACTATCCTATTAGGCAGGATTGGTGTTAAACCATTAAGCATCACATGATCACATTTTCTATACTAGCACATTAATTGTTGATAAACAGAGCAAAACTCTCCATACAGTATTGCCATCTGTGCTAAACAGAGTAATCAATGGATGCCAGAAGGCTTGTGCATAAAATCCCTATCTAATGCCTACTCATCCAATATCCCCAGACTAGTTTCTGGCTTGTGCCCTTCGTCAGTGAGGAGTTTTGGATCTGAGAGCACTGCATCTAGATCTTAGGATCTAATGCAACCCTCTAGCAACCACCTTTTATCTCTACTTAACTACAAAGCTATGAGAATCTAGATGCAGTGCTCTCAGATCCAAAGCTCCTCACTGACGAAGGCCACAAGCCAGAAACTAGTCTGGGGATATTGGATGAGTAGGCATTAGATAGGGATTTTATGCACAAGCCTTCTGGCATCCATTGATTACTCTGTTTAGCACAGTTGGCAATACTGTATGGAGAGTTTTGCTCTGTTTATCAACAATTAATGTGCTAGTATAGAAAATGTGATCATGTGATGCTTAATGGTTTAACACCAATCCTGCCTAATAGGATAGCGGTGGCTATGGTTGTAAAAAAAAGCCAAAGACACCAAAATGTATGGGTGCTGAACTGAGTTCAGGCCCATATGACTATATAAGCTATTGAGCTTAGATTAAAAATATTTTTTGTGTTTTCAATTTCATTCTCATAGCTTTGTAGTTAAGTAGAGATAAAAGGTGTTTGCTAGAGGGTTGCATTAGATCCTAAGATCTAGATGCAGTGCTTTCAGATCCAAAGCTCCTCACTAATGAAGGCCACAAGCCAGAAACTAGTCTGGGGATATTGGATGAGTAGGCATTAGATAGGGATTTTATGCACAAGCCTTCTGGCATCCATTGATTACTCTGTTTAGCACAGGTGGCAATACTGTATGAAGAGTTTTGCTCTGTTTATCAACAATTAATGTGCTAGTATAGAAAATGTGATCATGTGATGCTTAATGGTTTAACACCAATCCTGCCTAATAGGATAGCGGTGGCTATGGTTGTAAAAGAGCCAAAGACACCAAAATGTATGGGTGCTGAACTGAGTTCAGGCCCATATGACTATATAAGCTATTGAGCTTAGATTAAAAACATTTTGTGTTTTCAATTTCATTCTCATAGCTTTGCAGTTAAGTAGAGATAAAAGGTGGTTGCTAGAGGGTTGCATTAGATCCTAAGATCTAGATGCAGTGCTCTCAGATCCAAAGCTCCTCACTGACGAAGGCCACAAGCCAGAAACTAGTCTGGGGATATAGGATGAGTAGGCATTAGATAGGGATTTTATGCACAAGCCTTCTGGCATCCATTGATTACTCTGTTTAGCACAGGTGGCAATACTGTATGGAGAGTTTTGCTCTGTTTATCGACTTAAATTATAGTCATGTTGAAAGGGTATCAACAGAAATAAATTGATAATTTGCATAATATATCAAAGCATAGTCTTTAGAATCGTACCTGGTAGAGAAAACCACACAGCTTCTTTTATGTTATCCATAGTCTGAATAATAAATATAATGTTCCCTTGATATAAAATCCCACTCTACTTTCTTCCATTAATAGTTTGCATGCTACATAATCTACAGGTGTCATCTAACAACTTCATAGTATTTAATTTCTACATAGTTACAAAAGTAATTATTTTTCCAATGGCTTTAACCTAGTCATGTCATGTGACTATGAATATCTTAGGTTTCCCTCAGTAATATGATGAATTTTTCTTATCTGTTGAACACATTTTATATCCTAATAAAGTCAAATTGTCTCAAAATCTGTTGAACACATTTTTAGAGTATAAAAGAGTAGCCTATTATCACACAACTCACAATATATAGCTAGTGATCCAAATAAAGATATCTTCTAAACGATTTTTAGAAGAGAAAACCATAAGGTAAGAGCAAATAATCAACTAATGAAAAAAAAATAGTTAGCTATAATGCCTCAGGAATTGAAAATCTTTTATGAGTAGTTGCAAATCCATGGTGGATTCTAGATTAAGTAAAATAAATGCATTCCAAAAATTGTAAATTGTTAAAATAATGGTTTTATTGTTAAAATTGTATGCAATAACACCAGTAATTCTTCACATTTACTCTACTCTAGATCCATATATTTAAGTTGAGTAATCACTAAGTTCTAGATAGTAATGCTGTGTCCATATTTTCAGACTATGGTTTTTCGTTATTGCAGAATTTAAATGTACATAGCTAATACCCACTTTATACTACTCATAATAATAACCTAAGATTCATATCCGTTAAGGATTTTAAAACAAACCAGTAAGTTGCATAGATTTGATTCTAGAAGAATAGTTTTGTGTTAGTTGTAAATTCTACTTATTATTGAAGTTGAACTAATAAGATCTAATTGAAAAGAATGAAGTGCTGCTCCTATTGAAGATGTTGAAATTAGACAAAATTATAGCATTTTGAATTTGTGTAATATTTACTGTCAGTTCTTTTTTTTTTTTTTTTGTGTGTATATATATATATATATATATATATATATATATATTCATACCATTATATATATATATATATATATATATATTGTAATGGTATGAATGGGAAGGCCAGTTGATTACAGCCATGTACTCAAATTAAAACATTTATTCATCATATGAATGCAATTAAATGGATTGAGAAGAAAAATCCTGTGACCAGACAAATGGATGTAGGAGAATTAATAGATTTAATGCCGCCAGTAACTTTATCATTTCAAATAAGACTTTGTATTTCATAAAATGCAAAATATAATATTAAAATAAAATTTTATTTGTGTTTGCTGACTTTAATTTCTCACTCACACTACAATCTAACATAGAATCAAATATGAAAGCGTACCACATTTTATTTCCAGTTCTGGCTTTGTCACTTAGAAACTCCTAATTACGGTCAGTAGCGATACGTATCTAGAATAGCAATCATTTCCCCAAGCTTACTTTTCTTGTAATATTTAAAAATTTTCAAATCAAAATTTATATTTTGATAAAGTAATGTGAAATCTTATTTATGAATGTAAAAAATTATGATAGATATATTTATTTACTTCAAAGTACGAAGACGTAAAAGATTTTATTTGATTTCTGACTTTGTCATTTAAAAATGCTGAATATGCAAATTATAGTCATTAGCAGTCAACCACTTGTCTTGAACAGTGATCACTTTCCCAAGCTTACTTTTCTTGTAAAATTAAAAATTTTGGAATCAAACTTTATATTTTGATAAAGTAATGTAAAATCTTATTTATGAATATAAAAAATTACAATAAATTTATTTATTTACTTCAAAATCAATTACGAACATTTTAGTTTCTGACTTTGACATTTAGAAAAGTCTACAGTACAATTTCCAGATTTGGCAGGCATCCAATCAGAGCAAAGAGAATGAACCTACACATCAATAGGCAGCAAAAAAAAATTATTTTTTTTCCAAAATATAATGCCATATATGAATGTTTTTAGAACTACAATTTTAAATTTCCTATAAAATAAACCTAAAATGAAGAAATTGTGACCAAAATTGACCAAGAGATGGCGCATGCTATATCCAAAAACCGTAAATAACATTATGGAATATTAAAATAGCAATGGGCGCTAACTGTAAATAACAGCGCAGTGGTTAACACTTTCAATGAATTTAATATTTCATTAGTTTTTTTAAGGATACAGGGTAAAGCAAACCGTCAATTGCTGTCTTTTCTAAGAAACATTTATACTAGATTAGAAAATAAACAAAACATCATTTAGAATTTTATTAAAAGTATAAAATTAAGTAAGATATCATTTGGCAATTCCAACCATTAATAATCCTCATATCCAATAATGAATTAAAATTCAGATAAAAATTAAATAATCATCTTATATATAAGTAAGATTATATATAAGTAAGATTGGATGTGGGAATATCCCCATAGCACAGTATATATATATATATATATATATATATATTACAAGCATAAAGCTAAACTAGTCAATATATAATCAAAACTACCCCAAATCCAAACTTCAACCAGACCAGCATAAAAATAATATTAAAACAAAACCAAAGGTTTCACTGCTACAAGCAGACTTCTCAAGTGTAAAGAACTACAAAAACTACACATATATATATAATATTAAAAATTATCCACAAATCCATTCACTTCCCATCCACCCTTAATATTAAAAATATTAAAAATTACCCACAAATCCATTCACTTCCCATCCACCCTTAATATTAAAAGTTTGGAAATGGGGTAGTTTTGATTATATATATATATATGCATTTGTTTGTGTAAAAGTTGATCACATTGTCACTTTAATCCAATTGGTCCATATAATAAGCATTAAATTCCTAGTGATACACTATTATTAAAAGGTAGATGAAAAAAAAACATTGATAAATAATTCTAATGGTGATCAAAGTTTGTAATATTTCTTGATCACTATGCCATTCATCAAATGGCTCATTGGATAAAAACAAAATCTTATTTGCGCTCATCATTATTATGTTTATGTATTTTGGAGTGTTTTTTTTTCAAAGACAGTATAAGCATATAATAACAAAATAGTTTGTCATAGTTTTCCACTATTTTTTTTTTAAAGTTCTACATTTAATATTAAAAAATCCATTGCATATTGTAACGATTATGACCACCCAGACCAATCACAATACTACTATTTTACTACAAACAAAATATCATAAAATGAAAATATTCACAAATTAATTCAATCTAGGGGAATATGACAACCAAACAGTTGACAAAATACAAGGTGAAATGAAAACAATTTTTTTTTTGGTTACCCAATTTAATAATAGTCAGGATAATAACCAGACTGGCCCCACATCAAGGACAAGCCTTTATGCAAATCCATCCATGTTTTCTAATCATTATCCCCTCCACATTTAAGATATTATTCCAAGACAAAGTAAAATAATCTACTTGGAATTTGGAAGAGAAACATATTAGCAACAAGATTATTAATAACAATAATTTTAATTGACCAATATAATAAAACAATACAAGAGTTTATATTTATATCAACATACTAGTATAGAGAACATGTGAGACAGAAAATCTTTTTATTTATATTAATTCATAAAAGTTATTATATGAGTTTCATTCAATTACCTATTTTAGTTTCTGTTGAACATAACTTTCATAATTTTAAATTGAGATATATGGCCATAAGGATCATCATTTAATATTTCTAATTCATCAGTGGTTTATTTCCATTTAAGTTCCTTACCTGGTGATTGAAAGTATCAAATCACCAGAAAATATGAATCCATTTTTTATAGGGTACTTTCTTCTGACAAACAATTAAGTGAATGGCAGGTTTCCTTATACAATTAAATGTCATATATTTCAACATCCACAATCAATTTCTTAAATTGGAAGCTAAGTGTTTTTTTTTTTTAAGTGTCATAGCATCGGCCGGGACGCGAACCCGCAACCCGGGCAACTGCCTGCAAGTGCAAGGCAGTTGCGCTGACCTCTCGACCACCAATGCAAGACTGGAAGCTAAGTGTTGTTGATTATTAAGGCATTTTTCAAAGCTCTATAACAAGCTACATCAATAGGGTACAACACCCTAAAGCTAATCCCTGTCTGTAATTGCATTATATCAACAAAGATAAGAATTAAAATTTTCCTGGCTTTCATTCTATAAACAGCAGAAAGAAGAGGTGAAAATTTTCCCACTTAGTTTAAAAAAAAGATGATCCAAGAGTTTTTTCAACTTGGTATTTTAAAATAGTCAATTTTATTTTAACTTACAATTTCAATAATGCTATATTTTGCAGAAATTATATATAGGCTTTAGTAATTTGATAGTAAGTTATAAAGCTAAGTTTACTCCACAGATAAATAATAATGAAATGTAAACAAATATCTAAGTTTTAAAAGCAATAAAAAAGATTGCTAATAAGTTTAAAAAAGAAATGGAAAATAGATTCGGCAAAAAATAAAGGAATTTTATTTTAGATAATTTTTAGTTTTAGGTTTGATAGCAACAAAGAAAGATGGTTGTCAGTTAAATTAAACTTATACAGACAAAGACTGTAGGTTAAAAGCATTTTACAAAAGATTGCTAAAAGATAAACCAAATTGTTAATCACAAGGCGGATATAACTAATGATTTTAAGAGGCAAAAAAACTGCCTATTGTTTAAAATAAAATAGTTAAACTAATTTTAGAAGCAAACAAATGAATAAAATATTTGAAGCTAATTACTAAGGAATGTGAACGGATATAATTAAAAGTTTCATCCCAATCAAATGGAAGTACATTTACATTGAAATGTTAGGAATTTATCAATGATATCAAGAAAAGAAAAGGAGTATAAATAGTGTGCACTAAAATAGAAGGGGGGTTGTTATCAGCTTGTTTGAACTCATGGACGATGTTCTTAGTCATCCGCCCTTCAAAAAAATACTTAACAAAACTATATCAAATAGTGGATAATTTTACTAATACACTCCAGTTAAAGATTAATCCGAGCAAGTCATCTACATGGACAATTTATTCAGGTAAGAAAATCTCATCTGATTACATAGCTGATCCACAAAGATTCCTTGGGTTTTCAATTCACAAATCACAATCTGCTATGTCCAAGGAAATTCAGCAGTCAATTATCCAATCTACCA
Organism: Epiperipatus broadwayi; assembly: GCA_028023455.1. Taxonomy (NCBI): domain Eukaryota; kingdom Metazoa; phylum Onychophora; class Udeonychophora; order Euonychophora; family Peripatidae; genus Epiperipatus; species Epiperipatus broadwayi. The sequence goes on along the minus strand of JAQFVV010012398.1, from coordinate 12,312,534 downwards.
GTCAGCTTACTAAAACCCTATCCAAGGTATATCTCTCCCTTCAAGCAAAGGTTGCCTTGCTTAATATGAAAGTAATGTCCAAAATTTCATATTATCTGCCGATAATTTCAGTCACTAAATCCTTTGTAAAAAAAGATCAATTTACTATGCGCGAAGCTATTCTGGAAAGGCCGTGTGGTTTCCATCAGCATTGCCAATATGCAACAGCACCGCAAGTCGAATGGCATGTCATTTCACTCCATTCCTGCGATGTATTTCCAGAAATCCCGTACACTTATTTACAATTTAATTCAGAAATATGGCTATATGCAGATTGCTGACATTGTTCAACCTACAGATCGGCCTCCACCTGCTGATAGTTGCTGGCTTGATATCTTGCTTCATGACATTCACAAATTTAACAATATCTCAGAAAATACCTTTCATGCTAAAGTTTCACTTTGGCAAGCATATCAACTAATCAACCCTCAGGTTACCATTATTAGACCGAAACTTGGTTTATCCAATCACAAACTTGTAGTCCTTTTTAAATTTTGGGCATTGGAACCAAAGTTTTTGGACTACCTAGTTAAAGTCAATCTTCATGTTATGTCTACAAACTGGTTCCCGAGCTGTAGGAGACAAATCAGTGAGATTGATCCATTATGCTCTAACTGCTGCAGACAAGATGAAACATTTGACCACATCATCTACTCCTGCACTGGACTTGGGAATATTAAAATGTTTATCTATCAGAACTCTAAAGTGAACTTCTACAAGATTATCTCAATTAAGGTCTGCCTGCATTCTGGAAACATCCCAACCATCAGACTGTCAATTTTCTTGACATTCTCTGTATGGTTGGCCAGATGTAAGAAACAATTTACTTGGTCTTTTCCAGATATTGATTCTTGTTTTCTACAAACTCTTAAAAAACTTAAAGACAGGGACAGAATCTTATCTACAAAATTTTTATATAAGGAAACTTGGAAACTTTTTCAGCTTTCTAGGTAAAGTCCTTGATGATCAAAATATCATGTATTAATTTATTAAGTTTCGTCATTTTTTACCATGATGTTATCAGGAAATTATTAATTATGCATAAAGTATACCATTTGTAAACATATATTATTTGTTTTAATAAAGCTATTTTAGAAATAAACAGTTGTTATAGTTGCTGTGTTGTGGATATGAGAAGGATCTAAGAAAAGGTGAGGGAAAAGCACTTGGACTTTTCTAAAATGATGGACATGTTCCAGAGTCCGTGCCTCTGAAGGTAAAAGATAGCTGGGTGGGGGAAACATTAATAGACTGCACCAGTCTCTTATTATTTACATATGCCTGTCAAGGCTGAATAGGATTGTGTAAAGTGAGTATAAACTTTAGTATTCACTTAATGTTACCACTAGTATAGTGGCATGATTTGTTACTCAGTAAGATATGGACAGTGCAGTTAGAATGTTAAATCAAGGATTATTTGTGATATGTGTAAATAAAGTAAATATGATTGCTACTCAGTTAAATCTTAATTTATGTGTATGTATATATTGCAAATAAATATATTTAATCATTATTAATAATGTTTAGAAAATTTATAATTTTGTGGTAATTGTTGGTAGTCAGCTTCATAGCCAAATACACAACAAAGTTGGCACAGTTGGACAGTTGCATTTGAACCAGGTACTAAAGTAGGAGTTGTCATATAATAGTGTGTTTCGTGTAAATAGGTTGTTTAAAAGACTTCAGTAAAAACTAAGATTATTTGTCATGGATACATATAAATATAAAAAAAATGTCATTGGGACAGTTGATGTACAGCATGCTGGGGAATGGCCACTTTATGCTACTCATCGGAAATTTTTTTTGCTTAATAGTATTGTAGACGAGAATAAAAAATAGCATTGCTGTGCCTATCAGGCAGAAGAGTAACAATGATAATAAATAAGTATTACGATTTACCGATAAAGGATACAGTAGTGTATGTGAATATTGTGAAAAAGTTAAGTGATCATTTTAGCCCAGTCAATCCAAACATATAGCCCAATTGTTTCTAAGAAACAGAAGACAAGCAAAGGGCGAATCTATAAAAGATTGCAGTTTATCATTAAGACAAGTAGCAAAAGATTGTTTATATGGTAACTATGTTGATGAAATATTGCTTGATCAGTTATTATGGAATCTGCTTGATGATAATCTGAGAAAAAATCTGCTGTGTGATACAGATTTGAATTGTGAGTCAGCTATCAAGAAGAGTGTAACTCACGAGCTAATATTAGTACAAGCAGCCTGTTTTTAAAATAAAACTGAAAACAAGGATATTGCAGTGTGGAAAAATGATCATAAAGAAGGGGATACATTCAAGGGCTCAAAGAAAATGATTGTTTCTGCTGTGGTAAAAAAGGCACATAAATTATAAGTTTCTGGGTGAAAAGTTCCATAACTGTAATGTAAAAGAATATTTTAAAAATGTGTGTAAGGCAAAAGCCAGTCATCAGTGATACAATAATATAAATAATAATGCAATCATAACTGAAGATATTGTGAGCATAAATAATATGAGAACAAGACTGAAAAATAAATTTATGTTAAAATTTGAAATCTGTAATAAAGACATCAAAATAAAAATTGACAGCGGCTCGGGCATTTCATTGTGCTCAGAAAATTATGGAAACAGATTAAAAGAAAACACTGATGTTCCAAATAGAAAGACAAATATAAGAGCTATAGATGTCAGTGGCAATAAATTGGGTATGCTAGGCCATGCTATAGTACCTATAAAGCACAAAAATAGGAATGTAAAATTGCTATTGTACATAGTAAAAGGAAAAATCAATACATAAATAGGGCGTGGATGTTTTCAAAGTTAGACATAACCATTAATGTTAACACTGTGAATAATGTGGCAAGCAGACTGGAAATAAAGCAGAGATTCCCAGAATTATCCAAAAATAAGTTAGGGAAAATAGAGGTGCCCCCTGTCCATATTGCAACAGGGCAGGTATAATCAAACCCTGTTGTAATAAATAGACAAATACGTATTCGTATACTTAATGTATTATTAAAAAAAAATTATTACTTTACTAACTAAACTAAAATTTACAAGTTGATGTATAATCAATGGTCATTTATATGGTTGTATTATGTTATAGATTTAGTTATTTTTAATGAAAAAAGCTCACAAAAGAGAGGTATGGGGGGAGGGTATACACGTGCTCTGATTTTTTTTCCTTTTGCCAAACCCAGCTATACACATTGCTATGTATATGTATGAGTGTGTTTTCAATCAATGGAATATGAAAATTCATAAAATAAAAATAAAAACATTTTGTTTGATAAACTTTTAAAATATATATACATACATTAAAAGTCAAAGAAAGAACTATAAGTGCCAAGATGGAAGACAGTGATTTACAGAACAATGAAAGTGACTGTTGCAAAACCTTGAAATGAGATATTATTTTATATAGCGCTGTTTTTTTATGTAATAGTAATATTAGCGATTAAGCCAATGCACATGCGCTTTAAAGATAAATTATAAATGAATACTCAATTTTTCCAGACATGAGATATAGTATTTTAGAAAGAATGGAATGAATCCACCCATTCTTTCAACCCAAACATTTATGTATGGGCAAATCTTAAGTGTGTGGAAATAAAAGCGTGAAGGTATTAAACGATCACTTTAAATTACATTTGTTATGTTTGAACGAATGACACTTGCGAAATCTTTATAATTTACGAACCATCATTCTTTAGTTGAAATTGAACATATATAATGAGATATTATTTTATATAGTGCTATGTTTTTTATGTAATAGTAATATTAGCGATTAAGCCAATGCACATGCACTTTAAAGATAAATTATAAATGAATACTTAATTTTTCCAGACACGAGATATAGTATTTTAGAAAGAATGTAATGAATCCACCCATTCTTTCAACCCAAATGTTTAGGTATGGGCAAATCTTAAGTGTGTGGAAATAAGAGCGTGAAGGTGTTAAACGATCACTTTAAATTACATTTGTTATGTTTGAACGAATGACACTTGCAAAATCTTTACAATTTATGAACCGTCATTCTTTAGTTGAAATTAAACATATATAATGAGATATTATTTTATAGAGCGCTATGTTTTTTATGTAATAGTAATATTAGCGATTAAGCCAATGCACATGAGCTTTAAAGATAAATTATAAATGAATACTCAATTTTTCCAGACACGAGATATAGTATTTTAGAAAGAATGGAATGAATCCACCCATTCTTTCAACCCAAATGTTTATGTATGGGCAAATCTTAAGGTGTGGAAATAAAAGTGTGAAGGTGTTCTAATTGAATACTAATTTTAAAAAAATGTGTAAAAAGATTTCATGATGCATTCCAACAATAACACATGAAATATTAATGAAAATAGAAAAAAAAGAAAATGAATGAAAATAAATAATTAAGAGAAGGTGTAGAGTCGGCAATTCCAGATTTTCAAAGATAAATTTAAAAAAAAAGATTATTATAAGTTTGGGGAATGAGAAGAAAGCAGGCTTTAGACTTGTATATAGAGAATAATCCAGAGATCAGCATTATACATTGGTAAATTATGATTATGCTGGGGTAAAAACTTCAATGTGTGAGGTGTCCAAATCCTTCCCCTGAATGTATAGTAGCTGCCAGTATCTGAGAAAAGATGTCAAGCCTGAAATATCACCTCAATAAATAATAATGTTGGACCATCATGAGATGTGTCAAAAGAATAAATAAATAAATAAAATTCAGTCAAGTGGAATCCAAACTTCAAAAAGTCCATTCATTGTGCAAGGACCGGAGATTCTCTTTCACCAAGTGAATTCAATCAATTCCCTGGGAGGACACAGGTACCTTTTTCTGTTTGTAAATATATGATTTCTTAGTAAGCTTACTCAATTAAACTCCACATAATTCAGAAAAAACTGTTGGTTGACCCAATTGTGAACTTTTTTTTTTGTATGGAGAGTTTAAATTATTTTGTACTGTCATTATTATCCTATTAATTCTTCCATAATTAAACCCTTGTTGCAACATACATGTTATAGTGTATTTGTGTGTGTGAGCTTTGGTAAAGAAAAAAAAAGTAAACTGGCAAAAAGGGGAAAGAAAACTGGAAGCACGGAAATACTGAGTTATAGAAAATAAAAAAAGAGGGTAATCAATCTATTGTATAATATGTCTATAATAAATGAATTTTAAAATGGGTTTACTGAATGTAGTGTATCTGCGTCTAACAAAAGAGAAAACTGATACGAATCTTTAATAAATAATAAAAAAATAGAATTAATTTGACTTACATGAATATTATTACAAATAAATAAGTATTAAATGATAAATTTTTTTTTTTTGTTTGTTTTGAGTTTTTTTTTTTAAGATTAAAATAGGTTAGATCTACTCCTGGTAATTTACCCCCCCCCCCACTCTGAGAAAGCTAGCTGCAGGCCGGGTCATTTCATCATCCTATTACATACTTCCATATTGTCCAGAATAATTCTTACCTATGGGTGAGATTGGAACTTGGAGACTTTATTTAGATGTCCATAAATATACTGTTGTATGATATTGAAGAAAATTATATATGTATAGGATATCCTAAAATCAAAGCGCTAGTGTAAAGATCGGATTTTATAAACAAATAATAATACGATTCGCATTTGATTGTGTTTTTGTTTTTTTTTGTTGTTCATATGCGTATATAAATATACACGCTCATATGTGTAAATAAATATACACGCTCATACTCATGTAAAGACGAGTACTTCAAATAAAATAAAAAAGGGGTGGACCCGTTACAATATCGAGTTGCTGGAAAAACCAAACCCTATTATTCGTAAAGCCAGAAAGATACCACTTGCACAAAAAAAAAATTAGAGGAAAAAAAAACATCACTGGTTAGAAAGGGCATATTAATTAAGGTTGAGTCAGCAAATTGGGCAATACTAATATTAATACTCCCTAAGCCAAATGGGCAAATTAGAATTTGTGGGGATTATAGTTACCATGAAGAAATACCTGAATAAAGGAGCATACTCTGTACCAAATGTTAGAGAAGTGTTAGCTAGGTTAACAGATGCAAATTTTTTTTCAAAATTAGATTTTAATTCCATGTTTCATTAAATCAAGGTAATTAAAAAACTAACTCAAATCTTAACTTTAACAATGCCTTTTGGGTTGTTCGCTGTAATAAACTGCCATTTGGAATCTCAACAACTCCCAACATTTTCCAAGCAAAAATTGACCACATTCTGAATCGTGTAACAGGAGTCATCCCATATTTTGATGATATCCTAATTACTGCAGTGACAGTAAAAGAGTTAAAAAACAGGATATTAAGTATTTGTGAAAGACTAAGTAGGGTGGGGATTAAGTTCAACAAGAAAAAATGTGTGGCAGATTTAAGAATTAGTTTTTTTAGGCCACATCATTTCAGACAAAAAAAACACCATGAGCAGATAAAGTAATAGCTGTAAAAATTGCAAATAAACCCCAGAATGTAAAACAATTGCAAGCATTTCTTGGATTGGTAAACTTTTACAAACCATTCTTAAACAACAAAGCAATGGTAGCTACACCATTATATGATCTGCTTAGAAAAGATCACAAATGGTAATGGACTCAGATGCAATAAATAGCTTTCAAGAAATCAATGGCACTGCTAATATCTGATAGGTTATTAGTGCAATACGATAGTGAAAAAAAACTGCGAATAACTACTGATGTCTGAATATGGGGTGGATGCAATGTTAGCATACCCTAGTGATAAAGGAGAACATCCATTAGCTTATACTTCATGCACCTTCTCAAATGCAGAAAAAAAATTACAACCAAATTTATAGGGAAGCATTGGCCATAGTATTTACAATTAAAAAATTCCACCATTACATACGGGGCAGAAGTTTTGAAATTTTCAAGGACCATACGCCATTACTAAGTATTTTTCCCATGACAAAGTAGTGCCTGAACACATAATTCCGAGAATGTTACACTGGTGGAATATTTTGGCTGCATAAGATTATAAGTTATACTACAAAAAAAAAAAAAGGAAAAGACATCACACACGCAGATGCTCTATCTAGATGCCTGAATAGACTGGGATCTATAAGTTCAAAAACAGAGGTGAACTATATTGATAGTATAAAATGAAGTGTATTAAATAGTGAAACACTATGGAAGTGGAAAAAAAAATCAGGGATACCAGATACTAAGCAGGTGGATTAGAGAAGGATGGCTTAAAACAAAACCGAGCTACGTAAATCAAGGATTTTGGATAAACAGAAAAAGACTGTCAGTATGCAAGAGATGTCTAATAATGGAGGATAAAATGGTAATACCACATGCAGGCCATAATTGTGTATTTTGAACTGTTACATAAAGGCCACCATGGAGTAGTGAGAACTAAAGCATTGGCACGTAGTTACATCTGGTGGACAAAACTAAATGCAGATCTTGAAAAAATACATAAAGATGTGCAACACCTGCCAGACAGAGATGGCACATCAACCGTGCAGGGCTGATTATAGGGAAAATGATCCTAATAATAATAGATGCATTCTCAAAGTGGAGATAATGCCATGAAAGTTAAAAACACAAACACAAAGGAAACAATAAATTGTTTTGATAAAATTTTTACAATACACCTGGGTCTCATTTTATGTGGTAGATAGGTTCCTCAAAAAATATGCACAAAAGAAATCGCACAAAAATAGATGTAACTTATCTTGAAAATGGGGGATAAATACTGTAATTTTTCTAAAATTGCATAAAAGCAAAGCACCAACATAAAATTACTTTAAAATTCGCACACAAAAAAAAAGGAAATAAAATATGACTAATAAAAAATTTCAAATTTGAAAAAAAATTGATATAAAACAAACTTTTTTTAACTATAATATTTAATTTTATTCAAAACAATATATTTTTATGTGTAATTTACATTTTTTTATACATGTATAGTATTTTAATTATTATCACTATTTGCCGATAAACAGGTTCATTTGCAAACTGGTAAAAAATCAGATTCTTCACAAGAGAAATACAACTAGCGCCAACTTCGCTCTCACGTTGTGTTAATAGTTTTCTGATGACAACGTAATTAGTAATTAAACTTTGAGATGATGATTTTATTAATTGTTTATGAAGCTCGTGATATCCAGACATACAACCATTTAGCTCTCGTTGGAATTTAAGAGCACATTTGTGATTAGTGTCATTAATAAGAAAATAATTTGCCAACTGATTAGAAAGTTGAAGACCTTCTCGAATCATTTTTGCAGTGAAAGGAACGGGTTCTGCTTCTGTTTTGCTATCTTTTTCTACATTTTCTTCTGTATCTAAACTTATTGCAATAATATCAGTGACATTTAAGACATTATCCTCAAGCAATTCATCGATATCATTCTGCCTAAAGAAATCCAAACCTTCTCCATCAATATCATGTGCCAAAGTAATTATTTCATCTGATAATGCAGATGTTTGAATAGCTGCACTGTTTTCAAGACATGTAGACCAAACCTTTTTTCAACAGACATTTAAAGTGTGTAGTTTTAATTGAGTAACAGCAAATGCAACATGATTTATATAGTCAAAGATTGTAAATTTTTTCCAAGTGTCAGTTACTGCTATTGATTCATTTTCTAGTTTATCTAATATAAATTGAAAAGTGCGTTTAATGTAATATTGTTTAAAAGTTGCAATTATGCCTTGATCTAATGGCTGAATAATGCTTGTTGTATTAGGTGGAAAAATAAGTAATAAAATTTTGAAATCGAGATCTTTTTGCTTCATATACGTTTCCATTTCTGGTAAAAAGCAATTATTAAACCAGTCAGTAAATATTGCAGTTGTCACCCAAGCCTTTGTATTTGCCATTCACAGTGTACCTGCAGTTGTTTTTTGACTTATTTTATCTTTACATTTTAAAGCGTGTGGTCTTAAAAATCGGTTTACCATGAAAGGTTTCAGCATACGATCTCCTGATGCATTGCTACAAAGCAACAATGTTATTCGATCTTTGCTTGCATTAAACCCACTGGATTTTTTCTCTGACTTTGGATATAAGTTCGACTAGGCATTTTTTTCCAGAATAATTCTGTTTCATCAGCATTAAATACTTGGTGTGGACAATATCCACCATAATCAATAACTTTTGCTAATTCTTCAGGAAAATTTTTGGCAACTTTTTCATCTGCTGATGCAACCTCACCCGTAATCTTCACATTATGTAGTGCATTCCTTTTTAAAAACCTGGTTAACCAACCTTTGCTAGCCAAAAATTCTTTATTAGTCTGAGAAGCAGAAGTAGACGGTTTGGATAAATTTATTTGTTCATAAAACTAAAGAGCTTTTTGTTGAATTAAATAACTGCTTAAAGGAATTCTTCTTTGAGATAATTCTTCAATTCAGATTATGAGTGCCTGTTCCATTTTTTCTAATAAATCATTTCTTGAATACTGTGATAATTTGGCATTTAATTGTGTGCCAAAAATGACAGATTTTCTTATTGCATCTTCATTTTTTTAATTGCTCTAATAGTAGACTCGCCCAAATTAAAATGTTTTCCAATCACTGTTCATCCTTCCCCTGTTGCTAAGCGATCTAAAATTAAAATTTTTGTTTCCAATGAAATTCCTTTTCTTGGGTGTTTTTCCCTCTCCATTAGGGTAAACTGAAAGTTTAAAATAAAAATAACAACTTAGACTTATGATATATAAAAAACACCTACTAACCACTGTTGGGAAAAATTTAATTAAAACTAACAATTAAAAATTAAATTATTTTTGTCTTTAATTTTCACTTCCGTTTAAAAATCAAATTTCATTGTTTCACATCACATTAATTTCAGGTCACCTTACATAATTTTTAAATTGTTAATTACAATTAAAAATCAGACTTTAATTTTTAATTGTCAAATTTAATTGTGCCCACCGCTGTTACTCAGCTTTTAAAAATAAATTTGCAGACACTAAATTTATTACGTACTTTTTTTTTTAAAAAGCAAAAATAGAATCTGATTTAAAATTAAAAACAACATGCATAGTATTAACATCTATAATGTTTGAACAAATTTACATTATAATCTTGTAAAATTTAATGTGTGTATATAAAATGTGGAAATCCTGATTTTTAAATGAATTATGAACTTCTTTATTGCATAAAATCTATTACAGTTATAAAGTGCTGAAAATATTGAAATTATTAAGATGAAAGTCAAACTCCAATAATGTGCTATTACTTTAAATATGACGTAAGTGCGCAAAATTTATTATTTAAAGTAATAGCGCAAAATCAGAGTTCGACTTCCGATCTAATACAGTAGTGTTTTCGCATAAAAGTAAACCGTACAAAGATATTAAGAAGAAATATGAATTGCATAACTTCAAAATCACATTAAATAAATCCGCATTTCACAAGCCATCTTATGAAAAAATATTAAAAAAAAAAACAGAATTCTGCACATAAGTACCACCCTCCATACCATTTAGAATCAAATGGCATAGGTGAAAAAGTAGTGCAACAAATAAAAAAGTTTTTAAAAAAAGCCAATTACAAAATAGGCTACAGGAAATAATGCTGGCATAACATTCAACACTGTGCACAGTAACCAACCTCACATCTGCAGAACTGCTATTGGAAAGGTGTTTGAGAACAAAATTATTGTTAATCCAACCTAAGAAAAGTAGAGCGAGCAAAGGCGATTACCATAGAACAATAGTCAGAATTAGAGCAGCAGTATGGTTTCGAGATGCTTTAAGTAAACTTGCCGCAAAGGAGTAATTGAAAAAAGTCTGTCAAATCACATAGTATTAATTAGGAGTGAAAATGGGGATATATATATATAAATACCATGAGAATCATGTTAGAGGGTGTGAACCAATAGAGACATTCAATTTCGAAATGCAAAAAGATGAACAAAAAGGTACAATACCAAGGAAGAGAATTATGAAGACCTAAATGATAATGACATAAGATAAAAACAACCAAATGAAAATGAAAACTCACAAAATCTGCAGAACAAAAAGATGCAGTGGAAGGAAAAAAATCACTCAGGCCTATTCGTGAAAACTTAGACCGGATAAGACTTCATGATTACATGTAATAAGAGTTATGGGGGTTTTCTCCAGAGTAGGGGAAGGTGCTATATTTTGCAGAAAATATATATAGACATTAGTAACTCAATAGTTATGTCAAAAAGTTAAGTTTACTCCGGAAAAAAAAATAATGAAATGTAAACAAATATCTAAGTTTTAAAAGCAATAAAAAAGATTGCTAATAAGTTTAAAAAAAAAATAGAAAATAGATTCGGTAAAAAATAAAGAAATTTTATTTTAGATAATTTTTAGCTTAGGTTTGACAGCAACAAAGAAAGATGGTTGGCAGTTAAATTAAATTTAAACAGACAAAGATCATTGGTTAAAAGCATTCTACAAAAGATTGCTGAAAGATAAACCAAATTGTTAATTATAAGGTCGGATAAAACATAGTTAAACTAATTTTAGAAGCAAACAAATGGATAAAATATTTAAAGCTAATTACTAAGGAATGTGAATGGACATAATTAAAAGCTGGACCCTAATAATCATCGTAGAGATATATTAGTGAAATGGAAGTTACGTTGGAATATTAGAAATTTATCAATGATATCAAACAAAGGAGTATAAATAGTGCACACTAAAAAAGGAAAGGGGATTACCATAAGCTTTTCCGACATCGTAAGTCATTGTTATTGCTGTATCGTGGATATGAGGACCTGAGAAAAGCTGAGAAAAAACTGTCTGAATTTTTCTGCAATGATGGTGTGTCCCAGAACCTATGCCTCTGAAGGTAAAAGATACAGCTAGGGAAAATGTTAACAGGCCACACCAATTTCTTATTATTTATGTACACCTGAGAAGGCTCAAATAGGATTGTGTTTTGAGTAAAATAACCGTGAGTATAATAAACTTTAGTATTCACTTAATGTTACCACTAGTGTACTCTGTGATATGGGCAGTGCAGTTAGAACGTTAAATCAAGGACTATTTGTGATATGTGTAAATAAAGTAAATATGATTGCTACTCAGTTAAATCTTAATTTATGTGTATGTATATATTGTAAATATATTGTAACGGAATAGCGTTACATAGGGTTTGAACCTAGGAAAGTTAAATGTATATTAATGACGAAATAAATGACAGGTACAAAACTTTATGAAAAAGCGATCTTGTTTAAGAATAAACGAGAAACAGCCGTGTCTAAAGCAGATCGCAGATATACAAGAGTACCTGTCAGATTGATTGAAATAAAAGAGTTTTATTTTTTGAGGAATTAAGTTATTATAATCATTATTTGTCAAGTTTTTTTTTTTTGTTATTTCGTTTTAAATTAAAAAGGGATATTTTAAATTATAATTGTAGTAAAAGTAAAAGCTTATAGAAATGATTCTGAGAAAGATTAAATGCTCGACTGTTAGCTAATGTAAATTACATTGTTCTCGTAAGACACGCACACACGTATGCATCCAAGGTGTGAATGAATATAAGTTTGTTAACTGAGATTGCAATAAGAGATTACCTAAACATAAGATTGCCTTAAGCACATGGATTGAGTAGGACACGGACCCCAATGACAACTCTAAGAACATGGAACTCTGGGGGGAGATTCGATCCTCAGATAAGATCCAACCCATATAAATATCAAGCAAAATCTAGAAAAAAATATATGTTGTTAAGAGAAGCTAAGTCAAATTATCAATTTTTTTGTTCAACTTTCTCAAAATTCAATTTAATTCAAATTACTTCGTTTGTGCTACCCGTTTTCAAGATGATCGATATGAAATTAATATTTAGAGCGTCGACTGTCATGAGGGGCTAGGAAACCCTTCAGTGATTGATCGACGCTCCGCCACCAGAACATCTCCGTCGCTATGAATACTTAATAATATTACCATCTGAAATTAGTGCTCCAACCAGTTCAATAATGTTCCGTGAAATACATGAATCATCCTGATTTATTACGCTCAACTTTAAAAGAAATGAACAACCTTCTTATGGAAAACATCATCTCCCATGTTCAAACCTCCACTTAATTAGAAGCAGCGGAAGAATAAGCCCAAAATCCTAGGTAAACACTTTTTTTTTTATGCTTTCATTCCTTCCATACGTAAACTTTTAAAAAAGGCAATCTCATAATTAACTAACTTTGATTTCGTAAATTAAACTATTAAATATTCCGTAATTCATTATATTTAAAAACTTATTATTGTAACTTATTATTGTAATCTCAACCTTCGTAAAATCAAACACTATGCAATTCCTAAAAATTTAAATCTCAGGACTTTTCAAATATGAACTTTGACCTTAATTATTATCTTATAATTTATAACACTTACCTTCAAAAAATGTAAAAAAAGGAAATTTATATTCTATCATCCATATTTTATGATATATAATATGTTCTTTTCTGTGCGAGTGCGTAAATGCGTGTGTGTGCGTGTAAATAAAACTTTAACCAATGTGCTTTTTTTTTATATTCAATAAATTTGTTCAGTATTTAAACAAGTCGAGCATTTCTCAAATCATTTCCTATAATTAAATCTTTATTCTATTTTTCGTCTTGATTATTAATAAAGTTAGCATTTATTCATATAATTAATTATATTACTTTAGATTTATCTTTCTTAAACCTTGTTGCTTTTTAAAATGTCACTTACAAACATCGTGCCATAAGTCACGATGTTTATTTATTTATTTATTTATTTATTCCATAGTTAAGATAGATTTAAGAATTGGGAGGGCCTATTATAAAATATAAATAAATGTCAATAAGTTGTAAATATAGCTGGAGTAAATAATTCTACCGGACGGTATGATATAGGGGGGATGATCTTATAAGCTTCTAATTGTTTAGAGATATAAACGAATAATCGTATTGGTCCCAAATAACCAATGACCCGGTCCAATGCTTGGATCGATCAGTTAGTTAATCAAGCGACTTCTCCATTGGTTATCATAGCGTCTTTTACCAGAATAGTAATTTTGAAACAATTACATCACGACCCTGAGCGACCCTATTGGTCCATGCTGGGAGTTTGAGCTTGTGGGCGGGATTAGACTTCGAAATCGTTTTGATATGACGTAAGGTGATGCGAGAAGTTAAATTGTAATTAAATCATCGTATCTGGCGCCCCCTTGTATTGATAGTGAACAGTCATCGATATAAGAAAATAAATAAAGCTTTACGCTATGTCATGTTTGTTTCGGAGCTCACAATCCCTATATGATCGGATGAGTAAGCGGCCGGTTACAATATTTAATCATTATCAATAATATTTTGGGAATTTATAATTTTGTGGTAAGTGTTGGCAGCTTCACAGCCAAATACACAACAAATAAAACAAAAAATAACATTGTCATTTAATAATAATTATTATTTTTTCCACTTATTAATCATTTAATTTTACACACAAGATCTTTATAAACATTTTAAAAGACAAAAAAATCATATACTTTTACGAAAGCCATGTATTACATTCAAATATCAGCCTTTCAAGCTAATTGTGCATGCGCTTTTTGCGAGTGTTAGTAATAAATGAATACTTTCCTTTCCAATACAAGATATAGTATTTATGCAGGAATAAAATGAATCCACTTATTCCTACAACTCAAATGCTTATATATGAGCAAATCTGAAGTACTGGCAAGGAAAGCATGAGGATAGACCACTCACTTTAAATTACTATTTACGATGTCTGAATGAATGATGTCGGTGAAATTGTCTAGAATTTACTAAACGTCACTCTAACTGAACCATAATTATATGTAAATAAGCATTTATTTTTATATAGCGCTAGACAATTTCACCGACATCATTCATTCAGACATCGTAAATAGTAATTTAAAGTGAGTGATCTATCCTCACGCTTTCCTTGCCAGTACATATATAAGCATTTGAGTTGTAAAAATAAGTGGATTCATTTTATTCCTGCATAAATACCATATCTTGTATTGGAAGGGAAAGTATTCATTTATTACTAACACTCACAAAAAGCGCATGCACAATTAGCTTGAAAGGCTGATATTTGAATGTAAAACAATTGTAAACATAGCGCTATATAAAAATAAATGCTTATTTACATATGATTAAGTTTCAGTTAGAGTGATGTTTAGTAAATTCTAGACAATTTCACCGACATCATTCATTCAGACATCGTAAATAGTAATTTAAAGTGAGTGGTCTATCCTCATGCTTTCCTTGCCAGTACTTCAGATTTGCTCATATATAAGCATTTGAGTTGTAGGAATAAGTGGATTCATTTTATTCCTGCATAAATACTATATCTTGTATTGGAAAGGAAAGTATTCATTTATTACTAACACTCGCAAAAAGCGCATGCACAATTAGCTTGAAAGGCTGATATTTGAATGTAATACAATTGTAAACATAGCGCTATATAAAAATAAATGCTTATTTACATATGAAAGCCATGTATATAAAATATGTCACAGAGATTACAATACACATGGGTCTCGTTTTATGCGGATTATTTTAATGCGATTTTGAAGTTATGCGATTCATGTTTCTTTGTAATATCTTTCATATTTCACTATATTTATTAGATATCAAAAAATTTAAATTATTAATAACTTATTTTGACTTGAGATACTTTTTTTTCTTCAAAAATATAACGTTATATTAGCAGCTAACGTGAATAAGGCCTGAAGCTGTATTTAGAATTTTAGCTTCTATGTAAATAACCTATTTATACTAATGAGTAAATAATAATAATAGATTTATACTTACATATAAAAATATCGCAATAAATATTCAAAAAAATTAAACTTTTAAAATGTATATTTTGTTATATATAACAGAAATAAATAATCTTTTAGATTTTTAAAATAATAAACAAAGATTTTATAAACTGAAAATAATCTTTCTAATGATAATGTATAATTTTTTTTGTTTTGATTACGATCTCATTTTTTAAATATAGAAACAGAAAACGATTAACACAGCACAAGACTGAAAATGGTGCTAGTTGTACATCACATCACAAATAAAAATAAAGTGGCTAACAGGTTTCTCTGGGCATAATTGCTGAGAGATTCTTGACTTCGTTTAAGGAGAAGCTACAATACATCACACCATATCGAATCTGATTTCTTTCCAGTTTACAAACAAACGCTAGTGGTAATGATTAAAATATGTATGAAAAATGTAAAATTAAATACTGTAGTTAATAAAAAAAGTTTCTCTTGTACTAATTTTTTTCAAATATTTGAAATTTTTTATTAGTCATACTTTATTTGTTTATTTTTTTAATGTGAATTTTAAAGTAATTTTTCTTTGTTGCTTTGCTTTTATGCGAATTCTGAAAATTACAGACCCTATCCCCCATTTTTCAAGGTAAATTAAGTCTATTTTTGTGCGATTTTTTTTAACTGTGGAACCTATCTATCGTATAAAACGAGACCCAGGTGTATATATTTACAAACACATGAAAAAAGACTACTATGGATTATTTTTTTTAAAAAAGTTTTTAATATTCAATAAAAAAGGAGAAATAAATTTGGTCAATTATTCTAAAAGAAATAAGAATCTAGATAT
Organism: Epiperipatus broadwayi; assembly: GCA_028023455.1. Classification (NCBI taxonomy): domain Eukaryota; kingdom Metazoa; phylum Onychophora; class Udeonychophora; order Euonychophora; family Peripatidae; genus Epiperipatus; species Epiperipatus broadwayi. The sequence continues at coordinate 12,295,947 of JAQFVV010012398.1, read as the reverse complement.
TCCAAAAGGTAATTTTTTTCCGTTCAGATTAAAGCTTAAGTTATTTATAAGAAGGAAATTACAGCAAAGTAAATTTTTCAATCAAATATATCTGCTTATAGACAAATTATTCTTTTTTTAAAAAAAAACTTAAATATTTATATTCTGATTTAACACGGACCTACCAGATGGTAAAAATCTGTGATCCATTAAAGTTGTACAAGCTAGTTATGGTAATTTACTAGTTATTTAAATACACCACAAAGCTTTACACTGAAAATACTTTCTGAAGTTTTTATGTAATTTCTTTAATTTTAAGATTTATTTAAGTATATTTACTATTAATCAAATATAAAATTCTTTAAATATTTACTACCGTTTTATTATTTTTACATATATTTTTGCACTCAGTGTGTGTGAATAAATAAAATAGTTTATTTATAATGTAATTTTGCAATTAAAATATTTATGTGATATATTACACACATTTGTAAGTAAGTCATGGAGTTTGCAATATACATATGTAGACATCTAGATATTTTTATCTAGAATTTAAAAATAAGAAATGAAAACTATAAACAGCCATCAGTTGGCATTTGACTATTTTTATTTTTCAGCAGAAAGATGTTCAAAACAGTTTTTCCCTATGAAGGGTTAATGCAGAAAAATTTGGAGGTATGGAGTTGTCACATCCATCTTCCATATTCTGTAACTCAAATATAGATGGAACTTAGAAATTTTTTCTATAGAGCTGGATTTTAACCAATATAGTTGTTTATCTAATTATTATCCAATAAATATGTGCTTACCTATATTTAACTAGAAAACAAACCCTGCAAACCTCAACTATTTGACAGGTGACTAGCTAGGTTAGTCCTTTTTCATAGTTAGTTGTAGAGAGATGTTGAAAAATCTTTTTCTTTGTAGAAAACTGTTTAAAAATTGCTTCACATTTATGAACAATGCCCAGGACAAATAGCATGTATGTCCCTCAAGACAGTTTAAACATCCATATACTTGATTTCACATCTTTTTAAAAATATTATCCACAATAAAATATCTCATCATGATTATATATGTCTTTTACTGAGATTATTTATATATATCTGACACAAATTAGTATGCTATCAATTATAGTGTATAAGCACTCCTTATTAATTCATTGTGAAAATAAAATGTAGTTGTTATATAATTTATTGCTCTTTAATCTATACATAAGTGTGTGCATATGCATTTTTCTCATGGGCTATATTTATATGTGAGAGGGCATGTATGCATTGCTGTTTTTGTTGAAATGCAGATATCACTTCAGAAAAATGTAATAAATCATGGATACTGTTAAAACTATTTTCAAATAACCAATAAATTAAAAAATTAACTGTGATAAAACACAGTTGCTGAAGCTTTAAACATAAAATTATAACAATAAAGCTGAGTGCTTTCGGGGGACTTAAGCCTCCATAATCATAGCTCAATACAAAATATAAACACTTATTCACAAGCAAAATGCGTATCTCAAATAAGATGTAAACTAAATCTAAATAAAATACAATATAAATAAATAAATATTATAACGTCCATATTTTAGAAATATTAAAACAAGAATCCTTTCTATTAATAGCATTGGGATTACCAGCTATAAAACAAGCTTCTTTAACCTTACGCTTTATGTCATTCTTCTCTGTACATACTATTTTTGCCTCTACTGGTTGACATAAGTGTCCAGCCTGATTTTCATGTTCCACAAACACTGAATTTCCCAAAAATTTAGTTTTAATACGATGATATAAATATTTATGTTGTGAAACTCTATTTAAAATATTGATTTTAGTTTCACCATAATAAATAGAACCACAATCTTTATGAGGACAAGAAACACTATAAACCACATGCTGAATTAAATTAGATTCAATTTTAAATTTTGAATTGTTAATCAATCTATTCGTATTTGGAGGTGAATGAAAAATTACTTGAAAATCTGGAGATAACTTATTAATTAACTGTTTTGCAATAGAATGAATAAATGGTAAAACTATACGAGGTTTTTCAATCTTGTCAGGTTTAAACTGCAAATTATGTAAAAATTTTACAACTCTATTGTTAATAATTGAACGTTTATGTCCAAGTTTGACTAAGTCCTCAATAAAACAAATAAGATTTTCTTTCCTATGTGCCTCAAATTTGTAAAGATGGTGGTTTCTATATAAAAATGAATTCAAAGATGCCAACTTGTGCACTTGAGGAGAGTATGAATGCGGATGAATTAAAACCCTAACTTCAATAAGTTTCACAAACATATGGTAGTCCAAATGATCCTCTGTTCTATGCACAATAATATCTTATTTATATTGTATTTTGTTTTATCACAGTTAATTTTTTAATTTATTGAGTTTTGTTGAAGTATATACATAAATAACCAATATGAAATTTATTATAAAGCACTGCAGTATCAAGCCTTTGTTACTAAACTATAGTAATTAATGCATTTTCTTTAATTTATATCTGTTAAGAGTTAAAAGACATTTGTAAATAGTAAAAAAAATTAACATTAAAGGTTTATAATTAATAATAAGTTATGAACATACTTTAAAGAAAGTGACTTATAAAGATGTGCATATGTAATAATAAATGACATATCATTTTCAACTGCTATTAATCCACTGTCAGATAATGGTGTTTCCAAATTTAATCCAGTTTCTCTAATCCATATCTTCTCTTTTTCATACCAACAAACTTCATTTTAATCATACATGTGATTTCTTTTTAAGATTTTTACAATCTTTTGGGATCCATTTTAAGATTTCAATTGTTTGTCATCTCTTCTAGCAATATATCCAGTCCAGCTCCATTTCAGTCTAATTCTTTCAATGATATGATTATTTGTTCTTTTACTATATTCTTTTGGATGGTCTGAAGTCTCTATTGCTTTTCTATTAAGTGTCCAAGTTTCATATATATAAGTAAAAATATATCTATTAAAAACTATCCTTTTTAAATAGATAAGCATATTTCCTTATAATTTTAAATTACTTCTACCAAAAGCATTCCACCCAAATTTAATTCTAGGATTAATTTTAACCATTATGTTTCCATCTGTAATAATAATAATAATCTTATAAATAATCTGATTAAGATGTTTGTAGTTTTTTCCATCCTTCCTCTTATGTTATCTATTGTAAGCTTTATTATGCAAGATATGCCAGATGGTAGTGCTTAATACTTATCCAGTGCTGTCCTATCAATATAACCTCAGACTAATTTCTAATTTATGGCTTTCAATAGTGAGGAGCTTACTGAATTATTTTAATCATGCATTTGGATCTAATGTATCCCTTCTCCAGTAGTCATTTTTATACTATCAAGTTATCATCCCAAAATGGAAAAAAAAATAATTTATTCATACCAAATGTATTTATTTGCATAATTTTATGGATCTAAAATCTTTTTACATATTATAGTGACCTTTGTTGTTTTTTTTATATCCATAATCATCTTTATTCTTTGGCCAGAATTAATACAAAACTAATAATACATCATATGAACAACTATCTATCACCTGATCCCAGATTACATATTGCAATTCATAAATAACCTTTTTTATTCTTCTTATTTTTAAATTATCCATAGATTTAATAATGAATAGATCCTTATCCAATGCTGTCCTATCCAAATCCCCAGGTTAGTTTATAAGTTATGGCTTTTATCAGTGAGGAGCTGTTTAGTTGTTTCAAACCATGCACTTGAATCTTTGGAATCTAATGGGTCTTTCCTTTAACAGTTTTTTTTGTTATATATTGCCAAGCTACCAACCCAAATTGAAAAACCTTTTAATTTTAGCCAAAGAAGTAAGATGACTACAGTTATAAAAAAATTACGGTCATCATAATGTATAAAAACTAAATAGGTTCCAGATCTATATAACTATGCAAGAAAATGAGCTTGGATTGAAAAAAAATTCATTTGATGGATAACTTAATAGTATAACAAAAAATAAAAACTGACTGCTAGAGGAGATAATCAAAAGATCCAAATGCATAATTTCAAAAAATCCAAAAAATTCCGTACTAATGTAAGCTATATTCTAGAAACTAGTCTGGGAATATTTGGATAGGACAACACTGAAAAAGGATTTACTAAACCCTGGCAACTATTGATAATTAAGGCTTACCCTAGATGGTATAAGAGGAGAAAGAATAAACAAGCTTGTTAATATATAGCAATGTATAAGCAAGCTGGGATAAGGTGATGTACAGTTAATTATGTGATGTTTATAGTTAATATTTTTAACTCATGATTATCAATTTTTATTTTTTACTTGAGAAAATCCATTGGTCATTATTTTAGTTTTTCAAGTATTTATCATTAAATCTTTTTTACGTCCATTTGACATCTCTTGCAATATTTGCTGAAGCTCTGAAGCATCTATAAAAATCTAAATTATTTAAATAACTTCCGTATGTTCTCATTCTCTTAATTTCCATTTTTTAATTCGCACAAATACTTCTTGTAAAATTACTGCACTGTAAATGGTTTTGAAAGTATTCGAATTATTCTGCAGTACATCCTTATTAATGTTATTTTATTTTTAGTATGATCAAGTCATCGAATCACTGCTGTTATATTTTGATAAATATTCTTCAGAATATGACAATGTTCTGGGTCTATATCTTAATGATCAAAACCTTTAATCATTATGGAAATGCTTATAGAATCAAAAGTTCAAAGCATATTAGTAAAATATTTATTGATCTTTTCTAAAAATTTTCTTAATACTTGGGTGTGATCCACTGTGCTAAAACAACAGAGTATATTCTTTTGCTGGGACTGAATACAAAGTTTGCTGCAGACAAATTGTAATGTAAATAATATATAAAGATTGCAATTTATAGCTTGAGTATTACTTTATGTTTAAGTGTATTTTATTAATATTATTTTTTATATATAATGAATACTCTTATTATAATTTTTATTACAGCATGGTTGCCTAAATATTTAGACAACTTTTTGCGAGAAATTTTAAAAAGGATTACTAATAATGGAATAAAAAGAGAAATGAATATGGAGAAAAAGTGATAAGCAAAATGATTTGCACATTTTTAAAGTGGATGGCAATCACTATTCTTCAAAGAAAACATTAGAGGAAGATCGTCACAAAGATAATTCAAACATATATTAAGAGATGTGGATTGAAAATAAATAAAAGTAAAGTAAAAACAAATGATTCAATAAAAAGCCAAACAATTTATAAAAATCTTGCTTTTGCATATATCAGAAATTAAAAATTTTATTTGAAAAGAGTTTAAGCTATTGTAACATAATATCAAATAACAAATTAAAGAACCATCAAGTGACATGTTTGTGGTTCACTGATTAGTTTGCACAATCATTACAAACTCAAGCCATCAAGCACATCTATCATCACCAGAACAAGATATCTGATAATAGAGTTTTACAATCTAATCTAAAAAGAACTTTTTAAAAGAAATCAGATCTATCTCAAATAACATTACCTCATTAAAGTTGAGATGAACAGGCCCAAAGTAGCATATGGTCTAGCAAGAAACTGCTACCTCAATTTCTCAGAAATTGACTTAGAAAGACTTCTAACTAAATTTGGTATTATAACCAGCTTCAAATATCTCACCAAAAAAAGAATGGATATTGAGCTACCTTCTAATAATACAGCTTTCACGCTGAAACTGAATAAAAGTTATACTCTGCTTGACCTACCCTCAACCCTGGAAAAAACAAAGTGTCCGTTCTTTAGCTCCATACATGGGGTACAGCCACAATGTTTCTTCAGTGGTGAGTGCATTCACTTGGTCAAGGCTTGCCCAAAAAGAATATGTGAGAATGTGCAATGCAAAGAAAACAAGAAATCACAATTGTAACACATCACCTCAAAGTCTAACACACTCAGTGACTTTTAATAAATCCAGAACCACAGTTACTTCATTCCAATTAATAAATGAAGCTCACACCGACATAAACCAGCAATATAAACAGCAAAATATCACAAAACTCAGCAAGAGTAAACCAGAATCTGATGCAACATGGCAACAAAAACAAACCAGTGAGAAACTCCAAAACCCCAGAAAATTGAAAATCACTTCAATGCCACAAAAGTTTGCCAACCTCAGGCTATGACAAACACTGAAGATTCATCAGTACAACTCTACTTGTCTCAAGTTTTGAGTACAGATCAACCAGGTTACAAGAACAAAAAGAAAAACATACAGTACTCTGGATCTCAGCCGGAAGACTCACTAAATTTCAAATGCAGAGTCAGACTTAGAAACTATCCAGATTTCTAAAGTCACAGATAAAATTCCCAAACCAAAAAAGAGAAGAAAGATTCCAAAAGGAGCAAAACAACAGAAACACAATCTACATATACAATGAACAATTGGATGCATCTAGTTCTCAAATAGAAAATTCCGATACATCTGAAGAGCAAATTGTACTAACCCAGAAACTTAAAAAACACAACATCAATTAACCAATTGTTATTGAAAATAGGCATAATAAGTATGAGGGTCTCAACTCCTTGGATCGAGTGTTTGCCATCAAAAGATGGCTAAAAAAACAAGCATACACATTGGCTGTCTCTCCGAGACAAAATTGCACATACATTTGAATTATAAGATAAGCGATCTCATGCAGCACTTTGGAGTTTTTCATTATGCTCCATCTGCCTCTGCTTCATCTGGAGTCGCTTTTCTTATTAACAAAAATCTAATCTATAAGTCATTCAGAATGCTATATCTAAGCAAGGAGTTGTTGATACTAAACATCAGCTTTGGTAATTTTTTCAATTAACTTGGTGCATATATACATAAAAAAATGATCCTATGATTGCACTCTCCGTAATAAATAAGATAAATTCGCCTCTTTTATCAGACCCTGGTCCAATAATCTGCTTTGATTTCAACATGAGCTACAATCAATTCATAGCAAATATTTTCACCTCATCAATAGAGTTCTTTGCAGAGAAAATCCCCCCCCCCCTTAGCTTTCTCCTTCTATACATTGCATAAAAAATCACTCATTGACCTCCTATACTACCCTCTGGACCTCCATTACAATCTAAATGCCAAGTTAATAGTTGGTTCTCTTCTCTGATCACTTAGCTCTGTTGATATCACTGCAGATTGACCCTAATACTCTGAGAATATCCGGCACACTCTGACCCTAATACTCCAGAACATTCATCTTCTCAATAATTCTGCCACTCCTGAGTCAGTATTCTCTGAGGCTTACATTTTGTTCAACAAAATAGACATTCTATCACTACCACCTCTTCAGGCTTGGATGTCATTTGTGGGAATACTTAGCACACTGATAGAAATGCACACCAGAAAGACTAAGGGCTCTAATCAATTGCTCAGAGGACTAGATGCTATCAACACCAGGCTGAGTCTACTTTCACCAACTGATACCACCATCCAAAAAATAATGGGCTTAAAAACCCAATACTATAAAACCCAAAATGTGCTTGCACAATATATCTCTACCAGAGATCCAAAATATTCCTGTCTTCGCAGCACAACTGAACTCGGAGTTATATAAGGTGGGCACTTGGATCATCAAAGCAGCCGACACCATCCATGATACAGGCTGATGGAGCACTATATAGTGGGCCAGAAATGCTTACCAAAATACATGAGTATTTCAGAACTAAGATTTCAAATCAAGATGCGAGTGCTTGTACAAATTGGAAAGCCTAGAATGAATGTCAAGTGCACAACATTACAGAGCTGCAGATAATTCAAAAACTGCAGACATATCCTGATAGCACTCATTCAGGACTGCATGGCATTCCTTCGTTTGTGCTACTTCACCTTCGCAAACTTACAGCCACCATAGTTCTCAGAGTGATAAACATTCTGGCTGAAGAATTGCAACACATCCCTGATTTGTAACCCATAGCACTCATACCATTCCTGAAAAAAAATCAAAACCCATCAAAACTGCCAAATTTTCATCCGATTTCAATGATACCACTGTTAATTAAAACCATTGAATCAATAGTAAAAAATATGATTCAAGATCAGCTACTTCCCCAGATTTCCAAGCACCAATTTACAAGGACTGAAGTCTCAACTCTGGATGCCGTTCAGATTTTTCTACTCACAACAAAATATGTACATACACATAGAAGGTCCAAGCCCCTAGTAATTCAGCTAGACTTCACCTCAGCCTTTGATTCAGTGATACCATCAGTGCTACTACATACCCTAAAAGATTATAAAGTACCAGATATCTATATAAACATCATAGCAAATCTATTAAACCATTCTTGCTTTGCCAACCTTGATGGCAGAATCTCAAAGTTTTAAGCCTCAACTTTTGATTCCCCCAGGCTCCCCTCTCATCACATTATCCTTCATTACTTATATAAATGCTTTTCCCATTGAAATCGAGCGCAAAATCCCTGGAATCTTACATCAAATACAACACATATCGTATGTAGATGATGTATCAATCTTCCTGCTTGATTGAAGTCATCTTCAGCTATTATTACAAATCATCAATAAATGCTCTAAGAAACTGAACCTCTGAATCAACTACAACAAATCATCAACGTGGAACATAAAATCTGGCAGAACAATACCATCCATTTTCATGGCCCAACCACAAAAGTTTCTTGGTTTTCCTATGGCAAAAACCAGACTGGCCATGGCTAAAAAAGTGCAAAGTGTCTTTCTTGAAAAAACTAAGAGAATTACCACTTAGCTCTCCACAGTTTCTCTCTCTCTGCCTCACAAAACTATGCTGTTGAATATGTTGATATTTCCAAGGCTCAGATACTTTCTGCTGATAATAAAGACCACCAAGGCTTTTGAGACCTTGATGAACTCACTTCACTTAAAGCTGTTTTGGGAGATGAAGGTGGTTGCCATAAGTATAAATAAAGCTCATATGACTAGAGAACTAAATGGACTGGATCTCCATGCAGACTCAACATTGTATCCTCAGAGGGTAATAGCAGCTGTCAGGTTGGCTCACCTAAAACAATCCAAACCAACCATGGAGCTACCCGTAACTCCTACCAACATTCCTCCTCCCTCATGCAGCAATTGGTTATCTGACTTGTCAACCTATGTATCTGCCTCAACAAACTTGTCAAACCCAGTGCTCGAAAGAAAGACCTCATACTGGAAACATACAAATTTAAATATCTGGATCTTATGCCACTCCAAAATGCCCTTGAACTAACAAACAAGTTTCTAATAAAGAAATCAAAAAGGTCTTGAACCTAAATTTACAGACTTTTTGCTGAAACTTAACCTCTTCTCTCTACCCATGACCCACTTCCTTGTGTGGAAAAAAGGCTTTAAAAGTCTCAACACCTTCGGTCAGCTCTGCTCAATGGCAGATGAGACTATTATGCATTCACTTTCACAAATGTACAATGCTTAGTCCAGTCAGGACGTTCATCAATGAAAAAGTCTCCTGTAATCACAGAGACATCCTATTCATCCAAAATGCCATAAAGTCAGGTATCTTTTCAAGAATAAGACTGTCTGTTTCCTTTGTTTGTAATCTGGCTTACCAGATGCAAGTTCATTTTTAGTGACTCAAATTTAAATATAAAAGAATATTTCATAAAACTTTTAAAAGGCATTTGAATCAGAGACCATATGTTAGCCCCTGAATGGATACATGTGGAAATCTGGTCTTTGATGAACTTTATAGGACCAAATGCTACTTTGATGAACTTTACAGGTCAACTTCAATGGTTTAGAGATTTTTTTCTTCACAGTTATTTCAAGATAAATCAGTTCCATGTTTTCCTATTAATGTATTCTAATTGATCTAATAAATTTTCAATTTTGGGGGAAAAAAACTTTTGTTATCTTGCGCCCCCTCCCCCAAATAACGGCGATCATGCTTGCTATGTCTGCTAATAAAATCACTTCTTTATTAAAATTGAAAAAAAAAAATATTTAAATAGGATTGTATTTTAATTATTTATAAATTTGAACTTTTATCTACAAAAATGTGCTATTTTTGCTGTCTTTTTAGAAAATGAAAAAAAAAACAAAAAACATTTTATTAGAAAATAAAAAAAAACAAAACACATTTTATTTGAAACACTTTCATTAAGTGAACTTTCTTTTTAAATGACTTATCAATAGGAAATTAAAGATGTTGATATTGACATGAATAACTTTATTAATTAAAATCCATAAATAAAAAAGAGTTATACAACAACGAATATTCTATTATTCAATACAAGAAATCTTACTTTTCACAGATCATTACATATATTGATATGTAGATTTTTTTTAATGCACTCCCCCTCTTTTCATATAATTATTATATAGCAAATAAAACATCTTATTACATATATAAAAATATGTACTTTGTTTTTATAATTATATATAGATATACCTGTTTGTAAATGAATTAGGTATGGATGGGATTCATTTATATTTCCAACATGAGAGATAAATAGATGAACTATTATGGATAATTACCATTTCAAAAGTTTAAGGCCAATATACATTATTTCAGTTTATGTAAATAAAATAATTTGTACTCAGGATTTTTCAGTCCATTCATCCTTCACTCAAGGGTGAGAAGATTGAAGCCTGTCCATTAAAGTTTGAGGAATTTCTGGTTCTGCACGAAATATGTATATTAGGATCATGAATCCTTTTTTCATGTGTGTGGTCACATGCATCAGTTTCTTCAGATGGAGTGAAGAATAAATAGACTAAAAAATCCTGAATTCAAATCCCTCTATTTTCATATATAAAAAAACTTCCAGTATAAAAAAATTACATACTGCCTTAGAATTATGTATTACTTCAATTTATATGCCCCCCCCCCCCAAGTAAGTTGCGAATTTAATTAATTAAACACATACACTTTAATCAATTTTTTTTACCTTTGGGTTTTGATATGATACAATATTTCATGTAATAAAATGTTTTTTAAGCATAAAGCTAAAAGTTTTACAGAATTTTTAAAAAAATCATAAATTATCTTTCTTAAGTGATAAAATAAAGTTAACAATTTAGTAATGGCGAAAAAAAGAAGGTATAAAATGTTCTTGTATTGCATTACAAAGTTAAAGTTTGAAAAAATTAATCAAAAATCTGAAATGGATAATGACAAGTAGGAATTGTATGGATTCGAAGGTAATAAAAACTTAAAAACATCAAAGTAACAAGAAAGAATCTAATTTGCTATTAATAAGACTGCTATTACATTTCCTTAAGGGGAAGTTACTGAAGTAAAAAGATATTCTATAGATTTAACTGCAATGAAATTATAATACTTCATTATTCACTTTATTTAAAAAAATGAAAACACAGTGCAATAAGTTAAACAAAAAAAGTTGAATTTGTGACACAAAAGGCTACAAGTATTTTCATGGAGTGAAAGAGCTGAATAAAAAATGTTTTTGAATGGATCGACCCATAACAATTTATGAAGATGGATGCTTGAGAAAACTAAAAATTAAATTTAGTAGGAAAAAAACCCCATTTCAGTTGGTCTCCTAAAAGAAGATATTTGAAGAAGCAAATGTGCAAAATAAGTTAGGCCAATTCTAAGATTGGTAAATGAGGAATTTGTAATATCCATTATTTCATTATAATAAGTGGTTTGGTGTTATTTGGTGAACCTCTTATAGTATAATTCACTCATTAAAATATTACACTTCACATAGCAAAAATAAAATATCTATGTTCCCACAACTTAATATTCATTTTTAGTGAGAAGTAAAATTTAAATATACTAAATTAAAAGTAATATTATAATGCTTTCAAGCAATAAATTTATTGCATGGAAGGAGTCTTTATATGGGATGACATTTTTAACATTTATGACATTTAAGCTCTCTTTAATACACAATTTTACTTTCTTCCCTTTTGTTATTACTCGTTCTAATGTTATACAAATATGTTTTTCTCAGCAATATTTTGTTTTTAATAATTACTTTTTATTGACTTTAAGGGCAATGTGCAATTAAATTAGCATCCATATATATATATTTCAGTATGAAAATATTATATTACGCCATATTAAGCAGTTGATAAAATTTATATGGTATAAAGTAAAAGAGCCTGCCCTGCACTCCTCCAAAAAAAAATCAATAAATTTTTTACTACCTTATCAGTGAATTATTATATTTCTTTATAGAATATATAAATTTACCAGGTGACTCATGGTAAAAAATATAATATGAGCAAGAATTATCTCATTAATTTTTACAAATGATATATTTCTCTGCATCATATATAATTAAAATTTCCTATAATCGTTTTAAATAGTATAAATATATGTAAGAGAATATATGTCTTTTAATAAAAATAAATGTTTTTTGATCAAAAAGATATATTCTAAATTGGATTTTTTAAAAAATAAAACAAATATATATAAATATTATTTAAATTAAAAAATTCAAACATATTTAATTTCATTTGTTTCTTTTGAAGCTAACAATGCAGACAAGTTTTATTAATAATCTCCTTTATTTTAATGACTATTTGGTGTTAACCAATAAAATATATTTAAAATACAGTATTGCTGTTTTTTTTTCCTAATTGATATCCTGTATCATTTTATTAGGAAAATGCAAAAGCAATATGATGAATGTATATTATTATTATCAACAACAACAATAATAGAAAAATGTCATATGATATTATTGTTGGTATTAACCTTCCTAGCCAAAGGATAAAAAAGGGTATATAAATGACATTAAACTGAGGTCTCTGAAATATATAGAAACTGATATGGGGTAAGATCTATATAACTATGCAAGTAAGTTAGCTTGGGTTCAAAATCTTAGAGGTTGTGTTTTTTTTTTAAATTATGGGATATTAGTTTGAATATAAAAAGTAAAAGATAACTTCTGAATGCATAAGTGCATTAGATTCAACTTTGAATTTTTTCCCTCAATAATTAAATTATATTATTATTATGCATTACATGTGTGACATTATTCATTACTTAAGCTTATAGAGGACAAAAATAACTGCTTTTAGTTCACTTCATTAAGTTGACAGCACTTAAAAATTAATTTTGTGTTAAATTTGTCAAAATAAATATATTGATTTACAAACATTACTGTAATTAAAAAATTTCTATAAATGTTTATGTATTTACTTTGCTAGGTTTTGTATTTCCATTTTGTTTTGCTGTGCAAAAAAGTTTTCATAGGAAACTTAATAAAAAAATTACAATTTTAAAAATGATTTTAATTATTTGAAGAATCTTAAAAAAGATCAATACATGGTGATAAAATTATATACATGATTAAGATTAATAACTATGCACTAAGATATTAAAAAAGTAGGACTATAGCTAAAATCTGAATTTGTGAATTGATTTTTAAGTTAAATAAAACTCATTAAAACTATTGGATAACATTAAAGTCATATATCACCTAATCTTTTTTTAAGCTTGTAAATAAAAAATAATGAGCTGAAACCATTGGTTTGGAGTTATGGTGTGGCTTCTAGATAGATTTTTAAATGCTTTCTCTTGCTGGCATTTATGAATAAGCTTGTTAGAGCAATTAGCATAGCTTTTTTTTTTTTTTTTACTGGATAACAATTTTCCTTGTCATCTATTTTCTGATTTCTTTTTAACTATTTTATATAAACAACAATATTAATGCTCAATATTCAATATATTTTTTATTATAACTATCTAAGATGCTAATTACAAAAGACTGTGTATATAAATATTTACATTGTAAAATATATTACTATTTTTAATAAAAAAAAAAAAAAACTCACATAATTATACTTATGAAGAATGCTAAATATTTTTAAAATTATGAGTATTAATTTTGTAATTGTGTTGTCCAGGCATTCATCACTAACATAAATATAAAATTATATTTTATTTACATGACTTTATATCTAATAAAGTTAAGATATATATTTTTTAATTCATGATAAAACAATGTACTAATTTAAATTGGGTAAAAGAGTAGTTATTTGTTTTTAGCAATAAAGCTATAAATTATTAGGACATTTTCCAAATGGTTACAAGATTTTGTGATAACAGGGAGAGCACTAAAAATAATCTACAAAGGTATAAAACACACTGTCATCCACTTCTTAAAATTTTTTTTTCTCATGTGTCATAGCATCAGCCAGGAAGTGAACCCGCTGACGCGGGACAACTGCTTGTAAAGCAGCTGTCGCTGACCTCTCGACCACCAATGCTTGACACACTTCCTAAAATTTCTGTGGAAAATAACTAAACTATGTTGTATAACTTATATACTGATTCAAAGATGACGTTACAGGCAGCTTGGCAAGAAAACCAGTCAGCTTTTTTCATTGGACACCCTGTGCATAATAATATTCATTTTTAACAAGTTCTTTCTACTCAAACAGCATAATTTTATATTTTCTAGAAATTACTTTTATATTTCAAAAATATATATATATCAATTACACTTTAAAAAAACGGAAAAAAAAAAAAAAGATAGCATAAGTAATTCAATATCTTTGCATAATTATAAGGAATAGAAAAAAGTAAAGATACAACTTCCAAGTTAAATGATGGGTAATAGTTTTTCATAAAATTGCTCTCTACTTGAGAATTAATGGCTAATGTATTAACTGATCAATAAAATAAATGACCATCTTTATTGGCTACGACGTTATTATAATGTAGAAAAAAAAAATTTAAGCTTGATTAAGAAATGTTCAACTACCTGAAAAAATTATAAGTTCCTTCTGAATTTGAATTCCAGGTTATATCAGACAAACGAACTAAGCATGTTCAACATGATACTCCTATAGAAGCATTCTTTAGTATATCAGTTAAATCACAAGCACACAATTTCACTTATTAATATATCTAATAATAACTCATATATAGTTATAAAAATTATTTTAAATTATGTCCAATTATTTTTAATTTTGAACAACTGCACTATTATTTAGAAATACTGCAAGAAGAGAGAGATGAAGTTCATTTACTATTTCTTTTAAAAGTTCTCTTCCTGTTTAGTAAACTACCTTGAAAAACCTGTAAATTATATTAAGCTATTTCAGCCAAAACTTGTTTACAATGTAGATATAAATAGTTTTGATTCACAACAGATTCTGAACAAAATAAAGCAAGTCTGTGAAAAATATAATCAATCCCCCCATCTCGTACGTAAGTGTTATTTTCATCTGCATTTTTCATCCTTGAGCAATGTCATTTTCTGTGAGGGTCAGGGGATCAGCCCTTGTTAATTTTCAACTGAATACCTAGAAAAACAACAGATAATTGAGTTCTGCAGAAAGCACTCAGCCTCAGGAAGAAGTAATAATTTCTGCAAATATAAAATAAAAATAATATTAAAAAGGACGCAGAAGAGTTGTCCAGTAATCAAACAGCTGAAACAAATTCACACAAAGTCGGAAATAGAACTTCAATTGGATTAGCAAAAAAATTTCCTCCAAGATTAACTAAGCTTGAGCTGTATTTTTTTTTTTCTCTTCAATATAACACTTTTTTTCTACAAAATATAATTTTATGAGAAACAATTGCCTTTGATTAAATTGTTAATTCTTAAAAACTTTGAAAGTACTGGAATGATGTAAAATGTATATATTCATACAAGTGTTCATGTGTGCATATTTATCTATCGAACCATCCATTTATTAAACAATTCATATGATTAAAAAATAAGCCTTAAGCACATTCTAACAATTAACATCTCAATTAACTAGCCTCAAATTATGTATAAATATTTATGCTTACGAAAAAAAATAATACTAAAAAAGAATATGGCTATGTGGATAATTGTATAAACAAGTAAAATAGACAAAAATATATTAAGAAAAAAATGTATATAAGTAAATATTTGACGATATAAAGTACTACTTATTTGTTAAAGATAGAGTACTATAAAAATGGGAATAGTTAAAAAGGAAAAATAAAAATTACATGATCACCATTTCTTATGTTTGCTTGTAACTGTTATTAAACAGGCAAAACTAACTATATGTATTGCCACACACAACAAGCTAGAGTAATCAATGGATGCCATAAGGCTTGTGCACAAAATCCCCATCTAGTGCCTACTCATCCAATATCCCCAGACTAGTTTCTGGCTTGTGGCCTTCATCAGTGAGAAGCCTTGGATCTGAGAGCACTGCACCTAGATTTTAGGATCTAATAAAACACTCTAGCAGCCACTTTTATCTCTACTTAACTACAAAATTATGAGTCTTAAATTGAAAACACCTAAATATTTTCAATCTAAGCTCATCAGCTTATATAATCATATAGGTCTGAACTCAGTTCAGTATCCATACATTCTGGTGTCTGGTTCTTTAATAACCATAGCCACCACTATCCTATTAGGCAGGATTGGTTTTAAGCCACTAAACATCACATGATCACCATTCCTTATGCTTACTTGTAACTGTTATTAAACAGGCAAAACTCACTATACGTATTGCCACACACAACAAGCTAGAGTAATCAATGGATGCCAGAAGGCTTGTGCATAAAATCCCCATTTAGTGCCTACTCATCCAATATCCCCAGATTAGTTTCTGGCTTGTGGCATTCATCAGTGAGGAGCCTTGGATCTGAGAGCACTGCACCTAGATCTTAGGATCTAATGCAACCCTCTAGCAGCCACAGTCGAAGGCCACAATCAGAAACTAGTCTGGGAATATTGGATGAGTAAGCACTAGATGGGGATTTTATGCACAAGCCTTCTGACATCCATTGATTACTCTAGCTTGCTGTATGTGGCAATACGTAAAGTGAGTTTTACCTGTTTAAAAATAAGAATCGGAAGATGGTTTACATGAAGATAATATAGAAAGTAATAATTGTATTAAAAAAAGATTTAAAGTTGTAGATTTATTAAATATTGAATTTGATAATAATCAATTGGAGATATCAGTAAAAAAAACTGTTGTAAGTGTGGAAGCATCAAACATAAAAGATGAATTAAAAATTGAACTGCAATCAAAGGTTAATAATGTGATAAATATATAAAAAAAGGTGAATAAGAGGTTGATAATAACATGTGAAGACTCTGGCTTGCACTGAGTAGCACTAATGTGTGGAGAGTTTTGCCTGTTTAATAACAGTTATGAGTAAGCATAAGAAGTGGTGATCATGTGATGTTCTTATGACATTATGATCGCAGTACAAGTGTGTGTAGTATAAAATAAAAAATAATTACAGCATCAACTCCATTAAGATACTAAGATAAAAAATAACTGGTAGTATGATGTATAAATAAGTAGATGTAAAAATTTTAATTTTTTTTAGAGCCAGCAGATTTTGAGATAGCAAATAATACAATATCAGTGATGGGAATGGCAGTACTAATAAAAGTAAATACATATATTTTTATATAGAAATTTAGAAACTTTGCTTGATACAGAGATTTCAAAATTTGAATAGAAAACTGCTTTTAGTAGCTAAGAAATTATCAAGGTTTAAGATTAATCAAATCGGTCTTATTAACTTTACATCTGAAAGAGAAAATTGGTTTGGGTTTATAAATTTATCATCTTGAAATTTTCAAAATGATAATTTGAATAGCATAATATTAAATAGTCATTGAATGAATGCAATACATAATTTCTTCCTTACTGAATACCAATTAATCTCAAACTAGAAATAGAAAATTTGTTGCCATTGTAATTAACTTTCAATGAGTTTGTAAATATTTAAGCCCGTGCTTGCAGAGTTAAGTTAGAGGTCAATATTGTAGAATGATTTATTTAGAAGATTCTGTCTACAACTTTATCATTTTTGACCTTTAGCCAATAGTATTCAATGAAGTTTTAGGACTTATTCTTCTCTTGGCATAGATCTTACGGTTATTGTAGCAATTACATCTACCTAACTCCTATTATGATGATTTCATCTTCTCTAGACATGGATTTGGAAACAATTGTCTAATATTGAATTATGTAAAAAAGTATTTATATAGCAGTCATAAGATCTTGGAATTTGTGAATTAAATGGGGGAAAAATAAAGGGGTAGGTAATAATAGCAAACTAGCACCAACAGCAATCAACCATTGATAAACTTGGTCATAGCATCCTTCTACACAGTTACTACAAGCTGCATTTGGGTAGAACATAATGATTAATAGCTAGATCAATATGATAAATTATAAAAAAAACAACTTTTGTTTTCAGCAACATTTTAAATATTTGTGATCAAAAGCTGAAAACGATAATAAATAGAATAAATAAATAAAAATAGCTAAAAAGTTTTTTTTATTAAAGAAAAAAGAAATTGATTAAAATTAAAAACCAAAACAATTACATTTAATTTATGAAGCGTATTTAGGGATTGTAATTTTTAAAAATAATATCCTATTATCTGCTTAACCTCACTTAAAAATTTATCCGAACTTTAAAAACATAAATTAAATGATTTATAAAAACTTTTTTTTATATAGTATATGTTTATTATTAATATCTCTATGCAAATAATCAATAAAATTTTGATTCGCATGCTTGTTTAAGTTTAATCATTTGTTGTTATATTATTTCAGGAAAACGAATGATACTAAAATAGTTTATATATGACACGAATCTTTCTTTTTATATATGGATCCACGAAATGGTTGCAGACAAAGAATTTCTACAATGCAAAAAAGCAAATTTAATTGCTTCCGCCATTATGGGGATATTGGCAAAATAATGACGAATGTTTTACATTCATTCTGACGATTTTTAAGTGGACATCTTAAATGGACAAGCACACACCCACACTTTCTATTCAAACAACATTTATAATGAATAACTGAATAGTATTTTTTTTTTAGTTTTGCAAATCATAATATTAAAAATATTATTTTATAAGAATCTTGGGTAAAAACGAAATGCTAATATATTTTTTGTAAAAATAACACAGTGCAAACTTACTAACCTCTGTTGACGGATAGATCACTTTATTCTTCATTCAGTAAACTCAATGAAATCATAAAACTTATTTTGTAGCAAGATTTTATTAACTATGAATTAACATCACAAAATGTTCATATTATTATATAAAAGTATCATATTTAGAAATAATGTAAAATATATATTAGCTGAAATATTAAAGGCAATTGTTGCTACAAATTCTATTTTTTTTAAAAAAAGGGGAACAATTATAATAGATTCCGATGGTAAAAAGTTAACTTGTTACCACAGATTCAAAATATAAACTTTTGTATTTCTTATTTTTTTAAAAATATATACCATTAAAAATAATTATTAATCAAAAGCAGTAAAATTGCTAAGTATTAAATATTTTATTGAAAATGGCAGCCATATTAAAACGATATGCCATCAATATGTTGTTGAATCACGATTTATTAAATTAAAATAAAGCAAAAACATTTTCTAATTAATTTTTAACACATTTTATGTATTATGCGATTGTTTTGGTTAACAAACAAAACTATCCCCCTCCCTGAAATTGAGATGCCACATTTTATCTAAGATGTAACCCATATTACTTTGAACAATCTTGAGGTAATCATGAAATGCAGTTCACATAAACAAAAATTAGATTATAACAAATGTAAATATATAAATTTATTAAGCACTAGCAGATGATCTAATAATAACGTGCAAGGCTAAAACCTTCAACAAAAGCGCCTTAAAATGCTTATGTGACAGCCAATCAGATGTAATAATGACTGCACGTGGAACTCTCAATTCAAGAACACAAGCGAGAACATGAGAAAAAAATGGGACCCACCTTCTTCTATACTTAAATTTATATATAAATAAGTCAGACTCAAGCATTCCGAACTAAGAGCGCGAAGCTTAAAACATCACATTTAATTTACTAAATATTATATATAAATAAACAACGTGAAATCTTTTGATTTACAATGAAGCATTTTTTAAATCCAATGAAATGATAGTAATAAATGTAAATATATAAATTTATTAAGCACTAGCAGATGATCTAATAATGTGCAAGGCTAAAACCTTCAACAGAAGCATCTTAAAATGCTTATGTGACAACCAATCAGATGTAATAATGACTGCACATGGAACTCTCAATTCAAGAACATAAGCCAGAACATGAGAAAAAGATGGGACCCACCTTCTTCTATACTTAAATTTATAAAGTCAGACTCAAGCATTCCAAACTATCCTTCCCATCATTATAAAGATACTTTGCTAGATGTTCATCAAAATAAAGTGTTACAGAATAAAATAATGAAAATATATTATTGAATGATCCAGATAAAGATCCATATGTAGAACAATTTATAGAAAATAAGGAAGAAATTGAACATAAATAATGAGGTTTAACTATTCCAGTGGGTGAAACTGAGAGAGGAACTCCTAGGACTCCACAAATACGTGGTCTGCCAATTAATTTTAAAGATTATGTCTGCCAATAAATCTTATTTTCTAAAGTAGGAGAGGAGTAGAATGTCCTTGCATATATAAGTTAAGTGTAAATAAAGAGGATTTATTTGATATGAGCATATGGATTATTTTCACTCATAATTCTTCTCTGAAATTACTCTAAAAAATTAATATAGAGGACTCTACAAATAAAAATCTACTAAAGACAGTTATATGTAAATTAGAACATTAGAATAAATTGATATACTCCTGTGCAGTAATGAGATGAAAAGTGCTTGATTTGCCATAAAATGCTAATGTAGCAGCACTCACAGTAGGATAATTAGTTTTCCAAAGAAAGTGCAAAACCTTAGAACTTACTCAAACTACTCCAGGAATTAATAGAGGTAATCACTATTATTACTATGTTAATGAAGTTAGAGCATATATAGTTAGTTTATAGCATTACCTTATTTTTTATTCATGCTAATAAATAGTGTTATATACTATTTAATTTTTTTATTGTTACCCAATTGGTCTTCAGAACATTCAATGCATAGCAATAATAAATTACGCAAATGTTTATCAACAAATAATTAACATTTTAAAACCTCCTTAAAACATCTGTTTGATACAATTCAATATCCTCTTCCATGTCTCTCTCTCTCTATATATATATATATATATATATGAAAAATAAAAACAAGTTATAAAAACATAAACTGGCTATCGCTTGTATTTATGATCAATAGATGGAGCTTTATCAAAACCTCCAAACAAGCATATTTTTGTTTACATAAACGTCAGAGTCAGAGTTCACTGTCTCTTTTGTTAGCTCCACCTTCAGATCAGCTGATTTCAAGCTGATTTGCTATCATCAGTGAAGGATAGGAGTTAGAAACTAGACCTAAATACTAACTCCAAGCATTTATGCAACAAGTTCCTATCAGTTTGCAAGCATGAATTTTTCAGACATGCAAGCGATAGCAAGTTTACATTTTTATAACTTGTTTTTGTTTTTCATAAATGTACCTTTGAAGTTTCTTGCAATGATATATATTGCAGAAGCTTTGACTATGTGGTGAAGCTGAACTGATATCAGACCCATATAGCTATCTAGCTTGTTAGGCTGGGTTTGAAGACATTTACGTGTCTGAAAAATTCATGCTTGCAAACTAATAGAAACTTGTTGCATAAACGCTTGGAGTTAGTGTTTAGGTCTAGTTTCTAACTCCTATCCTTCACTGATGATAGCAAATCAGCTTAAAATTAGCTGATCTGAAGGTGGAGCTAACGAAAAAGACAGTGAATTCTGACTCTGACGTTTATGTAAACAAAAAAAACACAAAAAATATGCTTGTTTGGAGGTTTTGGTAAAACTCCATCTATTGATCATATATATATATATAATTATGAAAATATCAATGTTGATAACAGAACGCTACACACAAGTAATTCAACAGTGTTCTGTTAAATGGTTAAAACTGGAAATAAATATATTAACTCCGAGGGAAGTTAGCTACTAACTGAAACAAGTTCCTTTGATTTCACTTTGAGGCCTTAAAAGAACTGAAAGTGTAAATTCCTAATAGCAATCCCATATGTTCTTGCCATTGCAGCTATTATTACTATCTGATTATTCATATGGTAAATGAATATGATTGGGCTTCTCAACCAAATATAATACATTTATTGTTTTATTTATTTTTTATGTCTGAGTTTCAGATCAAGAAACATTGTCTTCTCAATAGCATGGTAATTCATAATTGGAATATCAGCTAAGGTTTCTTGAAGGCAGTCTAAATTTAAGTGTGAAAGATGTTTTTTAATTACATATTTACAATCATGATAGATAAAACTAAATTATGGCCCTCATTTTGTCAAGTTATCAGCCAAGGCAGCAAGGGAGATACTAAGAATCCTCTGACTATAAACAGGCTATAATTATTTTTAATTTAACTATTTATAACAACAGATCACATTCAAATAAAATAATATTAATAAAAACAATTGAAGAATTGATAGAAATGAGAGGGACACCGATTTACTAATTTATAAAGAAAATCGTATATTATGAATTTTTTATTTGAGATAAAATGCTTAATGTAAATGGACATGGAAACCACCAAATAAAAATTTAGCAGAATTAGATATTTTCAAAAATAGAAAATATGTATTTCGGGACACCAATGTTCAAGAGATAATCAATGAGATGTAAAATATTTTTATACAAAATAAAAATTCAGTACTTGAATTTAAATTAAAACTTTCCAATCATTTTAAAGTATTGACAGACTTCGAAAATGATATAATCTTAACTGAGATCAATAAGGGAATAACTGATACCCTATTAAAAATTGCAACAAAATAAATGGTACAATTTACTAGCAAATTTTCAACTAAATCAAGAGAATTATGAAGAAAAAAAGGGAATATGAAAGTATTTAAAAAATGATCCACTAAAAAGAATCAAAAATCTGGAGTTTTGTAAAATAAGTATGAAAAAGAATTAATAATGACATAAAAAAATACAATTGTAAATAGAAGACAAAGAAAATTTAAAAAGAATAGAGCAACATAGCATTGGAAGAATTAGCTCATTTCAGTAATAAGAAGATAGAATTATTACTAAAAAGAAGGATGATATGAAATGAGTTTAAAAGTTCTACAGAAATTATATAGTAATAAAGAGCAAGAAAACAAAGTAACCACTACTATTACTATTTTTTCTGAATTGACCAGCATTATAAATGAACAGATGAGACATTCAATTAAATCTATGAAGAAGGGAAAAGCTCCAGCCAGTGATGAAATATTTATTGTAAAAGAAACAGGTAAAAAAATAGAAAAAATGTCAAAATTATATACCAAATGTCTAAATAATAAGGATATATCAGTTGATTGAAAGAATACAGTAAGAATATTGAAATTTAAGAATGATAATAAATGAGATATTAAAAATTACAGACTTATCAGTCTTCTGTTAGTTCTATGTAAAATGTTTATCATGATACTTACAACACATCTACAGCAAACTTTGGAATCAAGTCAACTAAAAAAAAAAAAGCTGGATTTAAAAGTGATTTTGGCACAATGGATTATGTCCAAATATTTAGAAAAGTTATTGACAGGACCAATGAATTTGCTTTGCTTTATACGTTGGATTGGTAGATTATGAAAAGCATGTATTCTATAAGTATTTCCACAACGATTAAAGCTTTGAATGATAAAGATATAAACCAAGGTATTATCATATTTTGAAAAATATTTAAATCATCTACAATTTTCAAATTATATAGTTACTTTTGCAAATAAAGCTTCATAGCTTCAGAAAATGTTGCAAGAGTTATTAGATGAAAGTAAGACTAAAGTCAAACACTAAAAAGATAACATATTCAGAAATAAACTGATCTTCATACATGCACCATTTTAATATAAATTGACACACACTCACATGTAAGTAAAGATTTTAAAGAACAAGTGAATCACTCATCCTTTAAGCTTATCTATACATAAGCCAACCTTTGCTATAGATAAGCTTAAAGGACAAACGATTCACTTGTTGTTTAAAATCTTTGCTTACATGTGAGTGCGTGTCAATTTATATTAAAACAGTGCATGTGTAAAGATTGGTTTTCTTCTAAATGTATTGCAATAAACACTGTGCTATATAAAAAATAAATATTTAAAAACATTATTATGTTTAATGGATTTTCTCAAAAGATAATTAAGATTCGTAATCATGAATTAAAATTAATTAACAATTACAAATATCTTCACCAATAAAAAAACAAACTAGATAAAATTAATCATAGAATTAAATTTGGATGAAGTTTTTTTTGTAAAAGTATTTCAATATTAAAAGGAAATATACTTATATGTTTAAAAAGATTTTTAATAGATATGTTATACAACTTTATATAACTTCTTACTTATGAATGTGATATGAGACTTGGACACTTAAAAATAGAGCAGAAACTTCTGACCACTCAATAAAGTATTAAGAGATATATGTTAAGTGCAAGAAAAAACATATAAAGTGAAATACATAAGTGAAAGAACAAATAGGTATCACTGACATTATTGCAATAGATTGGGCCAGATGTACTGTTAGAAGAAATAACAATAGTTGAACAGTTAAAGTCTTAAATTGATTCCCAAGGAATTGTAAATAAGACCCCGTGTGAGATAGATGGATGAAATAAAGTCAGTTGATAAGATATGCAGTAGTAAACTATTGATCAGAAAAAGATTGACATTGATTATAAACATTTTAACAGATGAGGCCAAGGTATCACTATTGGGAAAAAGATATATTAATAAAATAGGTTTTGTTAAATAATTTACTTGATATTATTTATTTACTATATGCAAAAGACAGCATAATGAATTTTATAGTTATTTTTTATAATTAAAATGAAAAATGTATATCTTATACCTTTGGGTTAATGTATATTTTTAAAGAATATTATAAAAAAACAACTAATAATCACATGATCATCATCTCTTATACTAGCACATAATTGTTATTAAACAGGCAAAACTCTCCATACAGTAGCACCACCCTGTACCAACCAGAGTAATCAATGGATGCCTGAAGGCTTGTGCATAAAATCCCTATCCAGTGCATACTCTTCCAATATCCCCAGACTAGATTCTGGCTTGTGGCCTTTGTCAGTGAGGAGCCTTGGATCTGAGAGCACTGCACCTAGATCTTAGGATCTAATGCAACCCTCCAGCAGCCACCTTTTATCTCTATTTAACTACAAAACTATGAGATGAAATTGAAAACAATAATATTTTCAAACTAAACTCAGTAACTTATATAGTCATATGGGTCTGAACTCAGTTCAGCACACCTACCTTTTGGTGCCTTTGGCTCTTTAACAATGACAGCCACCACTATCCTATTATGCAGGATTGGTGTTAAACCACTAAACATCACACAATCACCATCTTTTATACTAGCACATAATTGCTATTAAACAAGGCATAACTTTCCATACAGTGGTGCCACCCTGTTCCAACCAGGCTTGTGGCCTTCATCAGTGAGGAGCCTTGGATCTGAAAGCACTGCACCTAGATCTTAGGATCTAATGCAACCCTCCAGCAGCCACATTTTATCTCTACTTAACTACAAAACTATGAGAATGAAATTGAAAACACAATAACATTTTCAGTCTAAGCTCAATAGCTTATATAATCATATGGGTCTGAACTCAGTCCAGCACACATACAATTATGTGCTAGCATACAATTATGTACTAGTATAAGAGATGGTGATCATGTGATGTTTAATGGTTTAACATCAATATCCTGCCTAATAGGATAGTGGAGGCTGTGGTTGTTAAAGAGCCAAAGACACCATGACAATAAAAGCTATTGAGCTTAGATTGTATTGTGTTTTCAATTTCATTCTCATAGTTTTGTAGTTAAGGAGAGATAAAAGGTGGCTGCTAGGAAAAGTTGCATTAGATCCTAAGATCTAGGTTCAGTGCTCTCAGATGTGCTAGTATACAATTATGTACTAATTTAAGAGATGGTGATCATGTGATGTTTAGTGGTTTAATTTCACTCCTGCCTAATAGGATAGTGGTGGCTGTGGTTGTTAAAGAGCCAAAGACACCAAAATGTATGCATGTTGAACTGAGTTCAGACCCATATAACTATATAAGCTATTGAGCTTAGATTGAAAATATTGTGTTTTCAATTTTTCTGAAAGTTTTGTAGTTAAGTAGAGATAAAAGGTGGCTGCAGGAGGGTTGCATTAGATCCTAAGATCTAGGTGCAGTGCTCTCAGATCCAAGGCTCCTCATTGATGAAGGCCACAAGCCAGAAACAAGTCTGGGGCTATTGGATGAGTAGGCATTAGATAGGGATTTTATGCACAGGTCTTCTGGCATCCATTGATTATTCTGGTTGGCCCAGGGTGGCACTACTGTATGGAGAGTTTTGCCTTGCTTAATAACAACTAATAATCCTATTCTCTTGACATTATTAAATTTGTATTTGTTGATTTGCTTAAAAAAGTCTAAATCTATAAACTGGAATAATAGTATAAGTTCTTTAAATAAAAATTACTGTTGTAATTTTAAATACTTTTTCATTATGATGTTGGATTTATACATGTGACATGGTTAAATTTGTAAAAAAATTACTGAGATATTATCAATAATTAACTTATGCATATTAGGGTACTTATGTATTATCTGGTCAACAAAGCTTGGTAGTGATTTTCAGGGAACCTACAAATAATTATTTATGCTTTTTTTTTTCCAATTTTATTTTAACGAATTTGTGTTACTTGTTAAGTTTTAAAAAAGTAATAAATGAATTAAAAATTCTATTCAGAAGGTTTATTCATTTTTTAAAAAATTTGTATTATAACAGCTAAGCTAATATGCTCGAATCATTTTTGTACTTTGTTTAAAGTCAGTGTCTTTCTTTTGGTTACTATCATTTTGGCAAAATTCTGGAAATTTGGGATTGTCCTTAAACAGAACAGCATGCAGGAGTATATGTGGGATCTTGCTTTCCCGAAAAGTCGTGATAATGACCACAATTCAACAGTTTACCTACAAACATACCCCCAAATGGCTATGCAATGGCAAAACTTGTTTTAACAGAATACAAAAAATTTTTTTTGGCAGATAATGATCTTTTTTTAAAGTAACAATAAAAAAAAAACTGGAAATATTAAATATGATTGTTCCTTTTTGGTCACTTTGTTTTAATGATTTATTGTATGCCTATCAAACTGTAATTAATAAAATGCAGTATAAAAAAGCTCATATAATGCCAACAAAAACTAAAGGGAGTAGAAAATATATAAAGAGATATCACCAGTGATCACTGTATATTTATATATAGAAACACTAATGGAAAATTTATTATTCTACTGCCAATTTGCTAAACTTGAATATTTAAAAAGTGACTCATATGATAATCTGCTAGCAGTAGAATGAGACCTAGAATAAAAACGTAACATTCAAAAAGAAGCATAGAAATGTTATTAGCATGTTGCAATGACATAAAGAAAGTCATCAAAATGTTGTGATCTATACAACAAATCCAAACAACTACAACAATGTATCATGTAGATGCTTCAGGCTGTAGGATAAACAATTATAATAAAGTTACTTTGGTTATTAGATTAAATATTCTATAAGTAGAAACTATTATGTTTTAAATTATCAGGATAGAAATAGAAAAGAAAATATGGTAAATATACAAAAGTCAAAATTAAATTTTATTAAAATCAATTTGGGTATAATGGTACTCAAAATGAAATTTATAGCAATAAATACATGATATATAATAATATTTTGTACACTTGATAAAAAAGAAACAACATATCTTTAAAACTATTTTATAACAAATATCTTCTTTGTATGCTACAAAGTATCATCATTATATTATTTGTTTAATTGAAGCATTATCCATAAATACAAAAATAAAATTATGGAATTCATACACACACCACATTCTAAATATAAAAATAAAACAAATAAATAAATACTTAAATTTGTAATGAATAATAAAATAAGTTAATTATAGA
This sequence comes from Epiperipatus broadwayi, assembly GCA_028023455.1. NCBI lineage: Eukaryota > Metazoa > Onychophora > Udeonychophora > Euonychophora > Peripatidae > Epiperipatus > Epiperipatus broadwayi. The sequence goes on along the minus strand of JAQFVV010012398.1, from coordinate 12,268,100 downwards.
TCTGAAATAGAAATTCCAGTATAGAATAAATTATTATATCCAATTCTAACAAAAATTAGAAATGACATAGATATTAAATAATTACAGAAATGGAAAAATAACAAAAGGAATGATGTGTTTTAAATTTATGCCCTCTGTTTACATAAAGAGATGCTAAAATAGCCCACATTCTGACATAAATTGTTTTATACACAGAGACAAAACTCTCCATACAGTAGCAACACTTGGTGCAAGTCAGAGTAATCAATGGATGCAAGAAGATTTGTGCATAAAATCCCTATCTAGTGCCTACTCATCCGATATCCCCAGAGTAGTGTCTAGTTTGTGGCTTTCATCAATGAGATGATCATATGATGTTATTGTTTTATCAATATATAATTCTTTTGCAGATTTCTGCTTACATTAAAAAAAATGTAAGAATATTGATTATTATTTAAAAATTTAGAATTGCCCTTATTTAATATAAATATACTTTCTCATTTATAAATATATCAGTGAACATAGGGGAATGACTTACAAAAAGCAGTAGTATATTGATGCAACAAATCAAGCTTGCATGTATGTACCTAGATGGGATTCTTCTAATAGCTTGACAATTCCAAAGTCAATCTTTTAAGTTGGAAGATGACTTCATATATTGTATTGTTTGCTTATAAATTATGCTTAAAGTATATTGTCTGTGTTTTTCCCCTCAACATTGGACATGTTATACATTCGGACTAAGCTTGAATGAGGGAGGGGGGTAATTATTAGGAAGTATTCCACTTATCTCTCATACTAGTAAATCTTGTTAAATATGTAATCTCTATTTTCCTATAAAAAACCTATGTGCACATTTAAGTAATATAGTCTATATATTTTTTTATAAAAGTATGTGTGTATTTAAAACTAATGTAATATATATTTTGTGTTAACTATTTTGCTATAAAAAAATCTATATGCATATTTAAGTAATATAGTCTATATATTTTGCTATAAAAGTATATGTGTATATTTAAAACTAATGAAATATATATTTTGTCATAAAAATTCACATAATATTTATTAAGCTTTAATATCTGATTAATTTTGTCTGCCATATAGGTTTGATTGAATCCTATCATCAAATATGTATGACAACCATAAAACAATTTAATATCTTGTATATATGCATATTTTGTATCTGTAAATAAATATGTTGTTGCAAAGCACTTGTCTCCTTACACAATTAAACAATAAGATTGTTTAATATTAATTCATACCCAATTATATTTTTCTAAATATAAATTAATCAATAAAATTAAAACTTTTACCATCTATAAAGTGTGTTTTAACTTCTCTCTTTCCTGTTGATACTTGCAATTCATGCAATCTAATTTTTATCACCACATCTTTTGTGGTGGTTAGCTAACAATTTCATTTTAAATAGCAACTATTTTATTCAAACTTATTTCTCTTAATGGATAGATTAGGATGTCAATCATTTTCTATTAAAATTTCTTTGCAATAAATAATCAACTATATTTTTCTCATTTTGAAGTAATTTCAATACAACAAACTTTCCATGATAATACTTGGAATATGTAGTTTTATATAGTATTTTCTTAATGCATGAATTAAATTTTTGATCACATTCCATAAATAATGTGCAGAATTTGTATATGTTAGTAGTTTTTTTTTTTTTTATAACAATAGATTTTTTGGGTCTGCATTCATATATAATCTTTTAATATATGACTTGGATAATAGAAAAATAACTACTAGACAATTTTCAAATTATATGAAAGGCAAACAATAACTAATTAATTTTTTGCCTTCTAACAATACCACAAATTCTGCCCTGCATGGAGTCCTGCAAGCAACAAAACTATGCATATGTGTTCTCAGTATTAGAATTACCCAGACAGATAAACAAGAATTTTTTTTTTTTTACTTTGATTAATAAAAGTAAGCTAATCCTATTAATACAGGTTTTTTTCTCTTTATTATAATGGATAAAAAAAACAAAAACAGTTAACATTTCCTTTTGATAGGGGACAGAAATAATTTTTTAATTAAACTTTTTAAAATATTTTTTAGGTACAGATTACATTTAATGTTTATAATCTACATCAGTATAAAATAATCAATTTTGTTTCCTCTTTACAAAATATAGTTTTTATCAGAAAAAAAATGACAATCAAATAATCTATTTACCAGATAATTCTCATTTTATTTTTTAAAAGTTTATTTTAATCATTATGCTTCAGGGCAGCCGCATTGGATTTTTAGAAATCTTACTTAATACACAATTTTTATGATAACTTCACTTTGCATTATATAAAAATTAAATGGTGTATGTTATCAGAAAAATAATATATCAAATAATATAATGAAGGTGAAAAAATAGTCATTATATACTCAAAATAGTTAATCTCAAAGCTATTCCTTGTAGGTGTATATATATAATTAATGAAGAGAAAATAGTAGAGAATAAGTCAAAAATATTCTTTAGGTTGTAAATGGCTCAGACACAATACACATGTAGCTAATAAAATAGTAAAAAATGGTTTAGATTTAGTGCTATGTAGAATATTAATAACAATACTTTTGATTTTGTGAAAAAAATTTGACTGTTAGGTAGAATCGATCTAAAATATAAAATTGAGATTACTACAAAATGATTGCACATAAATAATTAAATGTTACTGAAACCATGCAGAAAAATAATAAATTTTCATGCCTTTTTTAAGGCAGACAACACAGTATTTTTTATTAGTATGAAACTACTAATAACACAGCTCGAGTAACCAGACATTGTCCAATTTCAGAAGTTGTATTTTTACCAGTGAAAAACTCGTATGGCACACAACAATGATGGCTATCTGTACAAACTCATCACTTGAAATCTCACTATATTGATTTTGAATGATATTATTTCATTATGTTCTGATCAATACATTTCTTAATAGTTTCATCAACTATCACCTGTCTATGCATCTGATATTTAGCTCTAAAATTTAAATTATGATGGTTAAATATATTTGTATACATGCCAATTTTATAAATTATTGCAATTTTTACTTTTAATATTTGAAACTTTTTTTATTATCATTAAAATGAAGACAAGAAAATATAAGAAAAGAATCATAACTTCTGAAAAAAAAAAGGTGTTTGTTTTCCGATCAAAATTACAGAAATCATCTAATTTACACATATCAATAATATATGCCTATTATTGTAAAAAAAAAAAAAAAAAGTTAATTCATGGTACAAATTTATCCAGCAGATGATTTTTTTTTTACATTTTTCTACAAAATAATAATTGAAAAAATAAATACTTATGACTTATTAAAAATTTACATCTAGTAACAATATGTTCAATAGTAAAAACTTATTCCGACCTGATCAAAAAAAAGATGTGCGGTAGAGACAATTGCTGTACTCACGAACAAAAATGGCTTGTTAATTTTTTTTATTCCAAACTATAAATATTTCTACTCCCAAGAAATTACCAGTAGAAAACTATTTTCCCAGTCCAAGTAGAAAAATCAGTAATTGCTTCAATCAATTGAATAATCTATTATTCGCCACTAAGTTTCTGAGTAAATATCATACCGTAAGATGAGAAAAAAATGTGTTAGTTGGTAAAATCATTAATTTTTATTGTAGAGAAATGAAAATTACATGATATAAATTGCATTTGTATAACGTATATGGTTTACATGCTATCTTATATTGAAGTCGATGAACACTTCTGAACCCATGATAACGGTTAAAATATCAATAATAGTACATGTTTACTTAATCTTTGATCATTCTGGAGTTTTATCAATATTTACAACTCTAATGCATATATACTTTTCCATTTCCTTTATGTAAGTTAAATATACATGCAGACATACTTGTTAGATTACACATCTATTATGTTGTGGGCTATGAGACAGATCGTCATAATATATATGAGTGTGTAAAATAGCTTTTAAACATCTCCACTTCAGGAAAAGCATCAAGCTCTATATAGAAAAACAGTGGATGAAAAAATACTATTTATCAGACAAATAAAATAATAATGAGAATTGTTTTTTTTTACTTTATTCACAAGCTAATAACAGCTACATGCCCATCTACTGACCAATAATTGACTAGATAAGTTAATCATCTAAAAATATTTCTTTAGAATCTGTATACAGATAACTTTTGACTTTTATCTAAATTCATATCCAAGGTTTTGATTATCTTTTTTGTACACATGAATGTAAAGACAGAAATAAAAGAACAAAGAACTGTCCATTAAAGTATGAAGATTGGCTATCTTAATATAAAGTTGAACACTGATTGTATATATGTGTGGAGATAATAATCTAGACCGACTGATAATTGCTGGTTTAGCATGAAATACGTATATTGGTGATTATTTATCTTTTCAACATGCATGTGATCAGGTGGGTCAGCGATATGAGATGGCACTGAGAGTAGTGAGTCATGTGAAAATCTGAATTCGAAGCCCACATATATTACATATATAAATACACCTGGGTCTCGTTTTACGTAATAGATGGGTTCTTCAGAAAACACGCGCAAACGAAATCGCGCAAAAATAGACGTAACTTACATTGAAAAAGGAGGGATGCGGTCTGTGATTTTTCAAAATTCGCGTAAAAGCAAAGCACCAACATAAAATTACTTTAAAATTCGCGCAAAAAAAAAAAAAAAGGAAATAAAATATGACTAATAAAAAATTTCAAATTTGAAAAAAATTGATACAAGACAAACTTTTTTTAACTATAATATTTAATTTTATTCAAAATAATGTTTTTATGCATAATTTACAATACAGTAATTTACATTTTTTTATACACATTTTAATTATTATCGCTATTTGCTGAAAAACATGTTTGTTTTCAAACTGGTAAAAAAATCAGATTCTCACAAGAGGAAATACAACTAGCGCCAAGTTCACTCTCATGTTGTGTTAATGGTTTTCTGTTGACAACGTAATTAGTAATTAATCTTTGAGACGATGATTTTATTAATTGTTTATGAACTTAGACTTATGATAATAAAAAGACATTTATTCCCCACTGCTGTGAAAAATTTAATTAAAACTAACAACTAAAAATTAAATTCTTATTTTTGTCTTTCATTTTTTAATTTTCAATTCCGTTTAAAAATCAAATTTCATTTTACATCACATTAATTTCAAGTCGCTGTAAATAATTTTTAAATTGTTAATTACAATTAAAAATCAGATTTTAATTGCCAAATTTAATTGTGCCCACTGCTATTACTCACCTTTTAAAAATAAATTTGCGAAGACTAAATGATTAATAATTGATTATGTTCTTTTTTAAAAAGCAATAACAGAATGTGATTTAAAATGCAAAATTAACACGCACAATGTTTGAACAAATTTACATTATAATCTTGTAAAATTTAATGTGTGTATACATAAAATGTGGAAATCATGATTTTAATTTCATTATTGCATAAAATCTTACTATTATAAAGCACTGAAAATATTGAAATTACTAAGATGAAAGTCGAATTCCAATAATGTGCTATTACTTTCAATATAACGTAAGTGCACAAAATTTATTATTTAAAGTAATAGCGCATTATCGGAGTTCGACTTCCAGTGAAACATGAATCGCATAACTTCAAAATCGTGTTAAATAAGTCCGCGTAAAAAGAGAACCAGGTGTACAGGTTTAAGCCTGCACAATGTAAGAACAAAAAACTAGAATTTGTACAGACAAAATAGTTCTTTTTTTTATATATGACACACAAAAGTATCTGAATGAAAGCAGATTTAGATTTCATTTTGATATCTATGTTCAAGATTGTATTGTGTCCAAAAGAATGAAGTGTTAATAATAAAAAAAACTAGTTAGGTAAACATTTAAAGAAATTAGAATTTACAGAATATATTATTAACTATTAAAAAGATTCCAACCATTTAAGCTTGAATTTATAATTTATTTTAAAAAGTGTTAGAGAGTCTGAGATATGATCATAAGATTTTATAAAAAAGCAATAAATAAATAAAAAGAAACAATTTAAAAAGAATTTAGATCAGGAAGTTGTGACTGCTGTTAAAGTTTTGAAATTTATTTAAATCTGAAATAATAATCAAACAATATTATACTTATTACAACTATTATATTGTAGTGCTATAAAAATACAGTTCCACAGCTTCTTTCTAATTAATATTGGTGCATCTTATATTCATCATTAATCTGTTTAGAATGAACCTTGCCATATTAGTTTTTAGATATTGTTCATCTTTATTATCCAGTCATTATTCAAGTTTATCAAAGATTTGTCTGGAAAGAGCAAATTACTACTTCTAAATTGCAGGTGCGACAGAGAAAGTCATGTGATAGTTTGGTATATGCCAACCATGCCAAAAATGGCACATGTTTACATAAAATCAAGATTACTGAACTATATGGTTATTAGCTTAGCATCAAATTTAAATAATTATGTGAGCAAAAATTTAATTTCTTTGTTAGCTTTAGTAGTAAAGAAAAAAAAACACAAGTCCTAACTGTCATAGAAGATATGGATAAAATATTACCTCAGATATGTCTGGAATAGATTAAAATTGCTATACCTAATTGCAATTATTAATCTTTTAAGCCAGTTGATAATCTTTAATATGCAGAAAGTATAATTAATTTGATATATTAAATACAGTTAAGGTTTAGCAGTGTATTCAATATTTTGGAATAAATTATTAAATTGCTTCCAAAATAGCAAATCTGTCTTAGTGTTCTGCATGAGTTTTATAAGTTAATTTTGTTATTAACCACAATTTATAAAAATAAAACTTTGGGATAGTCACATAATAATTTTCATGTGTAGATGTATAGGAAATGCTGGTCATACATATCTTTCTTCCCTTCCCATTTTGTTACAATACACCTGGGTCTCTTTTTACGCGGACTTATTTAACACGATTTTGAAGTTATGCGATTCATGTTTCACAGGAAGTCGAACTCCGCTAATGCGCTATTACTTTAAATAATAAATTTTGCGCACTTACGTTATATTGAAAGTAATAGCACATTATTGGAATTCGACTTTCATCTTAGTAATTTCAATATTTTCAGTGCTTTATAAAAGTAAGATTTTATGCAATAATGAAATTAAAATCATGATTTCCACATTTTATGTATAGACACATTAAATTTTACAAGATTATAATGTAAATTTGTTCAAACATTGTGCGTGTTAATTTTGCATTTTAAATCACATTCTGTTTTTGCTTTTTAAAAAAGAACATAATCAATTATTAATCATTTAGTGTCCACAAGTTTATTTTTAAAAGGTCAGTAATATAGCAGAGGGCACAATTAAATTTGACAATTAAAAATTAAAATCTGATTTTTAATTGTAATTAACAATTTAAAAATTACTTACAGCAACTTGAAATTAATGTGATGTGAAATTTGATTATTAAATGGAATTGAAAATTAAAGACAAAAATAAAAATTTAATTTTTAGTTTCATAAACAATTAATAAAATCATCGTCTCAAAGACTAATTACTAATTACGTTGTCACCAGAAAACCACTGACCCAACATGAATGTGAAGTTGGCGCTAGTTGTTTGCAAACGAATGTGTTTTTAGGCAAATAGCTATAATAATTAAAACGTGTATAAAAAAATGTAAATTACTGTACTGTAAATTATGCATAAAAATATATTATTTTGAATAAAATTAAATATTATAGTTAAAAAAAGTTTGTCTTGTATCAATTTTTTTCAAATTTGAAATTTTTTATTAGTCATATTTTATTTCCTTATTTATTTATTTTTTTGCACGAATTTTAAAGTAATTTTACGTTGATGCTTTGCTTTTACGCGAATTTTGAAAAATAATAGACTGCATCCCCCCTTTTTCAATGTAAGTTACATCTATTTTTGCGTGATTTCGTTTGCACATGTTTTCTGAGGAACCTATCTATCGCGTAAAATGAGACCCAGGTGTGTATATATATAAACTGTGACAACTTAACCATGACAATAATGAATGATATTTCATCGAAAGGTTGGGCACCTATTATATATATATATTGTAATGCTGAAAATAAGACTTGAAAGGTAATTGTTTTGATCCTCACATGTATAATAGAGAATCAACAATGTGATAACCATCTACTGAAATAATAAAAAAGAATGTATACATGTATTGTAATGGTCAGGTTTGTACATTTGCTCAACAGACTGAGAGTCCGAGTCAGAGAACCAACAACTCACCAAGTTGGGATAGTAATATCCTACGTCTGATCATATCTCAACTCTCTTACTCATGCTTCCAAGTCAACCCATTGCGAATGACATGCCTGAGGTTATACTCAATATCTCTTTATTTACATTCCAGCAATAGCTAAGCAGAAAAACATGAGAGACCCCCCCCCCAACACATGATATTATATAACTTAACTATTTATTCACAAAGTAATGAGCAAGAATTGAGACTGAGATAAATTTATATTTCATAAATTTAATGTAATACTTAATAAGTTATAAAGCAAATAAATTATGTACAGATTGCTCACACGCAAATGAGTGAATACTCAGGATTACAAAGAATATAATAAAGCAAATTATATAGTGGTCACATGCAAGTGAGTGAATATTTAGTTTTACAAAGAATATTAATGAATAGACAGTAAAGGATAACACAAATTATATATATACTGCTCACACATAGGTGAGTGAATACTTAGATTTACAAATGCTTAATGTGATTATCGACAAACGATAAACAAAGCCAATTATATTTGTTCACGTGCAGGTGAATGAATTTTGAGATTGCAAAATGTTTAATAAGTTTATGACTTTGCAGAACTGACAATACGCTTATACCATCTTTTATGTCCTAACCCATGCTATGATCTATAGTAGAAATCAGTAATAGTTAGAGTGATCAATTTATTTGTAACTGATGGAGATTATATTATTATTTTTACTAAGTTTAAATATAACTTATAATGATATTTGCATGATATTATATATAATTGCTACACAAATAAAAGCATTAATTCAGATTCCGAATTGGATCAAAACCAATGTTAATTTCTATGGGAGATTGAACTGATGTTGGGCAGTCGAAGGTCAGATTCTAGGGCATTATAAACTATAATATCAGAATATATGCATTGTGAATGTGTTCTTAATTGAGGTTCATTACCTAGTAATCAGTTACCCAGATCGAACTACTTGCTATAATACAAAGAGGCCCTTTTATTAAAGTAAAAGGAACAGAGGCTTAATGAGCCCTTGGAACGCTTTGCTTCCTTCAAACAGATAAATGTCACAATTGCCTAAACTTTTGAGGCATGACTTGACATGGAAACGATCCTGATGTAGGCCATTATAGGTATAGCAAAAAGATATGCATATTTATGCTGACTAGCAACACATTCACCATGCTAACTTAATATTTCTTAAATTAATTACGCCAAATCTTAGCTTCTATCAGTACCACTATTACTGGTCAGTTCATAAATAGTAGTACTTAAATCACATTACAAGGCAATAATAAGAATCTGATTAAAGGATATCCGTATAGCTTAATCTCTAATTAAGGAGAGTTACAGCAAAATTAAAGATTTACTAAGATTTAAAATATTACTTATATGCTGTATAACCCACGTCTAATATTAAGTAAATAATGATTTTTAAATAACTTAAGCAAAAGATTGCTTTTTAAAATAACTTATGCAAATACTCATTTTAAATAGCTTACGCAAAATATACATTTTAAATAACTTACGCAAATACTCATTTTGAATAGCTTATGCAAAATATACATTTTAAATAACTTATTTTGTGCATTATAAAGAACTGATTCACTCTAGCGTAAATAATAGTTTGATTTCAGAAGGGAGTTTTGCCTATATTTCTTTATATTATAATATTCTAACATAATGGAAAGGTGCTTACTCGCCCCTCCGATAATTATTAAACCCCACAAAACTCCACTCTGATGAACATAGCATAAATTAATAAACATGAAATTAAAAACTAAATATAGATGGCATAAAAGCAAATTGCAGAAAACGATCAATAAAGTTATAATTTAGAAATGAAGAATTTGTTGAATGGTTTTATAGAACCTAAATATTTATGATTACTTAAAATATTTATGATCAAGCAAGAATTTTGAGAGTGCTCTAAACTTTAAAGTAAATTTAATATAAACAGTTTAGTTTAACATTTAAATAATATAATTAAATACGAGATTTGATTAGTTAGCTAGCTTTTAATTTAAAATGGGTTTAATAATGAAATTAATGTATTCTGCAGAATGATTTACCGGTAATACTTGGTAGTAAGTCTTTCAAGGCATTCTTTACTGTGCATCTTCTCTCTATTAAATCGGCTGTGACTTTTCTAGGTTTAAGTCTGGATGCAGCTTTGTATATTGCTTCGGTGTTTCCTCCATCAAGAATTCTAGTATTTCAGGTATACCTTCTCCATCACTGGGCTTGGCCTGAGGTTGATGTTTTCTTCCATTCTGTAACGGTTTTCCATAAGATAGACGGCTAAGTCATATCGTCCCACTAGCCAACAATTCTAATTTTGACAACTTTGGTAATGGCTTGTTCAAAGTAATGCAGGAACAGCTTTTTAATTATTTTTCAACACTTGTCTTTCAGAAAAATGTCTATCAGCAGCTATATTTGATGGCTACTCAGGCTTTTTTATATCCTATTTTTGACAGTATTTCCCTCCCCCTTTTACTTTTCCAACATCAATTGTTTACTGACTTTGAACTTTGCCTTTAACTAAATTTCCACTTAGTTTTTAATATTCGCCAAAGCTAAATCTGGAGTTAAAAGCTCTATTCCCTTGGGTTTCCCAATGGCACTTAGTATGAATTTATGCCTGACTAGATTTTCTAATTTGTTTTTGACTATAAGCCAAAAGATTATTTTTACATGAAATGTTAAAACTCGTAAACAAATTACAGCTTGTGCAATTTTAAATAAAGAATAGAACTTTAAAATTATTTAAAATGAATATTAAAACTTAAATGAATAATTTTATAAATTTAAGCCTATTATTTTGTTATATACATAAATTCTAAGTACACACCACTATGTTCACTTCAGTTTTAACAGATGTAAAGGAATATGTGCACATATAAATATTTATGACTGCATCTTCATATTATAGATAACAAGGCATATACTCTGCAATATTACAAGCACACTCAAAGTTTTAAATTAAAGAAATACACACTATTTGAGTGAAACAAAATACACTATTATAGAATATAATAGGTGAAACAGACAGGTCGCTAGATCTAACTGTTTCAGTATATATGGATGCATCTGTTATTTGTTGAATAACAGTGAATGCTTCAGATAAACTAATTTGTTGTGTTCTCTCAGAATATGTAAGCATGACATTTATAAATATAAATGAGATTACATTACCTGGATTAAGAGAGGAAAAATAAGTAAAGGGTAAAAAAAAAAAATTTCTTAAAATAAACATAATGAAAATAATTTTAATCCATGTGAATAAATAAAGTAGATAGCTTAAAAAAATTAATTCATGTAATAAAAACAAAATAATTAGGTTTTATTGTTAGAGATTAATTTAAAACAATAACAACAATAACAAGAGAAAATAATTAAAGATGTTATAGGTTTTTTTTTTTAAAATGTGGAACTGTGGCGCTATAAATTAAAAAAAATAGTCAAAGAAACTAGTAGCTACCAATGGAGAGCACTGTCCATAATTAAATACAGGAAAAGCCATTATTTGAACTGTGACTCTCATCAAATCATATGTCATACTATTCAGGCAAAATTCTGCTTTCAAACAAATTACTTCAAGAAAACAACACCTTATTCATGGCTAAATATGTTTTAAAGCAGCTGTGTAAAGAGTGTTCAACTCAGGCCAGGAACATGTAGCCTTCTCCCATGACAAATTACAAGCAGCCTGAAACTCTAAGAAGTACCATAATATGTTGATAATCTATAGCTTGTCCATGCCTATGAGGGAATGGTGTCCCCACCATTATCTACAATTTAAATATTATAAAAAAAAACTAAAGAAAAGGAGACAGTACCAACTAAAGAACTGCACGTATAATTACTAATAGATATCAAAAGTGTTCAGACTGATTAGTCATGAGTTTATATAATTATATAGTTAATCTAAAGCTATCATGGCAAGACATTTTCTTTTTAAAACTTGAAAAAAGAAAACACCTTAATGGGTTCTATATTGATATAATTATTCTATTTTATTTATTTTATATTGTACATGATTTGGAGTTATTACTTATTTTGTTTCTGTGATTTGAAAATAATGTAAATAAATTGTTTTTAGTAATTTTATAAATTCAAGCTATTAGTGCCTTTTCTTACATCTCATATTTCATTCCAACATTAATAATAGAACATAATTATAAGGTTAACATAAAACTAGAAAAATTGCTTTACATCTGAGAAAATACTAGAATGTTGGTAGAGATTGGAGAATTAGGAAGGTGATACTAAGTCATTTCATTCAGAGGAGTTCTTTTCATATGAAAGATTGTGTCTGAGAAAAGACTGAATCCACGTTTTTATCATTAGTTTTAAAAAAACAAACAAATTACTTCTGGATGAGAAAGTTTATTGTGAGACCAAAAAGTTGATCATGAGAAGATGATTAGATAATATAATCCACTTGGATTCAATCATTACCATTATTATTTACTTTCAAACTGCATTGAAACTATGTATTAATTAGATAAAAATGCTAATAATGTTCAATGCTAGATTAGTTTATAAATATAAATACATGAAAGGATTCCAGATTAAAAAAATTCCAAGAACTACTAAATCTCAATCTATTTATTGTTAAGGAATCCTTTTGTATTATGATAAAAGTGGTTACCTATCTTTACCTATGGTTTAATATATTTATATAGACACTTGATTGAAAGAAATTGAAATTTATAATTCAAAGAAGTTTAAATAAAACTCGGGGAAATATCACCTGCTTTGAAAGCAGACTAACAAATAGACAACTAACTTTCAAACTGCACTGACACTATGTATTTCTTACACAAGGGGGACTCTAAAAATAACTGAAATCATTCTCTGGTAGGCGCACTTGTTGTAGTACATGATTATGTCACTAGATGCTTCTGCATCAATCTGCCAAATGACATACATGATTATGTCACTAGATGCTTCTGCATCAATCTGCCAAATGACATTGCTGCACGAAGTAGTGGTACCACATAGTATATTTTTTTGTAAAGTGCATTTCACATACTTGTCAATTTTTTAAGTGTCTGAAAAATTGGAACATCATAAAATTCGTTTAGGGAAAACAATTATAATGGTTGAAACAGCTTACAAACAAGCTGCTTTGGGAAAAACACAAGTTTACGAATTGTTTAATAAAAATGTCAAAGACCAATGTCAGGATGACATTGATTTTTTTTTTAGATGCAAACGGCATTGGCCTGTCAGACTTTGTTTGTAACAACCAGATATTTAAAGCCTACAATTTCTGAAAAGTTTGCATGATGCACTAAAACAAAAACAACCCATTTTGGTTTAATAGGGAGTGCAAACTTTATCGAGACAATGCTCCAGCATACAGATCCTTGAGTGTGAAACAATTTTTAATTAAATGCAGTACGACCCAGCTTATCTATCACTCATATTCACTCAATCTCATTCTGGGGGTCTTCTTTTTAATTCTCATAAATAAAAAAATGCTTCAGATTGTTTTTTTTGTTGTTGTTGTGGATTTATAAGTGATGAAGCAAAAAATGATGAAGGTGTAAAAAGCCATTACTTTGAAAGAGTTTCCGCACTAATTTGAAAAGTGAAAAACATGTTTAGACTGGTACATTACAGTTTGAAAGGGGTTCACTTGGTAACATCTAAAAATAAATACGCACTTTTTAAATAGAAAATTCTGGTTATTTTTGCCATCCCTCCATATATATATAACTAGTCAATTTATAACACACTCCTAATTAGATATAAATTTTTAAGATCATAAATGATTTTCCAATGTAAACATTCAAATCAAACTTTCTTCAATATACCGCCATTTCAGATTTAACCATTCTCACCGCTTGAACTAAAAGTTTGAACATGAGATTTTCACTTAAAATTGATAGTTTATCTTTATATGTATTGTAAATGTGACTTGTTTGTTTTTAGTATAATGACTTTACAATATTATTATAATTTTAAATATCACACTATATAGATTAGAAATTATGTAGATTTAAAACTCTATATATAACTAGTACTTATCTAAAAAAAATATATGTGAAAATGAGAAGGAAAACAGCTTTTAGATGAATTCACAGACTAATGGATATTATAATAACAAATAACAACCAAGTATAGAATACTAAATTCACCAACAATTATAGTCTAATAAACCAGCCTTTAAATATTATATCTTTAAATTTACTTGAATAAGACATGTTTAGAAAATGGCTAAAAAATAAATTACCACCAATATCAAATCACTAGATTTAAAAAGTACGGAAAACAAAAAACCTAATTTCAGAAAGAAAGCTGTATATGATATATGAATACACGAAACTATTACAAATGGCAAAATTGAAAATATCACTTTCCAATACATATTGACAACAAGAATAATTTTTAACGCTACATATTAAAATACAATAAAATGTATACTGAAAAAAAAAATCTGATATTCTTACACAATCTGAGATTTTTTTTCTCCCTCGTTTATCAACTAAAATAAGATTATATATGCAAGACATTGTACATATAGATATTCTAACCTCCCCCCGCGCATTCTCACCCCAAAATATATTGTTTATTACGAATATCACGGGTTCTAGCTCAGTTAATAAATAAATAAATGAATTATTCAGCATTAATTAAAATGATTACTAGCTCTAATTTTAAAATACAAATACGGTTCAATTTTAAAATGAATTAACAAATATTTACTATTTTCATGAGACCTGGAGTGACAATACAGGGAACGAGATAGACTACATTGAGCCATTATCCACACGATACTACCTCAATGGCATAAGAACACTATCCCCCCTTTTTACTATACCAAATAACTAACTCATAGTATTCTTACGACTTTCTGAGCTCTATTCACTACAATTAAAATAATAATCATATCTTAATCTTCTTTATAACAAGAATCTAGCTCAATTAAATAAAATGAAGTAAAATAAAATAAAATCTCAGGTTCATAAATTGTATTCTAACTGATTTAAAATTACGGTAGTAAAATATGAAAAGGGAATTTTATGTCATAATCTACTACACAGCAACTAATAATAATAAAAATAATAATAACAATAATAATATAATATAATTTTATTTCTTCATAAAATGAAATAAATAAATACGTACTGGTAGTATTTTAATAATCTGACAACAGAATATGTGTTGCAACATTAGCATATAATTTAATGTAATATTGTGGCAACCGACTTATGACCAATAAATAATATAAAATTATGATCTTTTAATTTTAACATACCAATAAATTCTCAAAATTCTTATAACACTTTTATGTTTACCTTTTGTGCAAAATTTATATGTCTGTTTCAATTATAAATGTATCGTGATTTCATGCATCCATGTGGAGAAATAACAACTCGGACACAAAACTTTAAAACAAATTTAAAACAAAGTTTATTAACAACATAAATAAATTAACAATATTTTTACACTATATACATTGGATATCCCTTACTTTCATATCTCAACTTAGTTTATTAGTTTATAAAATGAAATCAAAATATTATTTACTTTTCCTAGTTAAATCTTATTTTTTTAACACTTAAGAAAATACAGCATTATTACTTGATTTATTATTATGGTTAGCTTATTACAAAATGCTTTTCTTATATGATTATCACAAACACTTTTCATCCCTAATATTATTAAAATTACATTTTTTTTATAAAATTTACATTCGTAATAAAATTCTACAAAATAATAAAATTTAGTTTCATATTGGTTGTATGGAATCTTACAAAGTCAAAACACTATTCCACATTCGGTATTAGGTTTTTATTATTCATTATCCGATGTTTATTAATCCTAATATTCTCATTCAAGCCTTACTTCGGATGATATAATTATAACTATTAATATACCATGCACAAGTATATGTTTATTATACCTTATTGAATTTTCTCTTGATAAATATGCAATACTCATTCCCTCCAACATTAATATTAAAAAAAAAAATTCAAATTTTATTATCACTTTTAAAATACTTGGTTTAGATTTCTTTTCAAAATCTTATATTCATTTCTGAATCCCAATGTATTATATGATTCTTTCTCTCTTTATGATATTTTGGACTTTCAATTTTAAAGTTACACAATTCTATACATTCAAGAAAATAAACTATTCGTACACAAACGATAACATATCTTCAGTTCTATTTTATTCATTATTTCTTTGAAAATATCTTTCTGACCGATGCAGATTCACGAAATAAGGATAGCGAAGATCGATGCATAGGATCAAAATACAACTAGAATATTACTTGTCATATACCTTGACAATCATGGCACAGTGAATTAAAAGACACTATAGAGGAGTGACCTTTACCTGTCTACCAACCTCTATCATAGGAACGATGCTAAAGCTATTTCTTCAGCTTTATTCTAACATCAAAAGTTTAAAGATATGCAAAACACTGTCCAAACCATATGTGTTCAGTCATAGGACTTTGTTAACTATACTAAATCACACAAAACTAAATATGATCCAAATCCCTTATATTTTCCTATTTCTTAAAAAAAAAAACACATCATCTTGGTTTCCTCTCCACTAGTACTTCCAAGTCACTATCCGATCTTATTTCTCAAGATTTTTTTCTATACTGTACATCGACAAATATATATCTGCATTACTAACAATAATAAAATTCATTGATATTTTAAAACTATTCCACTGTTCTATAAGAAAATCTTTTTACTACTTTCCTCCGTATATTTAATCATATACAAACTATTTAAATATCTGAATACTTTATCACATGAAAGTTCAAAAGAATCACACAATTGTTCTGTTAAATTATATTATTAATATACTTTAAATAAATTGTTGCATGCATATTCCGAATTACTCCTATCTCATTATATGTTAAAATGTTGCATAAAATGTGTACATATCATTAAGACTTTCACACTTCATTCTTAGGTCAATAGATGATCTAAAAAAAAATACATTATGCATTATAAATAATTATTAAAATTACCAAACGACCTTTATCTCCTCGATCGCGTTCCGTAGGCTTCACCATCCATTTTTATCCTTATAGATATAAGATTCACATCCATACACTTTATTTTTAAACACTATTTCTATAATTTTATCAAGTTATTATATTTAAATTTTAATATTAATAAATTTATGTTTTATGTTTTCCCTAATCTCACATAACATTTTATATTTTAAAATAAATTAGTAAAAAATATTCAAACTATATTTACTGTACTCCTTCATCATTTTCCTGAAAAACCGTTCATACTAAAGCCAAAAAAAATTGTTTATCATTTCTTTTCCATTCACTTAATGTTCCTCTCCCTGCTTGTTCAATTTTAAGGTAAAACAAATATTACTTCGTTCTATAAATATTCCTGAATGATAATCCTTGGTTTTTATAATATTTAATACAATTATTAATTATGATATTAATTAATCCCGTAAAAAAAACTTCTAAATATTCTCTTCTAATATTTCTTGCTAATATTTTCTCCCGCGCGACTTTTACGATGCATCTTGTCAGTACTTTGATTTAAATATTCAATAAAACTTTTCTGTTTCCATGGATTCATTTCATTAAGTAAATTAGATTTATATTTTCCAAATCTTTATCTTTATTAAGCATTTCTCTAATGAACACTTTATAATATTTTTAATTCTTCTTAGAGAAAGTTTTCTGTTCCTTTTCCATAAAAAACACAATAGCTCTTTCATATTATTATTCTGTAACTTTTTTCCCTTCTTTTAAAATTCTGGTACTATATACTTTGTAATGTTTCCTTTAAAAAGACAAACATTCTTTCTCCCTTATAACTTTTACATAATTTTTTCTTTATGATATACGCATCTTAATTTTTCCATAGAGAAGAATAAAAAAAAACTTCGGAGTAGCCTTTTAAAATTGTGCGTCATAATTTTTCCTGACGGCAAATAACTTTTCTTTTAAGTTTTCTGTATAATGTCCAAATTATATTTATCTGAGTTCTAATGATTTTCTGGTTGATCACAAATAAACTGTATTCAAGGCACTTTACAATTATTTTTACTTTATCAATACTTTTAGGTATTTTTTTCTGTAGTATTTCCATTTTATTGCAAGGTTTCGGCTAAACTTGAATAAAAATCCTGGTAAGAAATCTTTTAAATTAGCCTTCCATTTAAAGGCAGTTCAAAATATTATATTTTAAAACAAAACTTTTAAAATAAATACAAAATTTTTTAAATTATAACACTTTTCTAGCTTACGATCTTATACAGCTAAAAAAATATGTTCCTCCTTCCTTTACTTACATATTCCTTCTCCCGCTCCGTCTAATTCCTAATTTCGTCTGCTAAATTACCTCCGTTGATTGGTTAATGACTTTTTTTAGCGCGAACAAATTTACACATTTTTAGTTTTATAATAGATTAAACTTTTTAAAATAAAGAATTTATGACGTCATGTTTTAAAATATTACTTAGAATAGTATTTTTAAACTCAATTATAGTTTTATCAAAATCATTTAAACTTTAAAACAATTATTAAAATAGCATTTAATATTTTAACTTTTACTTTAACGATAGATAGCAATTACATTTAGTTTTATAATTCACAAACTTTATTATTATATTCTAACAAGCGTGTGTGTGATGGTATATAATATACAGTCACATGATTACTAACTTTATCAGATGATTTTTTTTTTAATTTACGTCTCGGTCTAAATGACCAAAACTGATATATTTTATAAAAATTTGGAAAATAATTTTAAAAATGTAGAACTAAATATAATTCTCACCATCCCAAAGTTTATCTTAAAATATATTAGATTAAATTTGAATATTAATTATAATTATAATATTACATATCACGTTTATTTAATTTATTAGTTTTAAAACATTACAATTGAATTGTTTAATATACTTTTAACTATTTATAGCTGTATTATTTTATATGGCCAGCTTTTACAACCATAAGCAAGGATATACTTAAGCTTTATTTAACTGTTTTTTTTTTAAATAATCCATTACACTTTTACATACCAGATATTTTTCAGCCTTAATCTAATCGATCATACAATTATCAATATTACACAAACGTATTTTAAATTTTTTTTAGCAATTGACCATTCTACCTTATTATGACCTATAGATAAGGGCACAATATATATATATTGAAATGGAATCTGATATTCAGATTACATTTCACGTGTTTCACAGTCCTATCCGATCCCTCACCACCAAACTGGATTCAAATCCCAGTCCTATGTATATATACACACCTATTTTAGTTCAATTTTTTAAAATTTTGTATTCAAGATAAACGTTAACAAGAGATTTAATAATCTTGAATTAAATAAATCAATAATATTTCATATAGTTTTAATAGATCGTAAATGTGCGTAAATCACATGTATATATTAAAAGTGATGGGGGATTAGGTATAAATTAATATTTATGTTTGTATATGTTATATGAAAATGTATATTTAAAATTTTATATACTAAAAATACGTATGCATGTAATGGCGGTTGGGATGATGCAATTGGCTTGGTAGCTTGTAAAAGCATTCTAAACCAAAATCAATTAGCGTGATTAAATTATTATCTCTATTAGAAAATTAAAAAAATTTCATTAACAAAACTTATCGTTTGGTAAAATCTATTTCTGAGCCAGAAATAGATTTAGAAGAATTGTTTTAAAAATACTAATCCATTTGCATTGTTTTACACTATCTGATTAACAAAGAAGAAATTCCTTACTAAAAGCTGTTCTGCAGTATTATTTTATAGCCGCAGGTATTACAACTGAATAGCATTCCTTAGATAAACCGGAGTCATATAAATAGGGCCCAAATTCAATCATCAGGAAGAGTACATAGATTCGTAAGGCATCCACCAAACGAATCTACGTCACTCAAATTTTTCAAGAAACACCTTCTCTCCATGACCAGGCCAACTCAACTCCAGCCAGCCTGCCACTACTGATGAACATCCGCAAACCTGCTGCTATACCATGAAAACCAAATGGATGATCTGCCACCTGCTTTCCAAAGGTAACCCTGTAAAGTGCTGCCTTTATGAACTCGGAACTTTCTCCTGATTAACTCTTAAAATGTGAAAGAATTTCATATTAATTATTTGTAACTTTTATAGTCTATTTTATTCTATAACCATTTTGATTAGCCTCATAATTTTTTTCCATTTTTAATTTAATGCGGCAATTATTTTATTAATATTTTATCTAATATATATATATTAAATGCTAAATGACATTTCAATGAACTCCTACCCTCACCAGTATACTTACTTTTACTTTAGCTCCTCACATTAGATAGGAGTAACACTTAATTAGTTTGTCTTTACTTTTAAAACTATAACACTTGCTAGCTTGGGAGATTTTTTTTTAAAAAAAAAGCTTTGCTAATTATTATACTTTTTGCATAAACAACAGAAGGAGAAATAAAGTTTCACCTTTGATTAGTTTACGATTTCTGCAATGTTAATAATCTCCATAAGAGTGCAATATTAATGCAAACAAATATGTTAAATCTATAAATTACTTTTTTTTTGTCTTTATTCTCGCCCATCTAAACATATATATGAATATTTTTCTTAAAGCATACCTTATACTTAATTGTATACCATGTTATACATATGTGGAGTTTTATTAAATAAGTGTAATGAAAGGGGGGAGAAGATTTAGAACTTTCATTGGTATTAAAAATACTTTTCTAATAATGTCTTTAAAGTATGTTGAATAAATACGATCATACCATTATCTTTGATGTTATCATCATAGGTTATAAGCTTAATTATAGATATTTTAGTTATTAGTCCATCCCAAAGCAAATAAGATCGGAAAAAATAAAAATAAGATATTATAAGTTCATTGTCTTAACGATCATGAAACTGACAAACTATTCACAAGATTATTTCACTGTATTTACAATAGATCTGTTATCCAATTTCAGTTATAGACGTTCCATCTTTTTTAAGGACCCCCTTCCCAACTATGTACAAGTTTCGTCAAGTATTGGTGGTCAAGAGGTCAGCAACAGCTGCTTTACAAGCAGTTGTCCAGGGTTAGCGGGTTCACTTCCTGGCTGATGCTATGACATATGAAAAAAAAACTATGTACAAGTTTCCTAACATTGATAGAAAAGAATGTTGATACAAGAGCATCAATCATTTATACCAAATAAACTAAGTATAACGATTATTTAAACATAAACAAATAACACAAATTTTGTCCTGTACTGCATGTAATTAATATGGAAGAGTAACAAAAATTCTTATCTCATCCCATATATGATGATGATCAGATGTCATGTCATTACAGAGGGAATTAACTTAAATTTTATTTAAAAAAAAAGTTTCTAGTTTAATAAACCTTAGCCTGCATTATGTTACTTCTTATTGCAATGGATTGTTCCAACTGTAAACATGCTGAAACTTCCAAGTGTGAGAGAAAAATGAAGATAGAATTTTATAAACATACAAAACAAATAAATAAATAACACATAATAATTTTGATTTTGTTCATATCTTCTTGATTAGAGTCTATAACTTTAACATTAATGTCTCTCATGGATACAGTCTATTTATCTCCTCATCAGTCCTCTAATAAATCCTCCATCGCTCATTCAGATTCTCTATCAATGTGCTTGAACAAAGTTGTTTTCATTTTGGATGTCACTTTCTTCCTGGATCCACTCAGATACATCAGATGAGTCGTTCGGTGTTTTCTAGGCATTATTTAATAAATGAATTAAATCATCATGTTTTATGGCAATTAAGGCAGCATCCTGGCCAGTATACATTGTTTAATAACTTATAAAATATTTAATTTTCTTCAGCTTATTATTTGGCGTTTAGTAAATTTATGCAAAGAAAATCCATTTTTTATATGTATGTGCTGGCAATATAATATTCCCTTTTCTTTTTGTTCGATTGATAATGCAGTTTTTTGTCTTTGATTATTGATGTAAAATTATTTGAGTTCTTTTGTTATGTTGCTAAAATTCATCAACTTTTGCCATTTTAAGATTTCTTTCAACTTTTAGCACTATAAAATTTTATATAAATGATATAATATTTTCAAATATGTCCATTTTATCCTGTCTGAAGTTATTATATCCTTTGATCAAATACGAAAAAGAACAGAAATGAACTGGGTTTGTTTTTATAATAGGTCTCATTTCCATTGTGTAGTGTACTCGCATTTTTAATTTCCTTTTCTATCACTGTATGTGCCTATTGTTGCATGAATTAATGGTTGTTATTGAAATAACGTAATAAAATTACGTAGTAAAATTGTACTCTTATTTTCCAACACTTAGTTGCTTAGGTATTGACTTTACATCAGGCCATCACCATGTCTACTAAGCTTTCTGTTTTACATCGTGACGTTTACACGTTAACAAATGAGTCATTATTATTGGTATAGGTATATATATGAAAAATTTCTATGATTAGGCTTTTATTTTATTGAAATAAAGCATTTACTTCATTTTAGCATTATCTTGGTTTGATACTTAATAAAATAAACTTCAAGTGTGTATATGTCTGTTTGCATAAAAATAAATGATAATGTGTACCTAACTTATTATCTCAGTTTGTTTTTCATGGGTTTAGTTTGATATTGTGGATACATAAGGGTTGGTTTGAGCTAGATTGTAAACTACTCTTACAATTAAATAAATAAATAGCAATTAATATCATAAATTAGAAGAAATACCTTCCTGGTTTATTAATAGAGATGGAAACATGATGGATGAAAAATAATCAAAATTAAATTTAGACAAAGTACTTTTGATAGAAATAACTTGCATATTAGAAGGAAATATGCATATATGTTTTACCAGTTTTTACTTATGTATTTGAGATTTGGATACTTAAAAGAAAAGCAATACAAAGACTTCTGATCAGTCAAATTATGGAAAGATATATATTAGGAAGAATAAGAAGGGACTAAAATCAATTACTTAGATGAGAGAACAAATAGATATCATGGAAAGAATTAACAGATTGAAATAAAGCTGAGTTGGACATATTGCTTGAACAAATGATAGCAGATGGATATCAATAAATTATAAAAGACCTAGAAAAAAACAGATGGAGGAAATAAGAAAGTTTGTTGATTGCAGAAAAGAGGTTACAGATAGGAGAAATTAGATTAAACTTGGAGAGAACCTTCATTTACAACAGATCAATAAGGTTTGAAATTCGTATGATATTCTCATCAATAATAATTTTTTTCTATGTTCAATTTTCTACTTGAAGTCCGATTTAGGTAGAAATATATAATAACGTGAACACTTGATTGTTATTGAGAATAATTGATCATTACTTAACTTTTTAAAGCAATTTGTTTTAGCATTTTATATTTACAGCTATATCAATAAAATATGCTTTAATACAAGGATGAGATTCTACAAACATTCAAGAATAATGGAATACCCACCATAAGGGCAGCCACTTTCAGCCTATATGCATTCTGGTGTACCAGATGCACTTTTACACTGGGGAACAACACGAGAAGGCACCCTAACACCTATAAGAACAAATTGCAAAAATAAAAAAAAAAGACAGCATTATTGTACCACCTGATATCTTTGCAGCAATGTGGTCTCTTTTTAAAATTCAGGCCACTTTATAATAAAGGATATAATAGAAAAGGACAAAGGCAAACATGAAATTCAGTGTTGCAAGAACATGAAAAATTACTGAAACCATGATCACTGATTTATATTGTACATAAACTTGGACAATAAATATTTCATAGAGTGTGGAAAAATGTAAAATATTGTGAAAGTCACTATCTAAGTTCTAAAAAGTCAATTTTTAAGTGCAAAGAGACTCTAATCAAACATACAGATTGTAATGTAATAACTGTGTATAGCTATGTATAACACTATGTGTAATCAACAACCAATGTAACCACTTGATTTTGAATAAAGTTACCTTTAAAGCATAAAATGTAAGTTTATCTGAATTTTTTCAGAGGAGAGCTGATTTGGAAAAAAAAAACAAAACAATCAAACAAATGAATTTTTAATCTTTTATTTACACTTTGTAAAATATAGGGTGAATTACATGTTTTATCATTATTCCTTTTTTAACAATATATCTAGAATTTATTGTAGCTTAATTGAAAATTGATTACACTAGCAGATATCTGATATTTGTTTAACTTGAAAAAGAAATTGAAAATCACATATTTTGATGTCTATTAGTAATTGATATTTTTTTAAAAATAATTTATTAAAATTAATATTTGTAAAAAAAAAGTCAAATTATATTTTTGGTCAGAGAATAAAAAAAATTCACTTTTAATATTAAAATATATAACATTTGTGTTTGTGAAATGCTCATACACTTTATCAGTATTGTAACCATAATTTTCAGTCTTGCTTTATATACACAAATATGCAATGGTAAGTTTTGATTAAGATGATTAAATATATATGATTATTAACCAAACATCTGTAATGATGATGATGACTTGAAAGTTAATCTAAGTATAAGTTTTACCAAAAGAATATTTAATTTGTTTTTCTAATTTCAATAAAAATAAAAAAAAAAAGAAACTTTAAGATGCAAAATCTTCTAAATAGAAAGTTTACTTCTGGAAAACTTACTAATACCTGATTATCAGCATTAATAAATTATTACTATCATTCCTGCATGCGCCAGTGGATTGCATGATTTTTTAAAATTGTGAATATTAATAGCATAATGGATGTTAATAGCTCTTTGTTTGGATTGAATTTGATAAGCAAGCAGAAACTAAATGGATTAATAAATAAAAAAACTCTTTTGTTGCTTATATACTTACAACTATTACTAGGTATACAAAATATTAAAGATAATAATGAGAGATATGTTAATTTTAAAGCCTTAGGATAATTATATTGATAAATTCTTACAAAGTGAAAAGTTAAAAAAACTTAAAACCATAATTTTCTGCAGATCTTGTTCTTTTATTTTATTTATGAATGAGTTCCTCCAAAGATGGTGGATGTTTTCTGGGTGCAGTGGTAATGTTAGATGGAGTATTGAATGATATTGGTAACATTAGTCAGTAGTTCTGGTAGGTGTTATGGCACAGTCCACTTCTTTTCTCATGGTATGATTAAAGCGGGCAATGGCTGGTTTAGGCCAACTTTAAGGTTAGTCTCTGATCCGATTGAATTTCCAGGTGTTTTGTCTGGTATGGTTGTTTGTTTGTAACCACAAGTACTAGATCAGTGAACCGCAAAAAGTTTATACATATTTTTTTAAAAGATTTTATTAAAGTTATCTTTAATTCAGTTATAAGATTTTCTTTTGTTTGTTAATTATTTTATTCATAGAAAATAAACTAAGAATCAAAACATTACAAGCAATACAAAAAAGTTTCTATTTCCCAGTATCAGTCATCAGATAGTAAAAACACTGCTCCTTTAACAATTTTGCGCATGCACACTTCAGGTGCTGAGGTGGACTTTGCTATGTCAAAAATAACCTAACAGTTGTTAGTTGTACTTTGCAGTAATCAGTCAATCTGGTACACAATGATAGGAATTGCTATATAGATGTGTATTGTAAATTAAAATATATTAAGTACTTGATATTTAATTTTTTGATAAATTTTAGCCATTTAAAAATGAATAATAATTTAATAAAATATCAAAAACTATTGCAAACTTTTTTAAAAATCAAGTATAAGTACTTTGAATGCTAGTAAAATATTATTTCTTCACAAAATGATTTGTCTCAGGTAAAATGAAAATGTGCTGTTGTTTGTCAATTCAATCCTGAGTTTTTAAAATTTGTTTTCATTTCTTGGCCTGAGTCAGATTGAAGAAAATTTATTCAGACCTCAATGTGTTTGTTATTTGCAGAGAAATTTTATCCAATGAATGTATGAAGCCAACAAAATTAATGCATTATTTACAAACAAACCACTGGATTGCTGAATTGAAAAAACAAAACAAAAACATTATCTTTTTAAAAAATGCCTTTTAATCGATAAGTATCTTGTAAAAGCATCGTATTTAGTTGCTTTAAGAATTGCTATATGCAAAAGGCATTGTTCTTGCTGAAAACTTAATTAGGCCATATTTAATAGATATGGCTTCTAAAATCCTAAGTGCAGTTGTTGGAGACAAAATGAAAACTTTACCACTTTTTAATGATACTATTCAAAGCATATTTGGCCTGACATACAGCTAACAACCATAACACTATAAATAGGAAGAAATTGTGATTCCTCTCTCTAAGAAATGGATTATATAACTTACATAAATTTAAATAAAGCAAATTTAAATAAATTTATAGCCTATATCTAGATATAAACCCTATTAAGCATACATTAATGCTATGAATATAATGACATATTTTGCTCTCAAAAGTGTTAAGCATCAATAAGTACAAATTTAATATTAATATTTTTGAAGTATAATGTGTAAGCACAAATAATAATAAATTTAGTGAATTAGTGACTGATGTTGAAGATTAATTAATTCAAACAGAAAACAAATAAATGAATCTGCAGATTTTTACCAATAAAAACAAACTTTTATGTTATATTCATAATGTTGATTATGAAATCATAATGAAAAAGATTTTTTTTGTTATGTTGAACTTCCAAAGTCCATAACTAGTTTGAATATATTTAAAGCAATTGATAATTACATGACAAGAACTCACTTAACTGGAAAAATTGTGTTGGCTTATGTTCTGATGGAGTGGCAAGTATGACTGGAAAACATTCAGGATTTACTATAAAAAAGATAATGAAGTAGTAGTTGACAAAATGATTTTACTTATTGTGTTATATACCATGAACATTTAACTGCTAAAAACTTGTCTCCTGGCTTGAACAATAGTCTTACTCAATCGATAAAAATAATAAATTATATTAAATGCAGTGCACTAAATTCAATACTATTTTTAAGTTTATGCAATGAAATGAGATTTGAATATGAAAATTTATTACTTTGTGCAGAAGTATAATGGTCGTCAAAAAGAAAATATCAACAAGACTTTATGAATTAAGAAAAGAAGTTGAAACATTACTAGAAACAAAAAAATTCAGAATTGAGGAATATTACTTGTAGGACATATTTTCATTAATAAATAAATAAGTCAATTATTTTATATAGCGCAATGTTTTTTATAAACAATACTATTTAAACAGCATTAAACTGTTGCACATGCGCTTTGGATTTAAAATATAAAATGAATGAATACTAACACTTCAACCACATGATAAAGTCTTTGTATGAATACTAACACTTCAACCACATGATAAAGTCTTTGGATGAATACTAACACTTCAACCACATGATAAAGTCTTTGGAAAAAACTTTATCATATGGTTAAAGTGTTAGTATTCATTCATTTTATATTTAAAATCCAAAGCGCATGTGCAACAGTTTAATGCTGTTTAAATATTATTAATAAATAAACTAAATTTAACCCTGCAAGAAAATAGTACTACTTTTAATTTATGGAGTAAAATTGAGGCATTCAAAAAAAGATTAAAACTATGGTGTAAGTTTTTAGAACCAAAAAACAACATATTTCATTTATTTTCAGAATTGAAAATAGGGTTTATGGATGTTTAACAGGATTTTGATGTGGGTTTGATCACTATTATCCACAGGAAGAAGACACATGGAAAAGCAATATGTGGGTTTTAAATCCATTTATTGAACAAGAACATAAACCTAACTGATTTGGAACAGGAAAAATTAATAAACTTAAGTTGCAATGATACAATATGATATTATTTAATTCAATAAGTATAACTCAATTTTTGATTAAAATTAAAACAATATCCAGAATTACATGAAAAAGCTTTGAGCGTTATTGCCGTTTTCAACTACATACTTATATCAAACTTCATTTTTTGTGCTATGGCACTCCTAAAATAAAAAAAAAAAGAAATTGTTTATTAATAAATCCATCTTTGTACCTAGCAGTCACAAATATATCTCCAAGACTTGATAAGCTAATTACTGAAAGAAACAGCAATAATCATATTAGTTTTTGATTTCATAATTATGTTTACGCAGTTATTTAAATATTATTCTTTGTTTTTTTTTTCAGATGTTGTTTATTATTAGTTTAAGATTTTGTTAGTTAATTTAGTTTTGCTTATTATTTTGTTTATTTATCTTTCTTTGGAAATATATTGTATCGTTTGTTTATACGGTATAAATATATTGGCATCAGGTAAGATATTTAAAAGCTAAGAAAAAAAGAAAAAGTAAATTTAGCATTCTTATTAAAAAGACGCAATTAAACTTCGTTTGTATAATCTATTTTTTTAAAACGTACAATGAAAGTAAAATTTTCATCCATATTTTTTTTGTATCTAATTAAAAATTAAGGTAAAAATTGGAAAGAATAAAAGACACACAAATTACTAATCCAGATAAGCTAAAAGAAAAATATTTTAGCTAATTAAAGATGGCAGAGGGTCTTTGTGAAAGGAGGACTTTGTAAGTTAAATTTAAGAGAGAGTGTATAAGATCTTATATGCTGATAAAAGAACAAAAGGATGCGCAGAAGTTTCAAAAACTGGATTGAGGTATAAAAAAAGGACAACTTTGATCTAGGTCTTCTCTTTACCTTCTAGTTACATGTCTGAGAGTTGGAGGTTTCTGCGAGCATAACCTGTGGTAGTAATATACTTCTGCACAGGTACGCCACTTGCTGTACCAAGCTGTCACGCAAGCATGGAAATGGGTCTTGTGAAGACCGCTTTTTGCAATGAAAGGGTCACTACAACCATGCCTTTTCTCCAGCTATAGAACAGAACAATAATGAAAGATGCTGGCAGGAGAGACCAATGGAAATTCTTTTAAGCTTGGGATCCCATAAACTTACACTAACTTACCAGTAAGTTAAGAGTAACTTTTCCCGATTGTGACAAAATTTGCAAACAATCCTTAAAAATAAGATCAAAATAATCCCGATAAAGACTTTAAATTTTTATTCTTCAAGAGACTCTTGTTTACCTAAGAACTATAATTGTTGAACTGTTTTTTTTTATTAATTGATTCATATCTGGATTAGCATGTATGTCATCTTTCCAATTAATTAATTCATAATGTGTTTTTTTTTATTTTTATATTTTCATTAGTTAGAATAAAAATATTTATTTCTAATACCAACTATTTATTGTACATTATTAATGATTATTAATAAATTTATTAATGTTAATTATTAAGATTTGAAAATATAATTCACCTTTGCCAACACTGTACTGAAACTCAATCCTTCGGAGTTTCCAGATAATTTCGTCGAAACTAAATAAATAAAATGGGTTTGGCCAGTGGAATCTGATACAGAATCCTGGCGCCTTTCAAATAAATTAAAAGCTGGCTTATTTGATCCCATTATTTCATAGTTACATTAGTTAAAAGGGTGTTGTGTGACTAGGAAAAATAATTGCATCCATTAAATCTTATTGAATTATCTGACGTAACAAATTTAATAGATAGGACATAATTTGGTCACTGAGTACGGGTAGTGAACTCATAAAAAACATGAACAAAGCAATGGACATTACAATATATATAATAATAAAAAATATATAATAGTAATTAACTATTATATACAGTCTTTCAATTCGCAACATACTTTTGGTTAATTCCTTAACCTGCCTCAATTGCATTAAATTCCAAAAACAAAACAAAAGCAAACATCATCAACTCAAATCCCAAGAATTACGAATTTTAATGAAAGACTGTATATAATGGTTAATTACTATTATATTTATTATTTTTATTGATATTATAATAGTTTTTTAATTAAAATACATTTTATTTGTATATATATATTGTACTGATGTAGGTCGCTACATAATGTTTATTGTGTTAATTAAGAGTAAAATTTATTGAAATAAATTTTTTAAAAAAGATTTCTTTAAGTTTAATGTTATTCTGAAAGAATAAATGATTAAGTGAAGGGGGAAGGAATTCGGTAATGAGTAATAATTCAAAGGTGATTAACATTTTAAGTTATTGTATAACAAAAAAAACAACAAGGGGGGAATTTTATTAAATCATCGAATCTAACATAAGATTTTCTCTTTTGTCTTATAATGTTGAAGTAATTGAGTGCATGTGCATCTAGAAAAAAAAGTAAAACTAAAAAAGAATTTAAATAAAAAAAAAAAAAATTTAAACAAATAAAATATTAAAAATGAAAGCTAAAATAAAAATAAAAGAACTAATAAAAGGAAATCTAAGATAAATTCAAGAACTTAAAACTTAAAAACCATAACAAAGGAAAATATCTAATTGCAATGGCTATTGCTAATTAAAAAACAAAGGGAACATGTACTACTGTTTAATTGAAATATAAGTCAATGGGAAGAATCTAATGAAGCATGGACTTTCAAAGAAAAGGAATAGAAACCCAATAGAATTCGGATATATAAGGGAAAAGTCTGCATTGTCAAAATCTCTCTCTATATCTTATTAGAATAGTATTATTAATATTCAATAGATGTCCTGTCAGTATTCTTTTCTGCAATAAACTCTGTATTGAAATAGTTGAAGCCAGCGGATAAAATGCATTGCTAATAGTTCAACACAATTGAAATAAAACAACTATATAAAAATAATAAATATTTCCTTTATTGAACCGGTTTTCGCCCTACATTAGGGCCTTTTCAAAATACACTTCTAATATAATCACATGACCTTAATATCTATCAATACTCCCTCTAACGTTCATTTTATATAATCATTTTACATAATCACATAACCTATTTACATATATATATATATATCCCCCTCCCCTCAATTTTTTTATTTTATATACATATTATTTTTATACAATAGATAAAATTACATTAAATACAATTCAATAATTATATACATATATTATACACCATAAAATTACATACACATACTTTATACATTAAATTATATATCATTTCTCATATATTTTTACTAACCATATCTTCAAATATAAACTTATTTATCTATAATTAACAATTATTTATATTAACTAATTATTTACATATATCATATATATCAATTTAAAAAAAAACAACAACAACAAATCAACCATATATTAAATTTTCCAGTTATCCTTCAATGCCCATTTACTACTCAACTTTGCAGGTCCTTTAACTAAATTAACACATTTATTCATATTTTCTTGAATATATACAGTCTCATAATATTTCCTTCTATTATAATCTTTAACATATTTTATAACCTTCATATCCTCAATACATCTCATTCTATGACCAGTATTCAAATAATGAACATATGGTCCTGAATTTATGTCCTTCCTTTCAATAGCCCTATTATGCTCTTTTCCTCTTTCTATTGCTGTTTTCCCCGTTTGCCCTATATATATTTTACTGCAACTCCTACAAATTATTTTATATACTAATCCTATTTTACTTTCTTTATCATTCTCTCTCTTCACATTTGATATCCATTTTTCCAATGATTTATTATTCTTCCATGCAATTCTTATATTCTCATTCAACCTCCCTTTTCTTAAAATCTTATATACATCTTTATAATAAGGTATTGATATCCATTTATTATTGAACCTTCCATCTTTATTTTTATTTTATTTTTTTCTTCCCCCATATTTTACTTCATCTTCACTCTTACTGTTCAAAACTTTTCTAATATCTTTTTTATTATACCCCATCTTTACATAATCCTTTTCTATATTCATTTTTTGTTCTATAGATTCTTTTTTATTTATTGTAAGTCTATCGTTTTTTATTTTAAACCCCTTTAAAACTGACATTTTTTGTGACCAAGGTTGGTATGAACTAGGATCAATTATTCCTCTAATTTCAACATCTTTAATATACTGTTTCACCTCTATTTCATTTTCCTTATTTCTATTCAAATAAATATCCAAATATTTTAAACCGTTTTCTTCCTTCTCCATTGTAAACTTAATTTTATATATATTATCATTCAATTCATTAAATACTTTCAATATACTCCTACTATTTCCAACAACAATTATATCATCCACATATCTAAAATATTTAATTATTTCTTTATTTTTTATATATTTTCCTACTATTTTTTCTTCCAAATTATTTATAAACATCGATGATAATAACCCACTTATTGAACAACCCATAACCCATCCTTTTTTTATATTCCAAAACCTATCCTTATATTTAAAATACAAACTATCACTTATTATCATCAATGCTTCCTTAATAGTGTATATCCATTCTTTACATATTCTTCCACTTTTTTCCAACATACTTATAACTAACTTTATACTTTCATCTCTTGGAACACTTTGATACATTTTTTCTACATCTAATGAAGCAATCAAACTATTCCTATTTAATTTAATATTATTTAATTCCATAACAATTTCTTCTGAATTTTTAATACTATAGGTACCATATCCAATTACATCTACTATTTTTTTTATATATTATTGTACCTATTTACATATATATATATATATCCCCCTCCCCTCAATTTTTTTATTTTATATACATATTATTTTTATACAATAGATAAAATTACATTAAATACAATTCAATAATTATATACATATATTATACACCATAAAATTACATACACATACTTTATACATTAAATTATATATCATTTCTCATATATTTTTACTAACCATATCTTCAAATATAAACTTATTTATTTAAATATAGTAATACAAATGATATTAAAAATAAAAATACCTTATTATAAAGATGTATATAAGATTTTAAGAAAAGGGAGGTTGAATGAGAATATAAGAATTGCATGGAAGAATAATAAATCATTGGGAAAATGGATATCAAATGTGAAGAGAGAGAATGATAAAGAAAGTAAAATAGGATTAGTATATAAAATAATTTGTAGGAGTTGCAGTAAAATATATAGAGGGCAAACGGGGAAAACAGCAATAGAAAGAGGAAAAGAGCATAATAGGGCTATTGAAAGGAAGGACATAAATTCAGGACCATATGTTCATTATTTGAATACTGGTCATAGAATGAGATGTATTGAGGATATGAAGGTTATAAAATATGTTAAAGATTATAATAGAAGGAAATATTATGAGACTGTATATATTCAAGAAAATATGAATAAATGTGTTAATTTAGTTAAAGGACCTGCAAAGTTGAGTAGTAAATGGGCATTGAAGGATAACTGGAAAATTTAATATATGGTTGATTTGTTTTTTTTTTTTTTAAATTGATATATATGATATATGTAAATAATTAGTTAATATAAATAATTGTTAATTATAGATAAATAAGTTTATATTTGAAGATATGGTTAGTAAAAATATATGAGAAATGATATATAATTTAATGTATAAAGTATGTGTATGTAATTTTATGGTGTATAATATATGTATATAATTATTGAATTGTATTTAATGTAATTTTATCTATTGTATAAAAATAATATGTATATAAAATAAAAAAATTGAGGGGAGGGGGATATATATATATATATGTAAATAGGTTGTGTGATTATGTAAAATGATTATATAAAATGAACGTTAGAGGGAGTATTGATAGATATAAAGGTCATGTGATTATATTAGAAGTGTATTTTGAAAAGGCCCTAATGTAGGGCGAAAACCGGTTCAATAAAGGAAATATTTATTATTTTTATATAGTTGTTTTATTTCAATTGTGTTGAACTATTATTAATGATTGAAAACAACATTATGGACAAATTTATGTTTGACCATTATTAAGGATTATTCAAGGTTAATTGACGTTGGATTTGGATTAACGTTTTTTTAAAAGAAGTGGTGGAGGGGGAAAAAGTTTTTATTTTTAATATCATTTGTATTACTATATTTAAATTAATTGAATTGGAAATTATATTTTAAGGTAGAATGGGAAAAAATAGTGGAAATATGGCATGGTCGGTTTTGTATAATGTCTTAAGTAAAGTGAATTTTGTAAGATTTAAAAAAGTATGGAATGTACAGAGAAGGATAGAAGAATTAAAGCACCAGTTATCTTTTCTAAATAAATGTAAAAAACATGGATTAATGCCCAAGTCATGTGAATTTTACATAAGTAATATAAAAATAAATAAAAACATTAATTTATATAATAAGATTAAGGAAACTATTTTAAACTGGTTTATAAAAGAAAAATATAACACTGTGGATATTTGTATAAAACAGTATAATAGACTTAAAAACATGTTAAGAAGAGATGTGTGTAAAGAAACATTTGAATATATACAATACCAATTATTGGATCATAATAAGAAATTAATGAAGATGTTAAACATAAAGTATGATAAAAAATGGGATTGGTTAAAAAGGAAGAATGAGAATTTGGAAGATGGTTTACATGAAAATAATATAGGAAGTGATAATTGCATTAAAAAAAATGTTAAAGTTGTAAATTTATCAAATATTGAGTTTGATAATGATCAGTTGGAGATATTAAATAAGGGAAAAAGTATATACCATTTGTTAGTGGAGATGTCCATAAAGAAACTGTTGTAAGTGTGGAAGCAGCAGACATTAAAGATGAATTAAAAATTGAACTGCAGTCAAAACTTAATAATGTGATAAATATTAAAAAAGGTTATAATAAAAAAGAATGGAAAGAAAAGTGTATTATAAAAAAAATTATAGAAAAGGTGAATAATGAGAGGTTGATAATAACATGTGAAGACAAAGGTAATAGGTTTGTAATTTTAAAAGAATCTGAGTATAATAAGAAAATGAATGAGGACATAGTAAAACAAGGATATGAAGAAATGTATAAAGATCCTGGAAATAAAATAAAAACAAAGTATAAAGTAATATTGAATTATATGAAAGAGAAGAAATTGATTAATAGTAAAGAATATAGATGGTTATATCCAACGGCTTTTGTGCACCCATATATATTTGGAAAAATAAAAACACACAAAGAAGATATGGCTGCAAGAGTAATTGTAAATTTTAACAATCATATTCTTAAGAATTTATGTACAATAATATATAAAAAAATATTAGATGTAATTGGATATGGTATGTATAGTATTAAAAATTCAGAAGAAATTGTTATGGAATTAAATAATATTAAATTAAATAGGAATAGTTTGATTGCTTCATTAGATGTAGAAAAAATGTATCAAAGTGTTCCAAGAGATGAAAGTATAAAGTTAGTTATAAGTATATTAGAAAAAAGTGGAAGAATATGTAAAGAATGGATATACACTATTAAGGAAGCATTGATGATAATAAGTGATAGTTTGTATTTTAAATATAAGGATAGGTTTTGGAATATAAAAAAAGGATGGGTTATGGGTTGTTCAATAAGTGGGTTATTATCATCGATGTTTATAAATAATTTGGAAGAAAAAATAGTAGGAAAATATATAAAAAATAAAGAAATAATTAAATATTTTAGATATGTGGATGATATAATTGTTGTTGGAAATAGTAGGAGTATATTGAAAGTATTTAATGAATTGAATGATAATATATATAAAATTAAGTTTACAATGGAGAAGGAAGAAAACGGTTTAAAATATTTGGATATTTATTTGAATAGAAATAAGGAAAATGAAATAGAGGTGAAACAGTATATTAAAGATGTTGAAATTAGAGGAATAATTGATCCTAGTTCATACCAACCTTGGTCACAAAAAATGTCAGTTTTAAAGGGGTTTAAAATAAAAAACGATAGACTTACAATAAATAAAAAAGAATCTATAGAACAAAAAATGAATATAGAAAAGGATTATGTAAAGATGGGGTATAATAAAAAAGATATTAGAAAAGTTTTGAACAGTAAGAGTAAAGATGAAGTAAAATATGGGGGAAGAAAAAAAGAAAATAAAAATAAAGATGGAAGGTTCAATAATAAATGGATATCAATACCTTATTATAAAGATGTATATAAGATTTTAAGAAAAGGGAGGTTGAATGAGAATATAAGAATTGCATGGAAGAATAATAAATCATTGGAAAAATGGATATCAAATGTGAAGAGAGAGAATGATAAAGAAAGTAAAATAGGATTAGTATATAAAATAATTTGTAGGAGTTGCAGTAAAATATATATAGGGCAAACGGGGAAAACAGCAATAGAAAGAGGAAAAGAGCATAATAGGGCTATTGAAAGGAAGGACATAAATTCAGGACCATATGTTCATTATTTGAATACTGGTCATAGAATGAGATGTATTGAGGATATGAAGGTTATAAAATATGTTAAAGATTATAATAGAAGGAAATATTATGAGACTGTATATATTCAAGAAAATATGAATAAATGTGTTAATTTAGTTAAAGGACCTGCAAAGTTGAGTAGTAAATGGGCATTGAAGGATAACTGGAAAATTTAATATATGGTTGATTTGTTGTTTTTTTTTTTTTTTTAAATTGATATATATGATATATGTAAATAATTAGTTAATATAAATAATTGTTAATTATAGATAAATAAGTTTATATTTGAAGATATGGTTAGTAAAAATATATGAGAAATGATATATAATTTAATGTATAAAGTATGTGTATGTAATTTTATGGTGTATAATATATGTATATAATTATTGAATTGTATTTAATGTAATTTTATCTATTGTATAAAAATAATATGTATATAAAATAAAAAAATTGAGGGGAGGGGGATATATATATATGTAAATAGGTTGTGTGATTATGTAAAATGATTATATAAAATGAACGTTAGAGGGAGTATTGATAGATATAAAGGTCATGTGATTATATTAGAAGTGTATTTTGAAAAGGCCCTAATGTAGGGCGAAAACCGGTTCAATAAAGGAAATATTTATTATTTTTATATAGTTGTTTTATTTCAATTGTGTTGAACTATTATTAATGATTGAAAACAACATTATGGACAAATTTATGTTTGACCATTATTAAGGAAAATGCATTGCTGAACACATCGGATCATGCGGCTGGCTTGAATCTTCACTGCAGTAACACCAGCAGTTAGTTCGCAAAGGTCATGTAGGTCTGAAATGTGGGAAATCATTGGAGTGTCTATACCTAAATCCACGAATGGCTCATATGTATGTCAATAAAATCCTACAAGGAATTAACACCAATGTGTTGGGAGCAAGAGAAGCAGTGAAATGCTACATTACCCTGTTCACATATGGAGAGAGTTTGAATCCTAGGTAAATAGTTTCATTTTGCTATATGTCTTCAAATCTTAACTTATAGCCATTGCAAATCAAAATTTTAAACACCTAATGAACTATAAATTAGAACTTAATTATGTATAGAACTATTGATATCCATGGTATAATTATCTACATTAGCTTTTATAATAAGACTTTAAATAATGCGTGTATTCTATTATTAAATGTGTGTTTAGTTTATGTTTATTTTATAAAATCATGTATCTTAAATAGAACATATGTGCATGTTTACATTATAAGATGAATGATGAGATTTAAAAGACAAAGAAAGAAAGTTGAGCATATAGATATTTTAATTACCGCTAGTTAGGGTAGTTTAATTGAGTTAATGTCAAGAGTGAGGGAGGGAATTATGTGACAGATTTAAATAATGAATAAGGATTCATTTAGATAAATATTCGGTACATATTGGTATTTAAAAGAGTAGGATTTATATTGTGGGTGGAGAGTTCAGAGTATTTAGATTCCAATGAGCTAGCTGGGATAATCAGGTACTAAATTTTGTAGCTGGTCGAGCAAGCATGTTAATTGCATCGTAATTAACTAGCACCTAAAGGTTTTCCTTAAAATAAATAAAGTGCTTGGATGGTCAATGTTATAATTTAGTAGCAGAGAGTTTGTATTATTGGTAGCTTGCTATCAATAATATTATCTCTACCTGAAGAACTGAGAGACTTTGAAGATAACGATAGAGATTAAAGAGAGAATGGAAAAAAAAAATCTTTATGTAAATAAAGAGGGAACGGTTCAATATATATATATATTAAATTTGTTAAACATTATTATTTTTATATTTTACTATAAAAATACCGGCCCTTTCTTTCATTTTTTTTAAATTCAATACTTTATTTGGTCCATAATAAAAATTTTTTTAAATGTATTGGTCCACGGCATGTAATTAGTTAAAAAACACTGTACTACATGGTCTTCTGTTGGCATATGTGGTAGATTTTAATACTCAAAAATATTTTTAACAAGCTGCTGCAATCCAAACTATGGTGTAAAATTATTTTAACCAGTGGTTTTTCTTTTCTGCATGGGATCACTGCTTTTTGAATCGAGTCTTCAAATTGATAAAAAGAAGACTGCTGTAGTTGCTCGTTTCTCCAACTTATACTCCATTTTCTGTAGTTTACAATTATTGCTGGACTCTCAGTATTTTCCAAAGAACAGATTTATCAAAAGCTAGTTAGAAGATGCGACATCTGGTCCTTTACAACATATTTTTTGATAAATATTTTTTTCATTTCTTTCACTACATGTTGTGGAAATAGATAAAAATTTATATAATTTTAAATTACATCATTATTTTTGAACTAAATGAACAATTTTGTTTTCTTTTTCATCTTTATACTGTACCAGTCAAAATTGTATGTTTGTCTAACAAGAATTAGCATCTAAGCAAAAGTACCTAGAGTTCAATCATATGCAAGATACACAGGTCAGGAATACTCATGAACTCCGCCCTATTGCCCATTTCTAAAATCTATAACATTACAAGCAACACTTCTGACGACAGCAAACAAAATTTCTAACAATTCCTGTCCCAGAGCGTCAGCAGAGACACAAGAGATCTAATGATTAACTAAAGGATGACACAATATAATAACAGATGTGCATGCATGAATTAATAAAATGTCGAAAAGAATAGATTATTAACTATGAGTTTATTGATAACAATATTAATAATGCAATTAAATTAGTATATGAGCAAATGGATATAAAGACTTAAACACATCATAAATCTGATTACACATAATGAATACTCTATCTGGGTTTTGCATAATATTTACGTGTGCATTCCATACTGACCTTAGCAACATAACTTAAGGATTGATGGATATGCAAATACCATATACACATATTAATGAAAATAGTAATCAATCAAAATGATGTGGCTTAATATGCTAATCTAAGATTTACGGGACTTCTATTATTCACGCTATGATATTTTTAATAACAAATAATCTACCAGATTTCAATAATTATACGGGGGCTTCTATCATGAACGCTATGATAATGTAAACAACAAATAATCAAATGAATTTTAATAATTATACATGGATTTTATCATAATTATATTAACTACAGATTAATTATATTGGAAATTATAAACTGTAGTCAACATTTACGATTTACATTTGAATAGAAAAGAGCATAGCTATTTCTACATTCAGTCACTTGACCTGACCTTTATAGGCTTTATTAGAAGTTAATTCTCAACATATTTAAGGCGGTTTAACGAGAGGGCAGATAGCACTAATAGGCTATAACACATGATAGGGCTAGTTAAATTTATATGATAACATGGAAACTTGGGATTTCTTAAGAAATCATAGCATTGTGACTTACAGATGAATAAAACATATGAGGGAGTATAAATGATAGCGTGCGGACCAAATGATAACGTAAGGAAAGATGAGAAGCTTCATCAACTTGATAACAATATATATGAGCTCATCTGCGCTTGTGACAGATGGCATCCGAAGATGTGGTTGGTAAGATACTATGGTTCTGTGAATTCCGAATGTTAACCCATAATAGAGCCTATACAACCAAACACAACTATTGGAGTCAGGGCCTCCACATTCCGCCGAGAAATATGCTTTAAATATTCTGGTAACGAAGGAAAGTATGACAAAGCAACATTTTGATTGATGAACATTATCATTGAGACGCATCACGAAGGCTTTCAGGTCTGTATTAACACTGATTTATTATGGCCTTATAGAGTAAGTAAGCCTAGCCTAATGAAATGATAAGATATAAGCAATCCCAAAAAGGGCACGCAATTTGCCTAAAAGATTATTTAGAATATCAATAATAAAAATGAAAATTAGGATTTCCTTCGTTAAACGCATATTAATACATTTGAAAAATTATTTACTTAAATTATCGTTAGATGGCGGGCTAATTATATACTGAATCACCAACTAAAGGTAAGGATCTGAACTTCAATTTATTCAATACTAACTTTACTTAACATTAAATCAATAGCGTGAAATAAAAGTTAATAATATATTTGAAATGATAACGGATAGCATGGTATAAATTAATAAAAACAGTTTAGGGATATTTTTCAACCGGGCAAATTTTTATAAATTAGTAAGAAAGCCTACGTTTATGATTTAAAATTCCATAATGGCAGAATAGTAAAATATGATAAGGTTGATTCGCCAGATTGAAGTATTAGCATATTAAAATGGGTATGATTAACATAATATCAAATTAAAACTTGCTGCATTTAAAAATAATAAGACAGTAAGAGTGAAAACTCAGCAATTGAGTTTAGAAAATCAAATAATAAAATTTATATATTAAAGCAAAAAGAAAAGTCATTGTTTAAGCAGTTAATAATCGGCTTGGCATTACCGATAGAAAAATAAGCAATTACATTTTAAAGAAATTAAAGACTACAAAATGGAAATATTACAAAGATATACTTTAGGTGAAATAACTTTACATAGTTAGAGGTTGAATTTTACAGTTTACGACTAATAAAAAATATTTAGATGAAAGTTTTTAGAGTTCATATTGTGGCGGGGAATTACCTTTCTGTTGGATGATTTGATGGTCGTATACACACGTGTTGAGTTCATTTTGGAGAAATATAATCAATTGGGCATAATTTTGGCAAAATAGTGGTTAATATCCTTTCCTAGTGTATTTTATAGTTCATTTTGGCAGCATTCATGAGGCGATGGTTTATGAGTACATGGGCATGGATCCGATCTTAGAGAGATCGGGGAAGCAAATTTTCTTTCTACTCACGATCCATGTGGAAATTTTGAGTGGCGTAGATTCGTTCTACAACTATTTTAAAAATCAAATGCAGAGACTTTTAGCTAAAAAATGCGGTTGTATTTATACTCATTTTGACTGCCTCTGGTAATCCCCGGATGTCCGCTAACGGTCAACAGTGATACCTCTAATTTTAAAATATGAACAAGATAAAGTTCGAGAGAGCCGGTCTTAGTCTATCTCAAGCTGAAAACAGACCCGCAGGATAAATTTTAAGTAACGTGAATTTTCAAAATAAACCTATGTCAAAAATAAAAAAATCTTTTCTGAATTTAAAATAAGGCATGTCTTTTGTTTGCTAATTTTGCGTTACTCTCTCGAACCTCCTCTCAAATAAAAATATATATGTAATATAAATGCTTTTAATAAAATTATTATGTTTATCTGTTGCACACACACACACATGCATGATTGTTTACCGTGATAGAAATTTAT
The DNA here is from genome assembly GCA_028023455.1 of Epiperipatus broadwayi. Lineage (NCBI taxonomy): Eukaryota > Metazoa > Onychophora > Udeonychophora > Euonychophora > Peripatidae > Epiperipatus > Epiperipatus broadwayi. The sequence continues at coordinate 12,226,499 of JAQFVV010012398.1, read as the reverse complement.
ACATTTTACAACCAAATTGATATTAAATGAGAATAAAGCTTAACAAAAAAGTAAACAATCACATGCATCTGTATACCTGCATTCCCTAGTGATTTATTATTACACAGCCGAGTTCGAACCCCTGTTTGAAGGTTTCAAGCATCACTAGACAGTGAAGCAAAATGTGTGCAACAGATTTGACTGCTTCAATACGTTAGTGAAAGAGAGAAAGAAAAAAAATTTTTATTGACTTTTAAAAGTTGATTAAAATTTTTATAATTTTATTAACTCATAATTTTAAATAATGTATTTAGATTTGCCATTTAATTTACTTTTGGAATTGGTAAATTTTTTTATTTACAATTCCATTCTGGGGGCAGATCAGAAAGAGCACAAAATAATTTAAACTTTTATAAGCTATTCAATTCAACATTCTTGAGAGCATTGAAATCATTTTTATTTTTTCCTTTACAGTACAACTCATCAGCTGGACCAGACCACACTCTCTTACACATATATTTATCAATGTTCAGTATATATAGATAGTAAAACACTGCAGTTTAACTGATGTGTCAAACGTTCAGCCCTCACAACTTTAACACAAATAACTTATTGAAAGTTATTAATAATTTCTATTAATCATTCATTAGACCAGAAATTATCCAATGACAAAAATTACACTATAGAAGTATTATTTGTTATTGGATAATCTCTAATCTAATGAGTGACTAATAAAAAGTATCAATTACCGGTGGTTTTGTGATTTTATATTGCCCAGATGCAAGTTTTTGTTGTTTGTCTCTAATCTCTGAATTATTTTGTATAATCTGGCACAAGAAAAGATAAAAATGTATAGAAGGGAAATTAAAAAAGATATGTATTTGTAATTCCAATACTTCAAAATTATTTATTCTTTTTTTCCATACTGAAATTTTTTTTAAACAATATCATTCAAATCTAAACCTTTACATATTTCATTATAGGATACTTATAATTGTCAAATTTGTGTTTTTTATGTGGTGCTTGAATGTAAATTTTTTTAATATTAATTTTAATTTAGGGAAGGATCAATCTTTGTTAATGCGTTTCTAGGAAAATATGTAATACTATTGCTAAAATAGGAAGCAATATATTTAAATGTGACAAAATTTCTAACATTGTTATTTAAAAAAAATTAAATAACCTCTTTCTCATTCAATAACTTAAAACGAATTAATTTATATTGTATTAGACAGTCTTTGTTTTACCTGTAATAAAGCATTGGTGACAGAAGAATGTTGGTTTGTGTATATTATATTGATAATATACACTATTGCAGCGCCTAAACAAATAGTGGATTGGTTTGAACAAATTGGTAAAATAAAATTAAATAGTAAAATAACTTTCTTTTCTTTGTTTCTACAAATCTACTGTTTCCTTAATCATATTGTTCAGATGCTTAGTGCCCACTGCAGAGTGGCCCGGCCATTAAGCAAGCTCAATATTTTCAACTAGTCACCCATTGCCATTCTAATGAGATATCCAGTATAAATTAATAAAATGAATTTTCTATTTAATCTTGGCTGAACAATAAAATTCCCCAAAATATTTATGATCGATGAAATGCTGGCATTATCCTGACTATAAAATAAAAATGCAAGAATGATACGATGCAGTCTTCAGGTGGGAGGTGTTACAGGTGTGACTTAATCTTTTCTGTATTTTTTTTAAAATATTTTATTTGATTTAAAATACTTTATAATAACAAAATTGTGTCTGACCTAGACCATTTATGTGTATGCCTTGTAAATTAGACTTGTTAGGAAACAAATATGTCTACCAATCTGGGGTTGTAATTGGAATTATATATAAATGCATTCTTTAAAGTAAGAAAGCATTTAGGACAGGTATAAGTTTGTTGTCTTCTGTATTATTGAATTTCTCCTTTTTTATCACTCATAAAATTGGTGATTTATTAAAAATATGATTAAACATGAAGATAAACAAAATAACACGATTTGGCTAATTGACAAGTAAAAGTAAATTGCTTCTGACATCTTGTAGGAATTACATGAAGTATTTTTATTTCTTGTCAGATTTCTTGGTTGTATTATATAATATTAACTTTTTTAAAAAACAAAATTATTGTTACTTTATCAAAAATGTTTTTTTTTTGTTGTTGTTGTTTTTTTTTTTTAAAAGTATTATCAATTTTTTATTTTCTCTCTCTTTTTTTTTAATTTTACAAAACTATTTTAGCATTGACTTCGTAACAGTGTTGATTTCTTTCTTAAAACTGTATAAAATGTATTACTGGTCTTTAAACTCGAGAGAATAATTTTTATTGCGTCTCCCAGAAGTCTATTTAATCTTGGAGCTAAATCAATAGTTGCAAACAAAAGACTTATTGTTTTATTGGCTTCTAATATGCATCATGGAAAAGTCAATCAGTGCGTTTGCGTCAAATCCCTCCAGTATAAAAGAGTACTGGGAAGTAAAAAAAAGCCCAACTAAAAGATTGTAAGGTGAATGGGGATTCTACAAACCAAGTTTGTATACATATATATTTAGCATTATTTTATTACAAATGACATTTTTCATTCCTCACCTTTTTATTCTCTCTTTCTCTCTGGTCTCTCTCTTTTCATGGATCCCTGTGGATGTTTATAAAAGATACACGCTCATATGTTTAGCGCAAGATGTACAGTTAATGCAGTTTTGTATTCTTCACCGAGACCTGCTCGTTAATTGCTTTTCTAAACTCTGACCCCCTTCAATTCCTTGTTCCCGTTACCTTTCTGTAACTCTTAGAACAGGCATTTTACCAAAAACAGATATGATTTTATTCATAAGTAGAAATGCTCTTTTTTTTTCTTTCAAATCTAATCAAATTTTGATGAAGTGGGAATTGGAGACGGGAGCATTTCATTGAGAGAAGCTTATATAGAAAGAAAACTTGCCTATCTAAAATAAAAAAGCAAAATGAAACTTTCAAATGTACACATGAGAAGAATTTTAAAGTTATAATGTAAACTAAAACATTATACGAAAATAAAGTTTGAATTTAAAACATTATTTTTGTGTTTTCATTATTGAATATTTACTATATATGTAAGAGAATGAAAAACATGCTCAATTTCACTATAAAATATTTTTAATAAGATTTGTTTGGTTAATTCATTCCACATAGCCAATAGTATTTGTTATTCGTGGTTTGCTTTGTGTAATCATCACAAAATTCATCTCTAGTGGAGAATAGGTCTTTTTTTAAAAAATTGTAATAACCTTACTCATTTGTGAATGGCTGATGATATAATGAAGTGTTTTATTTCTATAACAGAATGTTAAGCTCTCTACCCAAAGGCAGGGGGAGATAACTAGGCTATAAGAATTACAATCAAGAAATGTTTGTTATCGTTGATAGTTCGCTCTTGCTTATCATATTCTTCAAATATTTTATTCTATGCATTTCAAAATTTAGAGAACTATATCATAAATTTTAATGAGCCTTTTATAACTCCAATATGCAGTGTGCTCAACATGATATGTGCTTGGTAAATGTTAAGATATTTCCCTGGAGGCAGATAAGACGTTATGACCAAGTGATATTTTTATTGTCAGTGATAATTTGCTATTGTGTCTCTTTTTCTCTAATATAATTTATGTTAGCACTTTAAAATTAGTTATTTTTTTTATTTTTATCTCCATTTTTTTCATTGGTTTGTAAATAGTTTTGGTGTTCTTTTTGCTAAAAAGCATACAAATATTATTGGTGACTTTGTGGATATTAGAGAGAATATAGTATTAGTATTAAATAACTTTTATATTGAGAATTATTTATTCTGCTTTCAACAGAATAACCTTTTTTTTTTTTTTCATGTGTTAAAACATCGGCTGGGAAGCGAACCCACAAAACCGGGACAACTGCTTGTAAGGCTGCTGTGCTGATCACTCGGCCACCAATGCTAACAGAATAACCTTTGTTTCCAAAACTGCATCAATATTATTTAATTCTGCAGATGCAGGTTACAAACATGTCTGATAACATTACAAAACTTTTAATGTCAGTTTACTTTTAACAAAATAATGATAAACCATAGTTTTGAGGCATAATAATATTACAGCCATATTTTTATAAGTAGTGCATTAACATTCATTTTATTAATGGAGAAGTCTAACTTTTAGTTAATAATAGCTAAATATGTATTTACTGGTAAATAAAATGGATGGTTAGCTGGACTGGCTATGGGTTAACTGTCTACAAAAAAAGAGTCAAGTACTTGAGATTTGAACAAATTGCAAAGGTTTACTTGGCTTGGATTCAAACCCCAGGTCATGTTATGATAAATGGGTGCGATGAACATTAAAAATGTATTCTGTTTTGATTTTTTATAAGTGGCTGAGTCAAAATATATTGTATTGTGATAATAATAAAAGGCTTATATACTGGTAAATAATTATATGTTTGTCACAATGGAATTTGTCCTTAAGAGCAAATTGTTAATCTGTTTTGATAAGTTTGGCCCTCTCATTTGTAATTGTTTAGTATTATTTATTTTTATAGGGTATATGCTTTTTATTCCTATTTAGTTGCATTTTTTTTTTGCTGTATATAATTCATCAGTTTGTCTTAATTATAATTTTTCATTTTAGAATTATCTAATGATTTATACTATTTTGTTATTCTAAATTTTCATTGCTTTGATAAGTTTCTCTTTTGATCAAAACAATTTTGCCATTGGTTATTTTTTATTCAGAGAGATTAATTACAATACATGAATGTCAAATGTGAGATTAGAATTTATTGCTAGAGTATTTCTCTAACTTAAGTTTATATTTTTTTATGTTTTTATACATTTACTAATAGATCAGATAATCTATCTTATTCAAATATTGCTTGACAATTTGGTATATTACTAATAATGTATAAATAGAATGATTGTTTATAACATGTTTTTATTATGTTGAATGCATATATTAAAAATAGAGCAGTTTCAAATTATATGAAAGAGTTTTCATGTGCTGTTTATATTTTCATACTGCCTTTTTTTTTTTTTTACCAGAATGCCTGCAAGTATAAAATATTGATTTATATTTGCAATTTCAGGAAATAAAGAGATTGGCTTTATAACAAATGATTTTATTAAGGGTCAAATCTTTTTAATACCTGCTGTCATAAGTTAAACAAGAATTTTATACTTGAAGATCATTCTGACAAAGAGGGACAGTACAAACATAATGTGAACATACCAGAAAGAAAATTGTTTCCATTGTTATACCTAAATAAAATTTACTTGGGAATCTATTGTTTTGTCTACTTTTAAACCCAAAGCTTGCAGATATTCATTAAATAACCTTTAATGTACACTTTAAATGATATAACCAAAATAGGATCATTTCAAATAAACACAGCTGTCTACCAGCTGTATTTATAATGGGTAATCAAGTTTTTATATATACTTTTTCAAATATGTAAATACAATGTTTATCAGTTTATTGTAATTGTAAAGTAAGCAGTAAATAGCTAAATGAGTATTTTTTGAATTTTCCTTATTAAGTCTGTAAAAATGTTTTTCCTGCTTATATGCTTACTAAAGAGTCTATCAGCATAATCAATAGTTCTGGTAGATCAAAGATTTCTTTTCTAAAGTTTGTAGATTATAGACACTCGGAAATAAAACAAAAAGCCCATCTTCATTGTTCTCCCACTTTTCTACTATATTGTAAAAATCCAGGATGATCCACAAGTTTTTAAAATTAAAGATTTTTAAATACATTCCAATATTGTTGCATTTATGAATACATAAATTAGATTATACCCCTCCACAAGGTGTTAAAAATGGATAAAAACCAGTCCTTATCTTGCATGAGAATGATGCAGTGGAAATTAATACTACAGAAATATTATTCATTAAATGGATAATCTCTAATCTAATAAATAACTAATAAAAAATAATAATGGTTAAATTTTTGTACTTTATATATATATGTTTACAAATATCTAATGAATTATTTTCATTTTTTGTATTTACATTTAAAATATTTACTTTCTGTTGTTAATTGAATTGCTGAGATTTTTTTTTCTTAGAGTCTTTAAATATGGAAAACAAAAAAAAATATTTTTTTAATTATAATCAGAACACAAATATTTTTGATCGTTGAAAGTGATGCTTTATCATCGTTTGTATCCTTTTTAAAATAATTTATGTAGAATTTTATGTTTATATCATAAAATTTAATTAATCAGAAGTTTAGATCTTTATTTACAAAATAATAATGATTATGGGTAAAACATCACTAATCCAAAATCCTTACTTTATAGGCTTTTTTTTTAATTGTGAGAATGGATTTTTATCCTCCACTATAAATCCAAATTCTGCTAAAAATATAAATAAACATTAATAATTTTATTATTATGGACTTAAATATGTAATGCTAAGAATATGAACTTATTCATAGAAGAATCAGATTTTGTTGGCATGTTTATTGCAAAGATTATTCTTTGGGAATCAGACTTAAGAATTATTATAATAAAGTTTTCAGACTTAATTGTTCCATGAATAAGTTTATAGTTTTGTTTATATATAAATACTTTTTGTATAGTGCATAATTTTTTATTAATAACATTATGAATCTATAAAATGTAGAAATAAATTTCACAATTTACACGAAATGGTTCAAGTTAACAAGAAAGTAATTGAAGAAAAATTTTCACATATCTATATTGCTATATAAATGGGAAAGTTTGTTCACTATTATTTTATAGCTTACAAATATTGCAACCAGTTTTGATGAATTTTGTATGGCCTTTTTTTTTTTTTCGTGGAGAATTTTATAGTCTATGAATTTTTGTTTTATGATAATTAATTGCCTTCAAAACTTTGATAATTTGCTAATATTTGAAAACCAGGCACTCTTCACAAACCTGGGAGCTTAATTGTAAGTATAGGGGATTTGAACTCAGATTTTCAAGCACACTTCAACTATCCACACTATTTCATACAACTGATACACATGACCACACACATGTAGAAAAGATAAATAATCACCAATATATGTACTTCATGCTAAACCAGCATGCATCAGTTGGTCCAGATTATCATCTCCCACACACATATATATATAATCAGAGCTCAGTTTTATATTAAGATAACAAATCTTCATACTTTAATGGACAGACTTCAATCTACTCCAACCTACAACTTTTCAGCCATCCATATCATTGCAAATCTGATGATGAAAACCCTAATCCCATGCTGATGCCCTATACTTATAATTTTCTAATGTAACAGTGCAAAAAAAAGAACATCATTGATTAAAAAACTACAGACATTTGAAAATGTTGTGCCTGCATATTGAAATACATAGTACAGAAATTGAGAAAACTATAGATTTAATGGGGGGCAATTTTATTTGGTATTCAATCTATGTATATCTATATTACCATATAAATGTCAAAGTTTGTTTGTTTTTCTATATTTTATAATTCACTAAAAGTAATTGAAGAAAAAATTCTCACATATCTATATTAGTATATAAATGGGAAAGTTTATTTGCTGTTATTTTGTAACTCAACAAATATAGCAATTGGTCTTGATGAAACTTTTATGATTTTTTTTTTTTTTTTTTTGTGGAGTATTTTATAACTTATAAACTTTTGCTTTATGGTAGTTAAATGTTTTAAAAATTTTGGTAATTTACAATACAAAAATTTGTCTGAATAGCAAACATTTTTTAATGATTCAGTAAAAACACAAAAAGAGGATGATTGGAATAGATGTTGGAAAATATGGCCTGCCTATTGAAATACATATTACAGAAATTGAGAGAATTATAGTTTGGTAATCCAAAATAAAACTTTATTGCATAAATATATTTTAAATTAATTAAATTTCATTTGGTACAGCTACAAAAATGAAGAGAATTACTGAGAGAAAAATTTTATTTGGTATTCAGTATATAAAAAATTGAAAATGGAATATATAAATATATTTTAATTATGAAACTTTTTACTAATGTGAGGAGACAGCTATAGAAATGGAGAGAATTAGTGAGGGGAATTTTTATTTGGTATTCAATACATCAAAAATTAAAAATGAAATTTAGATAACAATAAACCATTAAAAAATTTATACTGCTCAGAATATATTCTCTTTATATATATATAAAAAAATTTGAAATATATTTTAATTATCAACTACCTTATATTTTTTATACTTTTTATTATTATTATTGTATTAATGCGTGCACTACACATCTATGTAATAATATTGACTAATGTTAACATATCTATCTACAGAAATTTTACAATCTTTTTCAGCAGCTATTTTTTTCAATGTAGATAATCACTTAAAAAATCAAAATTTCTTTAGATAGTATATGATAAGTTAATATTAATCATTATTATTATATATATTGTTAATTTATAAATTTTGATATATAATACTGTACCAATCAAAACATGTTAATCCATCTAACAGGAGCCGGAACTCAAAAAATGTACTTCAAACCCAGTCAAGCCTGAGATTTAGGCCAGGAATCAACCTGGATTCAAACCCATTCCCTAAGCCCCAGATCAAATACCTAATGAAAAACATATAATGATGACACACAAAATTTTTTTCTTAAATCCAACCTACTAGCAGAGCGGAGAAGACAATGAGACTTGCATATTAATTACATTATGACTTAACTAAATTATATAATAAAGAAATTAGGAATCATGGTATGTATTTAAATTATTAACAGAGGTTTGAACCCCATTCATCAATTTGATAGCAAGGCATATGCATGGTTGGACATGTGGAAGTGGAGAAAAAGGTAATTCGAACAACTCAAATAAGTTAGACAATACAAATAGTTTAATAATATAATAAATTGATTATATATATTAGGATGTGTGTGAATGAGCAGTCTACTAAGCAGTAGATAATTGCATATGGGAGTTCATGCTAATGGTTCCCATATGCTCTTTTAGGGACTAAATAATATATATACATAAACACACATCTTTGGTGGATACGGTATTAAGATGCCAATCATTTATTTGAAAGATTATATATTATTGCTATTAACGCTTTTATCTATGGATGTGAAACATGGTAACCACCATATAATTTCAGGAAGTGTTCTTGGATTCATTACATATATAATAAAAGTATTTTCACACCATTGCGATCGTGAAAATAAAGAAAATACATTTTGAAATTACATTTTATTACATACTAGAATGTTTACAAAAGATTCTTTTAGTTGACATTTAGAAGTAAGAACACTTTATTTTTCCCAAGACATATACTCTTAAATACAGAAATAATAAATTACAATGATGGGATTGTATAACACAACTAATATAACATTATTAATTATTAAAGCTAGTACTATTTGGAATTTTTATATATATTTGAGCAGAGCGCAATTTTAATATTATAACATTAAAACTAGGTCATGAAGCAAAAACTAACAATGAATTAAGAATTAGCAGTACTGATATAATAGCAGAGAAATAAAAAAAATGTCATGCTTTTGGACGAACGAAGGCTAAGACCCCTATTTTTAGGGCAGTGCTTAGAGAAATATGGTTAGGTATGGTGTGGGCCAGGCATACTGGATTCACTGACACACAGAAGCCTTTTTATACAAAGGTCCCAGGAAGCTCAACTATCCATGGGACAGAACATGAAGAGAAATCCATGGGTTCGATCCTGTCGCAACCCCCAGATTAGAAGGATAATATATATATTCATGAAGATCAGCCAAATGTCAGTAACACAGTATGGAAAGATATCATTAACAACATGAAATGGTGTTTACTGCTTTAAAATAAATGACCTTTGTTTTAATGCCATAATATATGCAAATAATACACTATGCTGCTATAATATATGTATAGAGAAGCTTTCATTTAGTAAAATATACATTAAGATTTACCCCCTTCCTTTTCTGCTATTTAAAATGATTCAATCCCACCTTTGTGGATTTTATAATAACTGGGATATTTAACTAGTTAATATTTTAAGAGTGTATAAAATAAGGTCAAAACTAGCAGTTATATAGAAAAACAAATAATAAGTCACCCTTTCAGAATTGATTAAATAACATTTTAAAATATTTCATAGCGTTAATTAGCCTCAGTGAATGATTTACCCCGGGTAGAATTACTTCAGTCTATTCGGAGTTAAACAAAGACATAAAATAAAATGTTAACTCATAAAAACAATCTGGAAAGTGTATTGATTAATAAGACATTATGATCTGGGGGGAAGTTAATAACCTCAATCCATAGAGGTTTACTTAAAAGAAAAAAAAGGATTTTAGAAATTAAGACCACCAGGTTGTTTTAGATTGGCATATTAATAAAAGAAAAAACAGATATAAAATCAAATAATAAATACATATTAATAAATGACTGCACCAAAGTTAAGGAAAGTTAGAGCATATGAGAGAGAATTAGATTTATAGAAATTATTTGAGAGCAAATTACATTTTTACATATTAGAAAGATACAAAGTTAAATAATTCATAAAAGAAATCTTGATAGTGGAGTTCAAGATTAGTTAGGCAAGATTTACTTTCAAGTGGCAGCATTAATTACCTTGCACAATTTTAACAGTCCAGTTTAAAAGTCTAGTTCATGCATGGCAGTTAAGGGATTGATGGGAGTACTTTTGATGACAGCAAGTTTCCATTCAGCAATCCAGAGATCTCATTTCAAGGCAGCAGCAAGATGGTACATTAATGGGAGATGAACTCATAAGGATCATGAAAGGTGTTTGGCTTTCTACTTGTTCATCATCTTAAAATTCATAGTGACCCAAAGTATAGTGACAACACAATTCTTTCAGCAGTAACTATTCTTTTTGGTGTTCAAAATCAGCCTGTTTTATATCCCACTCAAGTATTTGTGGAATGCTTTTAACTTTAATTTTTAGCCCAAAACCTAATCTTCAATCTAACAGAAATCTTACATTTTCTTTGTCCATTGTTCTTGGAGATGCAATCATTAGATAATGTTCCAAAAATGTATTCAAATCTATTTCCAGATTGGAAATAGATTTGACAAAAATATTTGTAACAAAAATATATTCCATTAGTTTTATTCCCAGATTTATTTTTAGTAAAAACTTTAATTAAAAAATTATTTTCCAAGTCTAATATAATATTATGTTTCCAAGCCTTTTATTATTTTTGGACAGTTAACGGTTGCATCTCCCATCTTGGATTTTACAGAAATATACAATTTAATAAAAAAAATAATTAAAAAAGTTTTATAAATATACAATAAATGTTAATATATATATATATATATATATATATATATATATATATATATATATATATATATATATATATATATATATATATATATATATCTGAGTGCAACCTATGTACTTTATTAGAGAAAAGAATTAATAATAATAATAAATATTATTGAAAAGTTAAATTTACAATTTTTAGGCATATTTTTCAGAAATATATACATGAAATATACATACATAAATAAAGGAGTGGAATAGAATGTAGGGTTTGAATTTAGATTAGTAATTAGTGAGTGGGTAGAACCATGAAGCTCAATCTTGGGCTAAGATTGACTGCTTCAATACAATATAATTTATTTATTATAAAAGTTTAAGTTGAAATTTTGTTTGGATAATAGAAGCTTTTGAATAATACCATATTTAGATTACAATATTAGGCTAATTTTATAATTTGTCTACTTTCTCACTTTAATGTTAAAATTATATATATTTAAAATATATTTAAATTTTTGTCTTTGTTAATTTTAAAGAAACTGATACACAATTTTGTTTATGTTTACAAATAAATGCACACATGTATTTGTTTTTTTATTTGTATAGCATGAGAAATTTGAATGGAAAGTGTTTTTGACTCACAATGAATTCATTAAAATTTATGATATATATCCTAATATTGTTAAGGTACAACAAATTGTGAGTGGCAAGTATAATTGATTGATAAAAATTTCTATTGAAAGACAGATTTATTGTCATTTTATACAATACTCAAAATAAATTTAATATTAAACTTTGCCTAAATATAGTTTGGGGAGATAAAGAGTATCAAATTTATTTCTGGAAATCTCATGAATAATCATTGTTTCAAAAAGTTTTACTATTATTTGTAATAATATAACTAGTCTGTGTAAAGAATGCACTGAGCATCTAAGATAGAGCCTTTGGCAATATTGTATTGAAGAATTCAAAGAACAATTTCTTAAAATTAATGACTTCATCAAATAGGAATTAATAACTGAGTTAATAATATATTCTCTTTCATTAGAGATCAAAGCTTTTTAAAATGCATTGACAAAAAAATTGCAGGAGTAATTTTCAAAGATACAAACAAATAGAGTTAAATTACAATTCCAGATATCACTAATTCATTTCTTCCTTTATGATACTTGTTACTTTTTTTTTATCATTTTAATTTCTAATAAAGTGAAGTCATCATATATATATATATAAATTTGCCTATTTCTTTAGATTTTTCTGATTATATATAACAATGTATATAATCTAGGAATACTAAATGTACTTGCACAAAATGTCTAGAAAGTATGCAAAGTTTACTCTATGGTTTTGATTTAAAAATAAAGTTAAGTTTTTGTTATATCTATTCATTTTAAATTTCCATTCCACCACATATTCTTGAAACATATGAATAAAGACATAAAAAAGATAAATGACTTCCAAGATGCATTTCATACTGAATCAGCATTCTTCTGGTTGTGTGAAAAAAGTTTGAGGCGTGCAATTTAAATGTTAGTAATATATATCATAATGGATTGCCACCCCTTTGTAGGCATGGTCAATATCCAACACCACAGGTCACCACTAGACTTATAGTTTAGAATGTCTTCTCAAAAGACATAATACCATTTTATTAGTGATGACCTTAAACTGTATATATCTACACAGACCTATATCATTACTAATAGATACTTTAAAGCTCCTAGATCGCAGAGATTCTTTAGGAGCATCAATTGACAAGAGCAGAGACAACATTAAACAAATGTTAGAGATTGATCTAATAAATAAGCCAAAACAAATTTATTAACAGTTCAGTTATATTACATAAATTTAAGTTGTCCTTTTATGCTGGCATATATTTAAAAAAAAAGATATCAGGTAACCCTTTGAATATCAATGGCAATAGAACCTTATATTATTAATTAAATATTATCTCTAAAGATTAATACCTAATAATGATAATGTTTATCTGATTCTTTATTAAATATGTGTTAGCCACAGTAAAATGTGCACATTCATATATTTAGTTCTTAATTTTAAACAACAGACACTAATAAAACAGACTAAATTAAATTTAAATATTCACAATGCTGAGGCAATTATAATATCACATCTCTATAATATGTATCTGCTCCTATGCCACAAAAACGACTTCTAACAATCTGAAATACAAATTAAAGGCATAATGTAAGTTACTACATATAAAATCAAAACTCAAGGGCAGGAAGAATATGTTCATAAGGATATATGCTTCTAAATTAAAATCACCCACAAATGATTACAACTAAAATCAAAACTCAAGCATGGAATTACTTGCTCACAAAGAGATAAATATATGTGGAATTCCAAGTGTGCTGATAAAATATCTACAAGATCTCTATATAAATTGACACATATATACTCTAATCTTTAATTACATGTGTGATATGAATAAATGGCAATCTGCTTAAAAGTTCTGAGTAAAATAAAAGCTTACTAAACTACATATATATGTTATGTGCACATTGATGTCAGCCACATGTTTTTATTTTCATTAATTTAGAAATGATTTTACATAGCTTAAGATACATAAATTTTAAAACTAGATATTATATATTATAATAGACTACATTTTTATTCTATTTCTTTGTTATATAATTTATATGATTTACACCAGCTAAATTATATAATATCATTATTTAAGCAGAAGGGAAAATATAGTCAATACTATAAGGCTAGCATTACAGGTTTCATAATTTTAAAAAAATATATGATTAGTTAAGTAGATTTTAAAATGCAATTATGTAAAATGAAAAGATTGTATATATTTATAATAAAACTATTTGTTAAAAAAAGGCAGGTGGGGAAAACATTTTGAAAAGATTTAAAAAAAATTTTTTCTCTCTTTTTAAAGATAACTTATACAAAAAATAGATAAGTAAATATGAAAAGTTAAAATAAACTCAGTTTATAAAAGTGAAAACTTTTGAAAATGCAATTAGTTTCAAAGATTAATTAATTAATTTGGAATGCTAATAACATTTCTGATTAATAATGATATTGAAATTGTATTAAATAAAAAACTATGTAGACTATTGATGAGATAGTAGACTAATCTAAGCAAAAGATTAGATTAATGAAATGTAAAATTTAATTAAAAAATAGATTTAAATTATGATTAATTAAAGCTATGATGAGAAAAAGAACAAAGAAAAAAGGAATATAAAAGCTACAGTTTGGCTATTGTTCTTCAGTCTGGTCTGCATTTTGTGATGAAGGTATTCCAGTCATCAATTTGTTGTTAGTGCACTCTGCAATTTGTCAGCACCCCAATATTGGGTCTGTAAATCATTACAATCTTTATTACATTATACATTGCTGCAGACATTCATAAATTTTAGCACAGTAGTCAACTAGCCATTATTACTGTGGTCAACATTAATGCAGAAGCCATAAGAGTGTCTGACTGGGCTTCAAACTCTCAGCCATCAACTATCCTGCCTGAATCAATACTACATGGAACCAATGCCAAAAGTGTGAAGAAGTTGCCACATACTCTTTCTCTCTCTCTCATTGTTTGACCGAAACCCGGAAGAAAAGCCATGAAGCTATCAGTGGAGAAATAAAAAGCCATCCAGTTGGGAAATAAAACAAATGAAAACCTAGGTAAATATACTTTTAAATATATCTGATCACAGTCTAGACTCTATTTTGAATGAAATGAACATTAATGGACTATTATAACTATAGCCTAAAGTAATCATTTATATTTTATGTAAATATTATATTGTTATTTTATATTATATTAAATATATGTGTGCTTAAATAAATATTAATATTTGCTTAAATATTATTCACTCTCTTGTCACTGTCACTATTAATTTAAGAGTTTAGTTATTATTATGTGTTAAATTAAATGTGCTGGATCCTTTGACAATGTGAGCTAATCATGGGATATGTCAAGTGCTGGATTGTGTACCTGTCATCTGAAGCATGCTGACTATATAACCTTTGGTTGTCTGGGGCTGGGACCTGAGGTTGATCCTCAGAACAAATAAAATGCTTACAATGGCATGGATTCGAATCCAGCAGTCGAGAAGTGCTATAGCCTCAATCTGGTTATAGATACCATTGATGGTTATTCTATCACTGGTATTCTATTTCTTTGTGTGAAGGGCTGGTCCATTGCTGGGTTTTTTAATTATTATAAAAGGTATTTAAACCTAGTTAAACCAAATAAACTAATGGTCAGACCAGTTATTGTTCTATAAATACACAGACTATGAACACTTTTTAAGACTTAAATCTGCTTTCTGAGTAAATGCAAAATACCTTTCATGAATACATTAAATTTATACTGGGTTTGTACTTGGGCACCATCAAGGTAATTAACTGGAATATTCACCAAGAGATTTTCAAGCTTCTATCATTTCATTCCTTAACTAGTTCAATTAACTATAAGAAACTCACTTCATTAGTAATCAGATATTAAATATTTAAAACAAGATTATATAATTAACAAATTTTGTTCTTGACTAAATTTCATACAGTGAGATTCAGAGAGAAGAGAATTCGGATCAAATACACAATTAAAGAATATATTTATTTACATAATATAACATACCAAATTATAACATAAAAAAACGAATTTATTTGCAAAATTATTTTAAACACTATTAATTTAGTCTTAAATAAGGAAAATATTAGTTTTGTGGTGTCTTAATTTTAACAGTTTTATAAGGAAAATATAAATCTTACCCTCTTTTTGCTTTAATTTGAGTCTAGTCTTTGATTCAGTTTTGTTTAAGTGTAAATTTTGGTTAAGGCTTTTTTGAAGTGATCACATCTTTTTTTCTTTTTCTTTCTTTTCTTTTGATGGTGCCAAGCAGCTTATAGCTTTTATTCAGGACAGCACATTTTTTTCCATTTAACTGTCTAATAACATTCTCGAACATAGGATAGGTAGATATCTCACCAATCACAGGTTGGTTTTGGTCACATCTCAGGCTATCAATAATTTATAGAAATTGCAAGATGTGAAACCGAATGAACACCCTTTTCACAAATCTAGCAAGGCATGGTGATCGTCAGGCATCCATGGGGATTCCAATACATTTCTCGAGCTACAAAACTAGAAGTCCACAATGACAGAGATAACAAAAGTCAGCAAGTAATTTCAACAATACAACAGCAAAGTTAACATTAGCAGAATAACTTGAATAAAAGAACTAATAAAAATTTATTAGCTTTTATACCTTTGACCAACCATTCTCCTGAGCATCACCCATTCTAACTGAGTTTTCAATTCTTTTTTTATTAATTAAATAATTAGCCTTTTTAATTACAGCATTAGTTATCTAATTGGTTGATTGGCTTTCAGTAAAAATACCTTAATCCCCTTTTTCTTGATTAGATACCAATTTACAAAATTATTGTATATTAGATTAAATAATAATTTTACTGATTAGCTAATAATTTTACAAAAACTATTTTACATTTCCATTTTCTTTTTCAAATTAATATTTAGCTTAAAATATTATACAGTGGAAGTATATTTTATAAGTAAACACAATTTTAATTTACTCTTTTATTTTGTCTATTTATAGTTTTAAAGAAAAGATTATGGCCAGTTATTATTTTTATTAATTTTTTTTTCAATAAAAAATGTAATTAAAACTTTTGAATTATCTCTATAGTTTCATTTAAAGTTTTATTATTTTTCTTCTATTTTTCCTTTATTTTAAAGTAGTCTAGAATAATTAGACCAGATTTTTTTTCTTTTAATTTTAAACTGATCTTTTATTTGCTATTTCAAAATGTCTTCCCTCTCTGATTACTGTTATAATGACTATTTAAATGATTTGCATTAGATAGTCCTTTTTATTTTAAATACTATATATATATATATATATATATATATATATATATATATATGTAAAATATATTTTATATATATATATATATATATATATATATATATATATAAAATACTTTTATGTAACTCATATATTTTACATATGTTATAATATATATAAAACAAATTAATTCTTTAGTAGAAAGACTGATTTAACATTTACCTTTTATCTAAAATTAATTTTTAAAGATAATATAAGTAGCTATATACATTGGCACTTAAATATTCAGAGGGCATACCTTATGTCTATGTCAAATTTTATATTAAATCCAAAATAAGTTTTATAAAGTCTAAATAAATTGTGAAGTATTAACATTGGAAAAATACAATAAAATAAATATTTAAAATTGCCTAAATTAAATTACAATTTAACTGATATATACAAATATTACTGACATGTGATATCTAGAATCTCTTTAAATTTATTAAATTGTTATTGCTCATAAACTAAGTAAAATTGTTACCTTAAGTTCAAAGACAGCTGAGAAAAGATTATTTTAAGTATGAAGCTAGGATTAAATTTATACATTTTAACTTTGGACATGATGAAGAAAAGCTTCTGTTGTTCACTAGTAAAATGTACAGTGGATAATTTTCCAAATGTTTGGTCACAATGGGTTTTAAGATTTCAGGGTAGAATTTATATAAAATTTGGTTAATTTTTACTGCTAAGAAATGTCTGTTTTAATGTTATTTATATGTGGCTGATTGGCATGAAGTTGGAGTTCAGCCGATAGATCTGGACATCCTGATTTCAGAATTCATATTCCAGAAGTTCTTTAATAGTTTAGCAATGCATGGTGGTTGCTTCAAATGCTTGAAACAGTTTTTAAAACATGTTGTAACAAGAATAATCTTAGCATATGGCAAGCAAAGGCAGCAAAAGAGACCAAGAATTATTTTTGAGGCTCGTTATTTATATACTTACTTCTCAAAACAAATTTTATCAGGATAAGTTAATAAGTATTGCTAATGAAGTTCATGTTTGCACAAAGTTTTTTGGATTAAAAAACATATCGAATAACCTTACAACTAGTTTAACTTAATCTTTAAAAATATTTTCTATTAAAATTTTAAAAAATTTGCATAACATCAAACAAAGAAATTGTTTTTAATAGTGTGATGAGCTAGCTACTTTACATCAAAAAATTTTTAATTTGTCTAATCTTTTTAGTTTCAATTAACTCAACTTTATTTAATTTTCTGTCTATAATATAACTTTTAAACAAATTTAATTTTACTAGATGTCTTTTAACATGATTCAACGGCATGCAATGAATCTTCTTGTATGCTACTTTAACTCATTCCACGACTGCTATTTTGAATGTTGTTTTGCCAATTTTCCATTTTATAGCAAAAACTGTACTGAATAAATACTGCCAGCTTCAGAGTTTTTTAAACTATTAAATCAATAATATTTAAATTTAACACTATTACAGTGACACAAATATATGCCTTTATAAGTGTTGATTGGTAATTTCTTGTTTTCTCCACAGAAGCCTGCCTGTCAATGATTTTTACAATTCAATCTTTTTATTTTGTATTTGAAAATTAAAAAGATATTTTCCCTATATTTTTAATACATTTATTTTTTTTTCACAAAATATGTGTGAAATATTATTAGTAAAAAATATTTACTCTTACAAAAAGTCAAATTGAGAAAAAATCAATGACATATGGTTGCAATTTGCAATTGGATGACAAAAGTATATTTTATATTGACAATTATAGATTATTTTCATCAAGTATAATTAGAAATTATTTTTTTAAACTTTTGTTTACTTTCATAACTGATGAATTATTAATTTACATTAGAAAGTAAATGTATGTAAATAAATCATTTTTTATAGCGCGATGCTTGTAAACTGTAAAATTTAACACAGCATTACACTGTTGCACATGCGCTTTGAAGATTTTAACTATAAATGAATGAATACTAACACTCAACCACATGATAAAGTTTTTGGAAAAGATAGAATGGTGTTTACTATTGGTTGTATAATTGATGAATCAAAAATAATTCAATCTGACAATAAAATTTTTTACAGTTAATTGTGGGACAAAGATTAGAATTAAATCAAAAATAAACTATCCTTTATTTTTGAACACACATATCTTTCCCTATGCATGTGTGCACCTTTTAATTTATAGAAATCTAAATTTTATGATATTTAAATCTAATTTATAAAATCTGACTCCAACTCATGATTGCCCTTAATTTTTCTATTTTTTTTTAAAATTCTAAATTAAGATAAACAATCGATCTCAATATATATAGTACAGAATTGTTTGAAGGTTAAAATTCACTTGGATATATAACAGACTAAATGAAACCATGAAAATCAAACAAATACATAGTAGGTATTTGGATCTCTGTATTTATTAATATTATATTAAATTTTTAATATGTATAACTCCTAAATAAATAACATTATATATATGTGTGTGTATGCTTTTATGAATTAAAAGTAAAAATTATGAATTATATTGTAAATACCTGCATAAGATTTATCGCTACAGATGAAATTAATCATAAACTAAACTTGAATAAAATAGATTTGGTAATAATAAAAGGATGTTAATAGAAAAATAATTTAAAAATAGGCTTGACTACACACAATAAAGTATGAGAGATATATGTTGGGAATAACAATGAAGGGCTAAATGCATAATGCTTTATTAACAAAATAAATAGTTCATTGACATTATCGAAAGAAAAGTCTCAAAATTTATTTGATCTTCACAATTGAAGTCTTAAAACTGAATTCTAAGAAATTGTATATTTATACTGTACCGGTCAAAATAGTATGATCACTTAACAAGATTCAAATCCTAAGCAAAAGTACCTCAAATCCGATCATGCTTGAGATACACAGGTCTGGAGCAATCCTGAATTCTAACCTATTTGCCTATTCTTCAAATTCTGATCCAATGAACAACAATCCTGATGATACAGTAAAATTATTTTAATTCCGGGCCCAGAAGCAAAGCGGTAGAGCATAAGATCAAACTGATGATGATGATCGAGATCAGAGTAGTACAGTTATTACATTTATTATAATTATTTATTAATGCTAAGTTATTAGCTAAAGAAAATAGTTCTAAATGTTAACTAGAAAATAATAATTCAAAAACAACAAACCAGGCTTTACATGATATATATATTTAATAGCATAGACAGTTCTAAATGTTAACTAGAAAATAATAATTAAGAAACAACAAACGTGGATTTACATGATATATATATTTAATAACATATTAAACAAAACGCGTAGATATATATTACAAAAATGGTTTCATGCTTGGGATGACATTATACATTTACAAACTTGGGATTTGTTTTTATAAAATCCTCTTTATTAATTATTTCATGAAAATACTTTTATAGAATGTGTTGTAACTTGTGCGGAGTTAATAAATTTTTACTAACAAAATGTTGTGGATGCCCAAAACAATCTACAAGACGGGAACAAATTCGGATTACAGAAAGATACCTTATAATTTAGCATTAATCATTTTGACAAATAAATATAAATATACGGTCCCAATCATTTATTTACAATCTTAAAATCGTTATATATGTTTGATAGGCATTGTTTGGACATAGCGTCTTTAGAAAAAGTATACAAGAAACAAACAATGTGCTACATTTATGAGAATAAGTTATGCAATCATTAATAAAAATTAGATTTACATCTATGGGAATCGATAATGATTTTTAAAAGAAAGCAGTTTAACTCAATGAACTGAATGTATTTTTATGACATGAATCATTATCTTTAACACATCATTGTGACTTACTAAGGTTAGGCGGACGGTGATCAAATTTAAGAGCAGAGTAACGGCACTAGAATACAATAAAGAAATAAAACCTCATGGCGATTGTGGATATTTTATCTTAAAAGAATATTTGAAACGAACTTAGATTTGATATGGCCACGCATTCTGGAAGAGCGATATCAATGGAGAGGCTGGGTTTGAAAACCAGAGCTGGATGTACGGTCATCCGCAGCAAGCCTCATGTTCTACAGGGAGTAGTGTCCCTGATTACGAACAATTTTGAAAAGTAGGATGAGAGCTTCCGACGTCCCCCATAACAAAGACATAAAAAATGGAAAAGATAAAATATCAGGATAAAAAAAAATGTATACCAGCAGTGTTATTGGACACCAATATAATTTTCAAATAATATTATTTTAAAGCTTGGAAATGGTCTAACCTCTTGCGCAATAATCTGTTTTCAATCCTGAGTCATTTAACAAATTGTAATGAATAATAACTCTTTTCTATATCATTAAACTAATAAAATTTATATTTAACACAAGCCAGAACAACAATAGTTCTGGCTTGGGTTTTAGAATTGAGAGTCCCGTGTGATGTCATTATTCCATCTGATTGGCTGTCATGTAAGCATGTTTAAAGCATATCTGTTTGAAGGTGTTTAGCTTTCACATTATTATATTATCTGTTTACGCTTAAATTTGATAGATTCCCATATATGTATTAACTGATAGAATTCACCCTTCAGGCACCAGCAAGAAGGAATGGATTAATTATGTGAAGGTTCACGATCCTTTTTTAAAATAGAAATTTAAAGTAAAATTCGAAGCAGTAAATTTAGCAGAATTCATCCACAGTAAAAGTTTTTAATTGACTTTAAGAATAACAAATTTAAAATGAAACCAAACTTGCAAGCAATTTCTATTTAATATAAACAAAACTTTATTGATAGATTTTAAATGAAGCCCAGCCTTTTTCCAAGTTAAACAATTATTTTCTCCCTTTTCCAAACTTGCAAATTTGGAAATTTTGGCATATTAAAGAAAATAAATTATATGTATACATTAAACAAAATACATAAAATCTTAATGGAGCCACACACAGTTATATATATAAGTTAATTAAGCGTGAAAGGTAAGCTAAAGCATATTACATTAGTAAAAGGTTATGGAGAGAGAGTTTAAAAGCAAAATTAGCAGAAGCTTATAAATTAATATATAAATTAAAATACGAAGAGTGCAACTATATATTACACATTACAAAAGTATTGACTTATGAAGGCAGCTCTACATAAGATGAGAATACCTTAAGGATAGCAACATAACGGCAGGCAATCAGGTTGGTAATTATAGTCATCTTGTATGGCCGGTTGGATGGTACATGGCACTTGATGGCAGCATCATCGACACAGACTCTCGAGAGGTCCAGAGAAAAGTGCTTCATTTCTACTCACAGTTCATAGCACCAAACTTCTGTTGACTTCTTAAATTTTTTTTAAGGACTGGAAACACTTTGACAAGTAACTGAAAACTACACTCAACTCAACTGACTAAAAACTCAACCTTCTTTTGTTCTAGCGGCCTCTTTTATACACATTAATCCCGCCAAGAATGCAATCTCAATTGCCCACAGCTATCTCTGTAATCTCTTAAAAAACATTTAATTAGTAAAATATTTTTAAAACAGATAAGGCTTTATTTGCATTTGATATAAAACAATTAATAAAAGAATTTTAATTAAGCATTTAATTAGTAAAATATTTTTAAAACAGATAAGGCTTAAAATACCATTTGATATAAAAACAATTAATAAAAGAATTTTAATTAAGGTTTATAATTTTAATTAATGAAAACAGTCTGACTATAGATCAAGATAATTTCAGTATTTCAAGCCTTCCCCATTTTTCTTTGTTGTTACAATCCAATACTTTAATTAAATACAAATATATAAAAAGATATTTACAATTTATCTAACAAAACGTCTAATTTTCAGCAATAAATATTAATGGAATTATTACTTCATTTATGCATCACGCACACTACTGTTTTACTTTACTAAATATTTTTAATTTTATTAATTTTTTTTGGATCATTATGCATACAGTGTGTGGGTGAATGGCATATATTTACGGTGAGGTCTGAATTGCAGCCCCCACAGGAGGTTAGTGTAGATGGTGAAGCATGAAGCTCGATGATGATTAGACATCGACTGCTTCAATACAAATGCCTATTTGAGATGGATGGATGAAATAAGGAAGTTTGTTGGATTGATGTGGAGAAGAAAAGTTATGGATTGGAAAAGCTAAATTGTTCTTAGAGAAACCATCCTACAAATGGATCGATAATGATTGAAAATAAGGATATTTGTAAATATTCATGAGAAAAACTCAATTTTTAACTATACTTTCTAAGTTTTCCAAAGCCACAGAAAAATATATATTTTCTATTTGAGTATCTTTTTTTTCCCATTTATTTGTAATTTTTCTGTTATATTGGGTGGTGTCACAGGTATTGATAAATGTTAGTTAAATTTTTTATTTATATGAATCTTGTTTGTCTAGTGTTATGCATCTAGATATGTTTGATTTCTGTGTACATATATTTATTATTTTTTTGTTTGTACATGTTGGTGTGTATTAACTGATTTTTATTACTTTTTTTTTATTTGTATCATACATTAAAATATGAAAAATAAGAAATGACAGACTTGTTTTGCAAATAAACATTAAATTTTATGCAGTTTTGCATAGTGTTAAGCCTAAATTCTAAAGACTCCTGTGACATTTTTCATTTAATGAAAGTAAAATAAAAACTATTGTGGAACCTTTGTGCTCAACTTGCTGCTTGGCTACTTCAATGTCATGTGATCTCTTGAGCAACTTCTAACTCAAAACATTTTAAATCTCCCTCAATGGAAACAATAACGATGTGGAATTTTATTATTTGCAACAATATCCAGGTTCTGAATAACAATTTAAATTTTTGATGATAATCAAGGCCAATACTCTTCGATGCTACGCAAAATACTAATTACATATCCTGATAATTATCTCATTCTTTAAATTAAAAACAAATACACTTATATCTCACTCAATATGAGGATTTACAATAGCGATCATCTCAATTTCTAACCATTATTTTGTTTTACAATCAATTATTCACTATAAGGATCATAAAAAAAATTTGCCAGCCATTTTGTAAGACTGATGATGTTCATAGGATGGCTATTAATGCTATGTCATCCAAAAGCAAAGTAGCGACTTTCATGCTGAAATTGTATAGTACAGAGTTTAATGCTGTATACAATATTTTGATTTTAAATGTAAAATACAAATAATGTAAGTACAGTACAGCATTTTATTTATTTTTCATCCAGCATCTTTGCAAAACAATCAGTTCCTCATTAATGATGTATCCAAAGTACAGATTTTTATTGTTAAAGATTACAATCCTCAAAAAAAAAAAAAAGTGTTTCATGCAGTATAATAATAAGTGATCCAAATCATATTTTAATGACATATAACAGCAAATACATTAATATATTAAATTTTAAAACATGAATTAAAAACTGTACACTGTATTTGTTCACCTTTATGGATTAAAATTTTTACTTGTGGAAGAAGTAATGATCCTTTTATTATAATTTAGTTATCAATTGTTATTTTGGACAAATAAATGATTTCATAATAATGAACCTTGTATGACCAAAAATTACCAAATCTAAATTAAAAATAACACTTAATCTATTTGCTTGATTTTAAAACATTTCATAACGTTATTCCATATATATAAAAATGTAGAAATGAAATTTTTATTCAGCATAAAACTAACATAAATGTATTTTCAGTTTTAAAAAATATAAGCAAAAATGTATATAAATAAACTGAAAAAGATTCATACATTTAATATTTATTTAAATAATTTGAAATATTGCACTAATTGAAAAATTTTTAAGTCATTTCAAGGAAAATGTCTACTGCATTTAATAAAATGCCACATCTTGTTACAAAAAAAAAATACTGCAAGCAGCGTATTTGTATCTAAAGTGACTTTATTTAGATCTGCATAGTACATATTGTAAAAAGTCTTAAATATTGATTACAATATGCAAACACAGGATCTATTAGATACTTATTTTTTATTTTGTAATCTGTTAGAATATTTTTTATGTAAGTAATATAATACAGTAATACAAATTTGAAAAACAATAAAACAACAATATTGATTTTTTTTCAGCACAAGAAACAGTTGCACCAAAAAATTATTAACTGCTAGTTTACTTTGACTGTTGCATACATTTTGCTGTAATTTTGGGCAGTTAAAAAATGCATTTCTTTTCTATTAATTCTGTTTAAAAGTTATAGCTACATATATTTTCAATTAGAAATATGGATGCAACTAATATGATCAGGAAAAAAGTGAAGGAAATCTCTGAGCTTGGAACAGAAATGTATATCTTAAGTTGACTAGAAAGAGAAGGAAATCATGATAATTGTTCAATGGGTTTATCTATGTTTACAATCGCCTCTATTTTTAAAAACAAAGACAAATAAATCAAAGTGCTCAAACTATCATAGGTGTATCCAAACTTTCCAAAATCAATTAATCTTGGCATCCCATAAAAAAAAAAAATCCAACAAGCACACCAACCATCCATTATTTCTCTAGATTTCTTCAGCCATCAACTGGTGCACTCCTCCAAAAAAACAAAACCATCAATGGATTTAGAAGACAACCCTGGATCTAAGAATAAGCAATTCATGATTCAGAAAATTAGATAATTATGATTGATGAATGGATCACCAGAAAGAACAACTCTAAGATAACTATTTTTACATAGATTTAAGTTGCATTATCATATATACATATATAGCTTAAGAGCATACTTGCATAGTACACACAGCCCAGTTTACACAAGAATATAATGTAGATTATGGGAGTTTTTTCATTAACATATATACTAGGTTAAGTTGTTTCTTCATAGCCTATAATGTAATTTTTAGTTGGAATAACCAACCATATTTTTTCTCACAGGAAACCATTACAACTACTTGTCCTCTATGCAATATTCTAGCTTATCAGTGAGTTTCGGGGGACCAATTGCCTCGCTAAGCAGGATAAAAGTTTATTGTGAAATTATTTAATCTGCTATAGATAGCTTTTATTCATTGGAACTTTTAGTGGTTATCATGATTTTGAGTTTCCTCTCTTGCTTAGAAGACCATCCTACAGATATAGAATTAAATTTCATTCATATATAAGTTTCAACTTTTAATTTGTTGAAGCAATGATCCTAAATATGATATTGCCAAACTAACTGCTAATTACTTTTATAACATTATTGGATGTAAGAATAAGAGTCAGATGACAATAGGTTACACTTAAATATATTTACTAAAGGTGCAAGTAAATAATAATATGTATCAAAAAATCTCACAATGGTCAAAATTACATCATGAATGAGATGTGAATCAGCCCACAGGTCAATCAATCACCTTGTTAATATAATAAAATATTATTTTTCTATTTCTATATATAGAATTATAATCTCAAATATTGTTTTTTTAATGGTCCCTGATCAATGATTCCATATAAAATAAAAATAATAAACTTTAAAGTTTAATTCATCTCATCACTCTGTAACGAAATGAGTCTTTCCCCCACTATACTGATCCATGACGTTTGCTAATATGATGTACAGCTTCTTGGTTGATTTTGCAGACATAGTCTGGTAGTTACTAGGTTATGGTCCCATATATAGTCAATTTCAGTTTCTTCCAAAATAATTTTTGAATATTGGTAATTTGATTGACTGCTTTATTTAAACTTCGAATAAAAAATTTATGTATGATTTCCAGTTTAATGATATGGTTAGCTTATACGAGCTTGATATGTGAATATTATATGTTTGTCTTATCAAGTCTTTATAATACTTGAATGACTGTGTGCTCCACCATGCCTTTCATTACCAGGGATTAACTCAGAAATATAACTCGGCAATGAACAGGTAAAAAAAAAGATTGGGAAAAACTGTGTAGTCAAATAAATTGTTTTATATAGTTGCTACAAAGTTTCATGACTTCTTAAATAACCACCGTAGGATAAATGAATATTCACAATCGATTAATAAACTGTCGTTATTTTTTACTTTATATATGTATCCTTACATATTAAAAAAATGTTATATCCTGATGAATTTTAATTTAAAAATAACCAGAAAAGATAGCAGTGATTGAAATTTATCAAATAATGTGTTTTAACAATATCTTTAACTACCACATTGTGTATATGAATGATCTTTCAGATATAGAAGTTAGTGTGTTCATCTGCTATGCCCTCAAGGTAGGAGTCGAATCCAGATAGTTTCTCCAGATAGTCACTTCTTATTACAGCTCAATTCTTTGTTGGTAAACGAGTATCGAACTATTTTTAGCTGAAGAACAATAACAACAAAGATAAATGTAAACTCTCATCCTGCATTTGAGCGCATTTTTCAAAAGAATGTTATATTGACTGAATGGGATAGTTTGCTATTGATTGACACCTATTTAATATAATTCATTATAGCATTTTCATTTTTAGAGTAACTGGTGAATATCATCTTTTTTTTTTTTTTTGCAAAGAGATGCTGGCGATCTATGCATTTACGTTGAAAAATCTGGAAAGTAAGCTTAATGTTTTCATAATCTTGGGCTAAGAACAATATGAACATGCATTGATCATCTTAAGCAATAATTCGCCATTACTTTCAGTCACCCTTAGCATAATATATTAGAGATTCACAATTAAACCATTGCTCATAAAATTATAAAGAAGCATCTGTATGTGTGTGTATATTTATGTACAAAAAGAGAGTTTAAGATAGGCGGAAGAAAGAGAATAAATAAAAAGTAGAGAAATAGATAAATGGATAGCTGTCCATTTATTTGCCCAAATTATTATTTTTTTAAGTCAAGAATGTCTTTCTCAAACTTTTTTGTCTGGAAGTTCATAAATTACAGATTGACTGATTTATGATCTTCAATAAATGCGATGGTTATTACTTTTGGAATTAATGATCAGTTGTATACCAGTCATTTTGATTAAAAATGATATAACATTGATATTGTCATGCCAATACTATTTAGTCTTTTCTTCAATTTTCTTTCCTATTAGAAAAGAGTTTCAAATCAGAACTTAGTTATCATTGTCAGAGACTGACTTTATTCTTTAATTTGTTTCATTTAGATTTTTTTTAGTTAGCCTTTGAAAAAGTTAAGTCTGCATTAATTTTTATTTCCATATTTTATAAACACACACATACCATATATATATATTGCAATGATATGAAGAATTGGGTTGAACCTGAGGTGATGGTACTCATCATCGCCAATCCCAAGTCAGTGAAATAGTCTACGTTTCAATTTACAAATAATATAATGAACATGAGGTATGAGCACAAAACTAACTCTGGGATTAACCTGAGGTGATGGAAAATCATCTTAATCAATGCCAAGTCAAAGACTGAAAGTTCAAATCTACAAATAATATAATAAATAACTACCCAGCATTACAGATAAATAAGAATAATCATCATGAATGATCAACAATAAAAGTCAACAGTCCACTCTGTGACTGGATTTGAAGTGAGAGCTACTATAGACTAGATTACTTATTTAGACTTTGCCAAACTTAGAGCAGCAATACAACATAATGATTTTGATGCACAAACTTAAATGCTAATTCATCAGAATAGATAACAATAAAAATAGTAATGCTGCAATGCTAAAAATATCCTGACCATCATTAATACTCTAACCACTTAGTACCATCACTCTACTGGCCAATTATAAACTTAATTTCTAAATAAATAATTAAAATTAAATGTAGTGCATGGACTTTAAAGGATATCCTGTTTGCATCATCCAGAATTAGAGAAGTAATGAAATCACCAACTGGAAACCCATAAACACTAAATATGAACCTCTTATATAACAGATCATTATGCATGAATCCAGCTCAGTGAGCAAAAGCTCTATAATCGTTAATGTGAGCAAAAGATATAATACAACATATAATAATTTATAATATTTAGGATTAAATAAATTCACTGGAACAATTTAAACAATGAAATATAAATTTATTAATTAGAAACAATAAAATGAAATTAAAGTCTGCTGAGTATGCTATAAATATAAATTCATCATTCTGATTTTGATTAATACAAAAAGAAAGAAGCTATCACATTGTGACTTATAAATATTTCAATAGGTTTATATAAAATATACCTATATATAAGCACTCAAATGTGCTGTATAATAATTTAAAAATTAACATGTTTGAATTGTCATGGACTTATTAAAAAACAATTTATTTAATAATTCATAAAAGTATGATTGATTTTAACATATATATGTGCCTACATAACACTCATCTGTATAAGCATAGACATGCTGTAGCATATGGGAATTATCAGAATTGTCCTATAATAATAAAAAACTCATATTTTAATGATGCATAAATGGTGTTTTCGCATATATATGTGGATACCCATAGAAATGTGTATGCACCCTGATGTTTATGTCATATGATATTTTAATTTGTCTAAATAATAAACTTATTAAAGATGAGAGAGAAAAAACAACAACAACAAAATATAATTAAACATTATAAATAGAAGACAAAAATTATTAGAAATAATGCCTAGTCTTGAAGAGTCAGTATCATATCCTATAAGGCACCAGAAACTGTTCTTGCTTGCCCACTTCTTATTGGTTATCCATAATTAACCCCACCACTAGCTTGATTTCAGCATCTTACATATATATATCTATAATAAGAATATGAGTGAACAAGTCTAAAAAATAGACTTTAAGACATAATTTTATTTATAAAGTGCACTTTTTTGCTATAGTAAAACTACTTTATTTGTAAAAAATATATATGTGCCTTTTTCTCCTTCTTCTTTCCATTAACTGTATAATCTATTTTTTTTTTTTTCATTTTTATTTTAAAAAAGGTGTTTCTAAAAGCAGATCTTTTAATATTTCATTTCTGTTAGTGTTTGGTATTAAAAATAACAATAATAAAAAAACATGTTAAAAATGTTTCTCTATATTATACACATACAACAGTAAGCTCAACCTTGCACTAAATATATATACTTGCCAATTTTAAAATGTTGAAGGTAAATAAATGTATAATATATATAAAATCATTGGGTATAACATAATTAACCTCTTAATATATCTCTCCCATTGATATTCCTATAAAAAAAAATATTTCCTAAAAAAATTAACTCTGTCCTACTATACTAAAGTTTCAAAAACATCAGATTTTAGCTCACACTAAAATTAGAAATGCAGCAATGACTAGGAATTATTCTATAAAAAGTATGCATGATATTGGTTTAACTTTAAAACTAACAAGCTGTAATAAATTAGGTTTAACTTTAAAACTAACAAGCTGTAATAAATTAGGAGAATAGTGAAAACAATAAAAAAACCAAGTGCTATTATACAACTGTAGTACTTTATTGCCTAATTATTCAATAATAATTTAACATACAACCCCCCCCCCTAACAAAATAGAACAAAAGACAGTACAAAGAAAAATAACTAAAAAGATTATATTCAAAACCTTGGCTATCTTGAGATGTTTTTGCTTTCTTTTTATTTATAGACCGAGATATTTTTGCATACAAAAACAGATAAATTCATACAGAAACAATGCGTATATTAAAAATGATTAATTCATAACAACAAAAACAATGATTTTATATTAAAAAAAAGTTGGTTTTGTACAATTTATAAATAATTTATACAAAATGGACTTGTCTTATATAAAATACACATTCTCATAAAAAAAATTAACCATCTAGAAAAGATTGATTTGTACAATGAAAATCAAATTATGAGGGTTTTTTTTTTTTTAAATAAACAACCATGACTTAGCACTTAAGACTTGATGGCAAATGTTCTATTTACTTTTATAGTCATTCCATGTGAATATGTCTTAACTTGACATTCTTATTTACATCTATTTCACATAAAAAAATATTTGATAAATAATCTCATATGATTATTTCGTAAATGTTTTCTGTATCGCTATATTGTCATTATAATTTGCTGCTTTTTTCATTAGATCTTTTATAAATAAGTCCTTTAAAGTTAAAAAATTTGAAAATTATGGTAGTGTTTTTCACAGAATATTTGGCTTTTAGAATATCAGCTGAAATTGAAAATAAGGGGAAAAGATAATTCATAAGCACAATTTCTTTTAGTATAATTATTTTTATTTTTGTATACTTCAACTTTACTGCATGAACCACCAGCCCATTTTGGTAAGCAACAATTTTTTTTTTGCTATAAACACATCATTTTCCCTTATCAAAATGCCTTTGTATATGAATTAAATTACATTGTTATTTTTATCATCACATGATAAGAAGTGATTGAAGATACATGAAAAAACATACACATAAAGAGTTTTCTTTGAAACTAAGTTAATACAGTATTTTCTAAATCTTCCCATTTCCTTGTTGACTTAAGTCACTTAAAAGTTAGTGTAGGCCAGATTGTCATGATCTTCTCATACTATCAATCATTTCTCTAAACTAACTATGATAGTGAGATTATGTTGTTTGTGCAACCACCTTTCCATCCTTAATTGCACAGAGAGCAATTTTGACTTCAATTCCCATTATGATTTTTTTAACAAAAGTTTTGAGATATTAAGAAAGCAATGATTGTGTGTGCTTAGGCATCTCACAGTCTTTCATGAAAGAACAAGATATCTTGAAAAGTTGGTCTAAAATGGCCAGTATCACATAACCTGGTTAGATTGTTATGTCTGAAAGATCACTCACTAAGACTAGATTATCATGCCTGAAAGATAATCTATTAAAGCAATAAAAATAACTGAAGAATCAATAATAATGATAAAGTGGGAGTAATATATTTAAATATAGATATATGGAGTGTCTGAACATTACTTGCTGCAAACTTTTCAAAATCTGAATACGAGGATGGCATTTATAGAAAAAGAGCTGTCAAGATTTAAGATTGATATACAGCTATATTAGTAAAACTCATTTTCCAGAAGAAGAAAATAGATGGCTTTAAGTTGTTTTTTTTTAGAAGGGTAGAGTAATCAGTGAAAGAAGATTGCATAGTATTCAATTTACTGTAAGATCTAATTTAATATTTTCCATTTTTAGAATTCCTTGATGTATTAATAAAAGGCTAATTCATGATGTTAAAAACTGGGTTTTATAATGGTGTGCATATGATCCAATAACATAATCAAAGAAACAAAACTTTATTCCAGGTTGAAAAGCACTTTTATATCAATAACATTAAAAGATCAGATTTTTCTTCTTGAAGAATGTGTAATAAACATGTTGGTACAAACAGTAAACTTTGATCCAAAAATTGTTGAAAATAATGGTATTGATGCTGTAAACACAAATAATCAGCTAAAAAAATTTTCACGTACTATCTAGATTGATTACTACGAACACTTTAACAGAAAAATCATTATAAAGGAATATGGATGTATCAATGCACAAACCAATGTCATTTAATAGATTATGTTATAGTTACAAGTCAGAATATAAAGAAGTTCATGTTATATGAGCAATTTACAAGTGCAGATTGTTTGGCAAATGATATATTAGTATGCTAAAAAGCTTAAATTATAATTGCATTAAAATATTCTATACTAATTAATATTCATAAAAACTGTTCATTCTTTAGAAGCATGAAATTCTCTTAAAAAATATGTTTATGTTATGATATAAGAAATTAATTCTTTAGCCCACTAAAAAAAAATAATGACTGATACTCTGACATTGTTATTGGTAAATTCAATAAAATAAAATATTGTCACATTTATTTTTTTGGCAGAATAATAAATAACTGATAAAATGATCTATAAATGTATGGTGATCTAAAATAATTCCATTCATGGATTATGCTCACTTTAGATTTTTTTTTTTTGCATTTAAAGAAACATATGGACCTAAAAAAATATCACAATTTTAGTAAATTCATCAGTAGCATTCTCTTACATAATTAAAAGTGATGGGAATATTTTGGTCATTTTTTGAATAATAATTCAAGGAATAAAATAAAATATTTTAATGAATGTTATATCCATTTTTATGTATAATTTGTTTAGAAAATAAAAATATCCAGTTTAGAAAATTAAAACAGCTCTTTGAAGTTTTAAAATTGAAAAGCTGCAGATCTTAATGAGATATTTGGAGAAGTTTTTAAATATACTGGTGATATATTAACTCCAAAAATAACGGAATCTTTTTTTAAAAATATATACTCATGATACTATTTCAATTATGAATTATTAATAACCTCTGTAATAAAGATATTTTCAAGAATTTAATTAAATAAGTTGATGAATAGTTAACAGAGATTTATTCTGCTTTTAGAGAAACAAAAAACATTATAGTAATAATTTTTATTAGTCATTCATTAGTCTAGAGATTATCCAATAATGAATAATCTTCCTGTGGTTTAATTTTGACTACACCACTCTCACGCATGGTAGGGACCGGCTTCTATCCATTTTTAACACTTTGTGAAGGAATGCAATCACAAACATATGACAAAAGATGTGTGAAAAAAAATCTATGATCTCCAAGATGCACATTTCATGTCGAACCAGCATATCGATAAGTCTATCTATATTTTAAAAATTATCATTTGTTATAAAAAAAAATCTCTTTGAGTTGATGTTTATATATGAAGTATTATTATTGTTTATGGTTATTAGTTATAGTTATTGTTTGGAGTTATTATTTTATTTATATGTAGATGGTACATCGTTATGAATATTTAATTATTATAAATAAATAAAGACATATAAATTGTTGATTATAAAAAAAATTATTTTATTTGCAGTGATTATTAAAAAAATGCAATATTATTATTTATGTATATATATATTTTTAAAGCTGTCAAATAAATTTTCAATTTAATATTTTTTTATATATATGCTTGATATTTTTTCTTTAATGTTAATTGTTTAAAAGAAAACATATGTAACAATGGTTTTCAAAACAGCATTTGCTGGCACGCAGAGAACAACAACAGCAACAAAAAAAGAGAAGCCATTATTATTAGGATAGTGATTAACCAAACAAAAGGATAAAAATTTGTTGTACTTTGTTTCTTTGAAATTGCCATTCTTAAGAATAGTGGAATAAGATAAATTTCTGTAATCAATACATAAACATGACTGGCTAATATATATATATATCGCAGCCAAGGGGCTGCGCCATTTTCTTTCATTTATTCCAAGGCAGTTTAAAAAGAAAAACTAAGCAAATTTCAACACATGAATTTCATCGCGTCTGAAGCCGAAATTTGATATAGCTATCTGGAATCTATAATGGTCAATCTAATAATAATCTGGAAGTAACTAAAAGTGATTAATACATTGGATTCAACATGTCAATTATTATTATTTTTTTTTCAAGGAGAGAAATTTAAAAAGGAAAAATAAAGTATATATATGCATTTGGAAACTAATAATTTTTTCTAACATGACATTTCTTCAATTCAATTTGGCTCTAGAATGCATTCTAATATTAAATGGATAAAGGAATAAAACAATGGGATAAATTGACTTTTGAAAGAAAAATAAATAAGTGAACTTTGAAAGGTAGCAAATAATTTTATATGTATAAATGATATATAAATATATTTTTGAGATCGATATTTTTTTTTTTACTTTTATTTTTAATTATAAAAATATAACGTTTTTATAAATATCATTCTATTCAATTCAAGCGTCTTGTTTTCTAACAGCAATAAACGTTTAACAGGTGTCAAAATTAACACGTAAGTAATTTAAAATCTTAGAGAATGACGTATAGGTTTGGGTTGCATATGAGTTGTTATATATATATATTAATAAATGAAATTTATATTCGTAAATTTTATTAAAAAATTTTTTTGATATTTATTTATCTATTTTCATTTTTTTTTAAACTCCATATAATAATTCTTATGCAGACCTAAACAATAATTTATATATTTGCTGGATATAATATACTTTTATTTTTATTTATTTTTAATTTTGAATATTTAAAAATATAAATATGGATTTGTGTTTATAATAATGCATACTTGTTAAGCACAAATATGTCTATCTATTTAATATATATATACTTATTGCAAGTATATATGTATATATATTTTTTTGTATTTGGGTTTGTATTTAAAACATTGATATTACCTAAAATTAAACCATAATATAAAAATAAAGGATGTACTATTTGTTTTATAAGTAATGCCTTTGTAATTTATTTGAAAGAGTATTAATATTTTATTCTTATCTTTCTTTTAGTGCCAAAGTCATTATGAAATTAATTGAATTCACAATTTAATAGAGGATAACTACGTATTTCACTTATTATTTAGTCTTTAAGTTACTTACACATATTATTATTCATTGATATGTCTAAATATACATAAATTTACTTATTAGATGTGTATATTGGATTTAATAGAATTCCCTTTGTTTCTGATATTTATATTTAATTAGTTAGTCATATCAACCTTGAAAATAAATTATAAGGATAGATCTCATTGCTCTATATGATTTTAAATTTATTTCATGTATAGCTAGTTGGAAGGACATATAAACAATTTATTTAAATATAACTGGGATAATTTTGTCTTTCTTCATTTAAATCATACAATCTATTATATTAGGCTTTCTTAACAATTGGATTTATTTAGATTACATATATTCCATTACATTTTTCATCCAATGTTTGAAACATTATTTTCTTCTAATATATTGACGTTCCATTACATTTGATTTATAATATGTTTGATTTATAATATGTTTATATGATATATTGTCCATTACATTTGGCACAACAAACTGTAGGTCCCAGTTAACTGATGATTGGTATAATGGAGTAAAAGTATGTTCCATTACATTTGGACGCCACAACGTGGTCAGCATAATATGTTTGTTCAATTGTCCATTACATTTGGCACCTCAAAGTTAGGAGCCTGGTTAATTAATGATTATTGTTGCAAAAGTTCATATGTTTATTTTCATTTGAGATCATATATAAAGATACATTCCATTACATTTGGCACCAACGTTTGGAGCCTTCTTTCTTTAATTTAAATGGAATGCAGCATTTACATTCCATTACAATATATATATATATATATATATATATATGAACCGATTACAATATATATATACTTTATATATATATATATATATATATATATATATATATAAAGTACCCTTTTCTTAAAGGAAAACTATTGAACTAAAGAATCCAGCTATCTGGGATATAACTATAATGAATTACAACTGGGTTACATAACAATAACTATCAAGACAATTAACATGAAAACAAGCTCAAGATTATAAATATCAAAATAACATATAATTATGAAACTTTCTATATGAGATGTTCAGTAAGGTATACTGACTTAAACATTGAGAATACATCCCAAAAGATACAAAGATACATTCCCAATAGCATAAGGATATTACCCCACCAAATTCACACAACAAAAATACTATATAATACTCTCATGTCTTTAACCACATACATATAATAATCTTAAAAATATAATTTATAAAATTATATTAGAAATAACAATAAATTAATTACTTAATATTCTTTTAATAAAATACTAAGTGGACATTTAACATTAACTAATAATTTCTTACTCATCATCTTTCAATAGAAAATATTCAATTCTCCAAAAAATAAATAAATAAATCTTAGGTTCATTTCTAACAAACTAATAACAAAATAAATTAACTAATTAACATCTGTAGTTAAATATATGGGATTTTTTACATGATATCTAACTACAGTACTCTTACAAAATAATAACAACAATAAGCAACTAAAATAACTTAATGACTCTCAACATGAAATCTATTTAATGATTAAAGTTTAGCAGTAAAACATAGATAATATAATAAATTTTAATTAAAACATTGTACAATCTTTCTTTGTTTAATGTGGTATTCCTAAATATACATATATATATTGAAACAGATATACTGTTCCACATATATATATTCAAAAGACCCCCCCCCCATTTAAAAATATTATTTGGTCAAATTAAAAAAAAAACAAACAACAAATACGTTTAAATCTGCAATTAAAAAAAAAGTACAAATCTTTATTAAGATTCATCAATAAAAAGAAAATCATTATTTTCTATAATTGAGAAGAAAAAAAAATAAAGATAAATCATTATTGATTTCTTAGTTTTAAATTACGATATAAATAAAAGCTGGCATTTATTAAAAGTATTACATTTTTAATTTTTGGAACGATGTTGTCGTATAAAGTGTGATAATAGCTTGAGACAGTCTTAATAAATTGGAAAACATGGCTAATCCATATGATCTTTTATTTATTCTGCTAAAAATAGGTTGTCCAATCCTTAAGAAGAAAAAAGCATCCAAGCTTAAATGAGAGTTGTACAACAAATCAGATACAGTGGGAAATGCTGCTTAATCAATCCAGGGACGAGAATATAAATAGTTGAGTTGGAAGTTCAGGGCAGTTTTTTTTTTCAAAGAGATTTTATAAAGAGATTTCTAAAGTAGATATTTTTCAAGTAGATTTTAAAGATTTTTGAAAAGGATTATAATTTTAAAAAGATTTTAAGAGCAGTTAAAGAAGAAACAAAAGTGAAGAGTTAAAAGTTAAAATTTTCATCTAAGTGTTACTTGACTATTTAATTGACAGCTGATCTTAAGGAACCTTGGAATATAATATGTATAGCCACTGTTAATAATGGAAAAGGAAAATTTTATTAAGGATATCATAACAATGGAAGGCTAACTCATAACAGCTTCTCTTCATCCAAAAGCCATGTGTCTCCAAGATTTGCCTGGATAAACATCATAGAAAGGAAATAATGCCATTCAGCTGAAATACAATGCTCCCTTTTGAATGGAGTCACATCATGGATATGAAGGAATAAACTGGATAAAATGAAGGTAATGATTTTACAAAATATTCGATACTATGTCTGTTTATAAAAGACAAGACAAAATTCCTTTCTTAAAGAAAATTATGAATAAATGTAGCTATATGAAAATACATTTATTATAAATGAAACTAAAGTTATGAATAAATGTAGCTATATGAAAATACATTTATTATAAATAAAACTAAAATTATGAATAAATGTAGTTATATGAAAATATGTTTATTATTGAGAAATTATAAATGAAACTAAAATTATGAATAAATGTAGCTACATGAAAATATGTTTATTATTGATAAATTATAAATGAAACTACTGATCAACTTATATCTGGAAACATACATCTGTGGCAGACCAAACAACAATATTTATGATAGATATTAGAGTAACCAAATAAAATTACAAATACTTACCTGCCTATTGATTGTATAAAAATATTACACATAACTATAATTAATTAAATTATAATAACATGTTTATAATTTAGATAAAATTAGAAAATATCAAAATGAAGATATACATTCAAAATGAATGTATTTAGTAGATTTATACTATATTGTGAACAAATTCAAACATTTAAATATGAGCTAGTACGTCAATAAAAATTAATGGTATATGCGTATAACCATGTCCTTAAATAAGTTGAAAGATTGAGAAAATAATATTTTTTTTCTGTTGTTTTTAAAAGAATTTTGTTTATTATCTAAAAACTCTGAAAAAAGTAACATAAACACAGAATTAAAACATGTTATCTACATACGAGTTGAGAAATAAGAATACCAAACCAATGAACCTAGGATAAATGTGCATATAGTATGATTCAAACCTGGATTTGGATAACCATGAATAAAACATATGCATTATGCTTTAACTAACTTAAAATTAACTGGAACTCTGAATTAGATGTAAAATATAAATTGTTAAAGAACTCGCATTCTTTAATTCATATTGCCCTACTATTGGATGTATACCAAGATGCACAATGGACTGCAAATAAAATATTTGTTGAATTAAGTGAACTCTAAATTAGATGTAAAATATAAATTGTTAAAGAACTCGCATTCTTTAATTCATATTGCCCTACTATTGGATGTATACCAAGATACACAATGGACTGTAAATAAAATATTTGTTGAATTAAGTGGAACTCTGGATTAAATGCTGTCAGTTGTCTTCATTATTATTTCTGTTGTCTTAATATATCACACTCCTCTCTGTGAGTTAACTAAATGATTAAAGATGTAAACTGTTAAAGAACAATTGAGAGAAGGACT
This sequence comes from Epiperipatus broadwayi, assembly GCA_028023455.1. Lineage (NCBI taxonomy): Eukaryota > Metazoa > Onychophora > Udeonychophora > Euonychophora > Peripatidae > Epiperipatus > Epiperipatus broadwayi. Next base: position 12,187,334 of record JAQFVV010012398.1, on the reverse strand, counting down.
TTATTATACAACAAATTACATCCATATTGTACTATTACTGGATGTTTACCAAGAGACAAGATAAATTAAAATGAATCTTCACATGGATATGAAGGAACTTTATTTGATGGACATTTACTTAAACCTGATGTTAAATAAAATTATTGTTATTTAAAATTAATTTTAGTTATCCAGTTGTTCAATTCTATTTTTTTTGTTATTGCATCACTCATCATTCAGTGCACTTGTTCATGAGAATCTCATGCCTCCTGAGCTACAATAGGCATAACTAGACCTAGGTAAGTCAGGTTGTAGTGAGATGGAACTCTAGTAGCACCGTTTGGAAAACCAAACACAAAAATGTCTAGATGCTTCCAGTCTCTATGGTGCTATATCCTCTGATGAGCAGGAAATATTGTTGTAGGGAGGGATAACATTTGCATTGGGGAATGCCATTCTATAGTTCCTTTCTGAAACATGCTCATCAGGAAATTGTTACAACCGAGGTAATAAAGGGGTTGTATGGCGGTCCGGTTACAATATATATATATATAATGTATTTGAATATTGTGGCAATATCAAGTATATCTCTCATTGGTGTTGTATCAGTTTAAAAATAATTACCAATGACCAATCTTCTATGATGATGATGATGATGATAATAATAATAATATACTTTTCACTTAATCAACTATAATAAAAATTAATATCTAAGTAATCTTAAAAATATTTCAAATTATTAACTTCTGTAGATCATACGTGTAAAATGAACAATCAAACAACAACAAGCAGATAAATCATAACTTGACTAACATAAAATTAAAAAAAAAAAAGTTAACAAATTTGTTTACAAATTAACAATAAATTTATAACATAATATAAAAATATATATTTACAAAGGTAAAATAAGAATTAACATTATTTAACAAACAAAAAAATATTTACAATAAATCTTAGCAATAAATACAAAAAATAAAATACGAATAGTCTTCACTCCGATCATTTCATAATAAAATAAAACTTATAACAGTAATGATAATATGTACTCTTCATTCAGTAAAATAGTATTCTATCATTTATATTGGGAACAGTTACAATAAATTTCCCAATTTCTAAAAAAAATACTTAATATACTTATTCCACTATAAAATACATTTATTATGATGTAAGCACATCAATATAAGTTTATTAAAATACATCTCTTAATAAAATCTAACAAATAAAATATTAACAGAAAAATTATTTTCTACGATAAAATTATCCAAATTTTATCGTAACAGAAAAATTATTAAAGACTTTCTTTGCAGTTTAGCAAAATATTCTGATATTTGAATATCAGAAAATTTTAAATAAAAGATGTGAATATATCCCTCTATAAAATTAACTATTATGCAAAATACTTAAGAGATAATTTCATAAACTTTTGTAACTGAGATGGGTTTAAAATTATTTATAATAAAATTTAAAATAACTATTCATAAATTATATTGCTTGACATTTGTATTATTTTTTGTTTTATACTCTTACATTCATTATATCATTCAAAATCATTTTCACTATTCACACTTTCATTCAGATTTGAATATGCATCTGTTTGAGCTAAGTGATCTCTACTATTTCTATGAGTATCAATTATTCCTCTCCTAGGTTATATACTATGACAATCATCAAATATCTCAACATTATCTGTGAAAAAAATTATATATACTACATCTTGCCCTCTCACAAAATTATCTACTTCAAATGGTTTAGTCAGTACTTTACCAAGTTATAAAACTATCTTTTATGATAAAACTTGTTGTGATAGATAGCAATTAAAGTGTAGGGTAAGGAATAATAACAAGAATGACTCAAAGAGTAAGATAATATCATCATGGATACAGTGTAAATCATAAGAATAGGTCTGTATCCATTGGGCACCTAAAATTCACATCATGGCTCTATTATAGCACTTATTGACAATAAGGAAAAGCAACTGTTTATGGAAAGAGATATACAGCTTTATGTTGTCCATGCATTTTAATAAGTTTAAAATATGGAAATTTAAATCACATGTAAGTTTTCAACATATCGCTAACACCTAGGATTTCATATGAATATTATTACTCTCCCAACCACCATGCTATATCTTCCACACTGAATAACTCATTCAACATTGTAAAAATATACAAACAGCATTCTAAAATAATTTCCAAAACACAATATTAAAGATATAACAAAGATTTAACTTCATATCAAGATGTTTTTTAAAAGTTTTCATGCACAAATGATCCTGATAAACATACATCAGTACTATACATTTTATTTATTTGTTATATAATTTAGAGATAAATATTATGTCTTTTTCTGTATTTCAACAGATAACATTCATAAAAATAACATCTTAATAATTTCACAATGTTATATAATGTGCACATATTCAAGCATTTACATTTAAATAAATATTTAAAATATCCTTGGATGTTTTCAAACATTCGTCCGCATTTATCAATTCTTTCATAAAACTCACACAATAATTTTATCAACGGTTCATTATACTGTTTAATATTAAATTCAACCAATGTAAAATATTAATTTTAAAATGCTAATTAGGATATATCTTTCTTAAATAAAAGAAAAACAAAATTATTAAGCAAAATGTAATCTAAATAACAATAAAAAATTAACAATAATCTCATTATATAATTATGATTGAAATTTGCCTTGTTCAGAAAATTACTTTCTGAATACCCTTTTGTTTTTGTTTTTTTGTTTTTTTTAAAAAACATAATAATAAAATTAATCTATCTTAAGATTAAATTTAAAATATACTAACAACAAGTGGGTTTTAAAATAAATAATTTGTAATAGGCTTAACACTAAAAAAAAAAAGTTACAAAAGGATTTTTTTCTCCTACTCATAAGCTAAATGCTTGTCAAAAATTTGCATGCCAGGAATCTTGCACCATTGCCTAGTTACAGTTGAACAGCATTATGTACAATTATATTTTTATCTTGGCACCATATGAAGAAATGTACAAAAATCTATGGAAAATATTAATATCTTGTAAGATAAAATGTTTATTTCAGTCCTTTCTGAAAATTTTATCCAAAGATTTAATATCTTCTTAGTATAATAATTCAAAATCCATTTTATATGAAATATTTCCTTACGTGCATTTTGGCCGTTGTGTAGTTTTAATTATAAGTAAGATTCGCATGTCCCATCAGTCAAAAATCATTAGTAGCAGACATTATATAATATAAATTATTTATTTAATACATTTATCAGCAGACATGTAGTTCATGAATTAAAATAAATATTTCTTTTTTTTAAAAGTTTACGATTTTTTTATCCTTTTAAACATATTTTTTCACTAAATATTTTTCTTTTCCAGGTAAACACAGCTTATTCTAACATTTTTTAACTATAATATTTTTAATCTTTTAAAAAACATATTAGAGTTTATTTTCAGATAAATTATGTTAAAATATAATCCTTTTATAAGTATAAAAGACAATCAATAGTCACTTCTTCAATTTGTCTGTAAACACATAGTTCTTAAAACCAAGTCCATTTTGATTTCTTTAAAGACAAATCAAATGCGAGTTATTATTATCAATTATAATAAAACAGACATTTATCATATCATAAAACATTTTAAGTTGTTTTAAAACAGGTGCAGAGTTTTAATTTCCTTTTCTTTTTTTCAAATTTGATATTACAATAAAGATTTTTAATGAATATCCGATTCTTCTTACTTAACTTTAATAAATTAGCTGCATTGAAATATGATAAAGTTATTTCACATAAATGGTCACTCATTCTAAACATACTATTTATAAAAATTACAAAGTTCTTACGTAAATCCTCTCTGGTTTTGTTGCAGTATTTTTCTTGATATTTGGTATTCATTTGCACAATATTTAAGTAGCCACTATCATGTTCCATAGAATTATGAGGACCTTAATTAAGTTTCAAGTAGATAAACTGAAAGAGAACTTTAGTGTTTAGTGATTCATTATTTAAGTAGTTATTCCAATTATATTTTCAAAAACACTTATAAATAAAATAATAATTTAAAAGAAATTATTACTGTCACAATAAAAAAAAATATAGTTATAAATTTCAAACTAACTTCACTTTAAAATTTAAATCAGTCTTATTCTGAATTTGAATCTGAGAATCTAAGAAAAAACTGTCAAAAAATCAGTCTAGTCTGGCCTCAACATTAGTTTTTATACTGGTCTTAATCTAATGGTTTCCACTGGTCAATACTACTTGTACAAATTTGATAATTTACATAACTACATCAATATAATTTTTAAAATAAAGTAAAATTATGAGTCATCAATTATTAAATATCAAATTATTTAATACCTTAAATATCAAATATTTTTATCTAAAAAAATTAAATATCATTGTTAAAACAATTTTAATATTTTAATAATCTAAAATTCACTTAAAATAAAATATTACACTTAAATAAAAATAATAATAATTTTATTCATTACTTTTCTAATATCATCCCTAGACTGAATATTTGCTACACTTTATTATGTATGAAATATTTGTTAACAAGTTAAAATTATGGTTTTCTTTTGCTAACTTTCTGAAAGCACACATATTCACACACTCTAATCATGTGAAACTTTCAGTACACTTTAAATTAATATTAAATTTACTTATCTTTTAAATATTTTAAACCAAAATAATTATTTTAAACCTACAACATAAAATATTTATCACTGTAATTAAGGTATTCTATCTCTGCAGTATTTTTAAACTATAATAAATTAAAATTAATACTATATATTTTAAATTAATTTATTGTATCATTTTATATTTAATTAATTCCTAAATGAGTACAAACTATCTAATATATCTTTATAAGCTCCTATCTACTGAGTTTGTACCCATATCTATAACATTTAAACTATATATTAGAAAATAATCTAAATGTACATTTTTAAAAATATAACTACTTCTCCAACTCTACCTAACTACCTGTACCTATTGTAAAGGGTACAATATATATAATGAGCATTAATATAAGATATTAAGAGATTGTAGTCTGAGTCAACTGATGAGTGCTGGTTCAGAATGAAATGTGCATCTTGAAGATCATAAACCTTTTCCACATATCTTTGGTCATAAGTTAGTGATTGCACCCCTCCACAAAGTGTTAAAAGTGAATAGAAACCAGTCCTTACCTTGCATGAGAATGGTGTAATCAAAATTAAACTACAGGACATTATTCATTATAAGCACCACTGTAGGTATGATTTTTATTGGCAGGCAAATGCAAAAAAAAAAAGCTGCCAGAATGACAGAAATGATTTGTATATTGCTTTAGTCAAGATATTTATCTCAATTACTTTGGCAGATCTGTAACATTGTTGAAATTTGATGGTTGTTTATCAACTTATTCACATTATACAGCTTATGTAAGATAAAATGAGAAAGTATTATTACTATAGATGAAAAATCTTAGACATTTGAAATGAAAACTGATGTCAATAAGAAGCATGTATTAATTCCATATTAGTTTTCTATTTCGTGAAAGAGGTCTTTGAAATTTATATAGGTTGATTTAAATCAATTAAAAGCAAAATTAAAAAAAATCCTTCATAATTCAAAAATTGATCAACAGAATAGATGCTAATCTCCCTGCATTCATCCTGCAAACAACATGTTTTAGAAAGTGAAACCAATTATCTTGACATGCAATCCAGATTACATCTTGATGAAATCCTTGCTAAAAACGCCATCAAATTATCAAAATATACAATAAAAGTATTAACATGAATTCTGATAGTATTATGGAAATTAGGCCTAGTAAATCCTAAAAAATGAAGATATGATCTTTGTAGATGCAAATGGAATTTCATCAAGAGATTTAGGACATCATGACCTTTTCACTCACCTGCTTCATAATCTGTCAAACACAAGCTATAAAACACATAATTAATGATTGTAAAATCTATGGCTACATAGAATAAAATTGAAGGGCTTAATGAAGCATTGATGCATTTATCCCCTGGTGGAAATGAATAGTTAAATTGTCTAAAAATCCAAATACTAAATGCAACATATAAAGATTTTATGCAACCTGTGGGTCAAGACTCCTCAAGGAGTTGCAGAAAAAATATTGGGGATCATGACAATTTTGTGAAGTTCTCCTGTTTGATAATACATTTTTAATTAAAAAGATAAAAACCTAAACATTCTTAAAAATACATTGAAACTGCTCAACTCATTATCCCGTGTCTGACTTCTTTTGTGCTTAAACACTTTTCTTTATACTCCAATCCCCTTTGTATAAGCAGCACATGATAATAGCACTTATGCTAATGAAAATTGCATAACTTGTGCTTTCTCACTTGGAATTTTTATTATGATGTGTTAACAAGTTTCTTAACAGTTTTTTGGAAAAACCTGAGACATCTCGACTACATGCAACCAAAGTCAGCTAATAGCACTTGTAGCATTTGTATTAGTTGACAGTTTTGCAGTTTTTTGTTTAGATTTTTTTTTCTCTCACATTAAGCAGTTTTCTAATTGTGATTTTCAAGCTCATGACTAAAATCATTATAAGTATGGAGTCAATAATTAAAAAAAAAAAATTTTCACTGCTAAAAATACAAATAAGTGAATGATCTTTTCACGTCTTTGGTTATATATTTATGATTACATCCCTCCACAAAGTGTTGGAAGTGGATAGAAACCAGTCTCTACCTTGTGTCAAAGTGGTGTAGTGAAAATTACATCACAGAAATATTTTTCATTATTGGATAATCTCTAGTCTAATGAATGACTAATAAAAATTATCAAGTAACTGAACTAAATTAATAATTTAAGCTTGACAAAAAGTGACAAAAAAGGGTGCCTTTATTTCTAATATGTCGCTTCATTGTACAATTATTAATTTAGAAAAAACAATGTTCCTTGTAGCAGATCTCATTATATTTGATTTCTGTTTTTCATCCAAATAAAAAATTATGAATGAAGATTTTCCTGAAATTAAATTCTAACATTTTAAGCCTAGATCTCTGTTTTAAAAATTATTATACCATTAAACTGTCATATGATCACCTGTTCTTTATGCTTATACAAACTGTTAAATAAAAACAAAAATTTCCCTCTACAACAGTGCCACTAGTGCAGGCTGTAATAATTAATAGATGGAAATACCTCAATCTATATCTAATGCTTTACCATCTAATATCCATAGACTAGTTTCTAAATTAGAGATTTTGTCATTGAGGAATCATGGATTAGGGGACAGTGCATCTGGATCTTTGAATCTAATGCACTACATCTCCAGCATTCATCTTTTATCTTACTATAAAGTGAGAGCAGCCTAAACTGAAAAACACATTAATGTTTGCAATTCAAACTAATTTGACTATATAATAATACAGAGCTAAAACTAATTCTTTATCTATACATTTTAGTGTCCTGGTTTTTTTAAAAATAATGAGATATCTTTTTGGTTAGGATTGGTACTATATCATTAAAATATCACATGATCACCTTTTCTTTATGCTTATACATATTGTTAAAACAATAGGAATTTTTCCACCCTACAACAGTGTCACTTAGTGCAAGATTTAGTAATCAATAGGTGCTAGATGGGGAAAAATTTTGCTATTGTTTTTAACAGCTTGTGTAAAGAAAAGTAATCATGTGATGTTTTATTGGTTTAAAACCAAACCTAGCCAATAAATAAAGATGACTATGGTTATTAAAAAACCAAGGACACCAGAATATAACCATTGTACTGAGTTCAGATCTGTATCACTATACAGGCAAATTAACATTGATAAAAAATATTGGTGTATTTTTCAGTTTGGGCTGCTATTGCTTTATAGTTAAACATAAAGATGGGTTATTGGAAAAGTGGTGTATTAGATTCAAAGATCAAGATGCATGCCTTCCTGTTCTAAGATTCCTCACTGATGAAAGTCATAAGCTAGAAACTGGTCTGGAGATATGAAAAATCACTGGATAGGTATTGATTACTAAAGTTTGTATGGAGTGATACTATTGTGGGGAATTTTTTTTTGCTAAAATTTATTATATTAAAAATGATTATTTATTATCATAATAGTGCAAAATGGATAAATTTAGTTACAGTTTTAAAAATACAAAAAAAATGTTTTTTTTTCTTTATTACTATGTAGTCAACAATAAAAAGTATGTTTTTTCATATCTTTATTGATTTTGTGATTGAGTTGTTTTATATATTCACATGTATGTTACTAATTTAGGTATTCTATTTTTTATATATAATCAAATGTTCCATTACTTCAAAAATCCTAAAAACCAATTGTCTTAGAGGACTATCAAGTCATTCCTCATGAAAAAAAGCCAAGTGCTCTGAAAGCTAAACAGTGTGTCAGTGGAGAAGATCTGTCACTTGTAAAAGAATGATCTTTAGAGACCCAATTATATTTAAATCTATTATTTAGAGAGGACACAGAAATATTTAACATCAACACCAATATTTGACATTAATGATTATGGGAACTGAAAGTGTTTAACCTGGTCCTTAAAATGTTATAAATAGCATGAATCTGAATGTCTCAAATAACAATAGTCCCACCACCATATTTCACAAATACAAAAAGGTAGTCTGGTTGACAGGATTATTTTGGAAAATTCAAGACATCAAACATTATAGTAGTTTAAAAAAAAGTGGAGTATATAATTTATTTAACCATATGACAATATCAAGTCATCATTTGTCCAATTTTTTATTTCACAAAACTATAAATTTTACATTACGTCATGCTTATAAAACAACAGTCTTTGAAATGGCAGTTAGGTTATAAATATTGTGATATAAAGCACAGACCAGATTATTTCAGAAGTTACGTAATAACAATTTTTAGTGGTTGTTTTGTGCAACTGGGGAAAGTTGTCAACAATGCCTATTGGTTCACTTAGTAAGAACTGACAATTGACTATAGTTGGCTGTTGCAGATTTTGTTATTCTAGTTATCATCCTTGAGATTGTTGATCTTGAAATGTGAAATAGTTCAGTCATTCCATGTCAAATCTGTTAGAGGTCTGAATATTGATGTTTCTGATTCAATTGAATTTTAGCATTAAAAGAACTTTAAAATGAGTCCAAACCAGTTTTTATGACAAATCATGATTGTTTTATGACAATTTTTGTATATCACATCGTAGGGAATTTTTGTGTTTGCAACCACTTTCAAAATTCTGTATTAAAAAAAAAAAAATAATTTCAAAAATCTGGATTTTCAATGTCTACCACAGATATGAATCAAAAATCATTTTAATATAAAACATCAAGGTTCAAAATTCCCATTCAGTCTTAATTTAATAAAGATGACCCTTCAATTATTTTGGATATAATGCTTGAGATAATCAGGTAATAATCTGACTCCCTTTTAAATTCAAGAACTTACAGACTTTATGAGACTGATGTATATTTGTCAGCTGACAAACTTTAGGGTTCTATCTATGGAAAAAAAAGTTATGTTGTAGATCCATTTCGGTGTTAGCTGATGTCAAAAAATATTACAGATATTACTACCAATTTGACTAACAGTTGGTAAACAAATAATGAATTTTCCTATATAGCACACAGAAAATACTTATTTTTTTAAAAAAATATTTGTCATTAGTTAAATATTTACAAACAATTATAGCATGTAAAAGTGATTTACCCGCTGAAGAATAAGCTATAAGTATCAACCAAAAAAAAAATCAAATCAATTTAGGCCTAGTACTTTCGAGGTTTTCCCTCATATTCATGGCCAAAACAAGTTATAAACATTGCTGTAATATTATAAAATAATAAAATATGCAAATGCAAATTAATTTGTCAATTTTCTCGAAATAAAAAAACACGTATCATGTCTATTTATGGCATTGTTATCACTGATAATAAAATAAGCCTCCTTGATTTTTCTTTTGCAATCATTGGCTTCAGAACATACTATCTTGGGGTTGCAGGGTTCAAACCCATGGCCAGCCTGTTTCTCATGTTCAAAAAATATTGAAAAGTTACCATTATTCTTTTTTGCTCTTCTATACATATACATGTGCTGAACAGCTCTATTATGAACAGTGGTCTTGGTTTCCCCGTAGTATATGGCACTGCATCCAGCCTGAGGGCATGACATACTGTATACGACCTGGGGTGTCTGAGATGTACCCCTTCTGTCGTTCGAATTATTAATTAGTCTGTTAGTATTAGGGAAAGTGCGGAAGCCAACATTAAACTAAAAATTATCATCACTCGTTATATTTTTGCTCTCTTTTTGGTTTCTAGCTTTGAATTAATAAAAAATTTATATACAAAACAGACAATATAAATTCACAGTTACTCTTATAATGTTAAAAATAAACGCTGTTTACTAGCCATATTGAAAAAAATATCACATTTTTAAAAAAACCTTTTTATTAAATAAGAGTCCCGATTATCTAACAATGTTATCTGACATTCTAGTTTATCCATTACATTCCAAATAATGCAATCTATATTATAACGATCGAAATGAAAGTGAAGATCGAATCTAACCACAAACTACGATATCTGCTCTACGGGGCGCCATCTAGGCATTTAAACCTAGAAAAATTTATAGAGTAGGCAGACACGCGCTGTTAAGATTCCACTTTATTTAAATATTCAGATCGTTAGCCCAAGTCACTAGCTCAGTGGAGACGTAGAGATAAAAATCTATATCTTAATTTATATCTTAAATATAAAAGAATAAAAGCCACTGCCAGAAATTAACACATAAAAATATTTATTTACGCACATATAAAATAACATTTAAATTTTGAGGAATAAATTCAACATTTTAGATTTTTCTATTAATCTTTAGTTTTACATTTAAGTAAATTACAACCATGAGTTTTATATTTATTTAGTAAGTCGAGTATGAATAGACTACACAGATCTGCATTTGAAAAGCAAATATTCTTCCCTGATTTAACCTTAGGCAACAAATTTCGCAATCAAACCGGCACCAATCCATCTGATACATCTATGTATTCAATATAGCATGAAAATACGACAACACAAAATACTATACTGTCAGGAATGTACATCTGATCAGTAAGTAGAATTAGAGAAGACATTGTCTCTCCACCAACAGTAATGTCACATCTGTTGGCGAGTAGAACAATAAACATAAAACTCCATAGGAATGGACTGCGGTCCTTTGCCATCTTACAAACCCATCCATAGGCAAACAGAAGGTGTGTGGCATATATATATAATCCTGCCCGTAGCGGATCTCATACTACATCTACAATTACACAAATATATCCAATCCATTGAACCAATTCAACTACGAAATGAATAACCTAAAATTACCCTCCCTGAATATAACTTTACAAAACTATATAGCCATTCACGCCCGACTTAAATTTAAGATTTAAATACGTTCGCACAGATTATTTTTATACAATTTGTTTTATAATGTCGAGTATAGATCGGCTGCACAGATTCCACAATCAAAACATTCCAAATTAAACACAACCGATCAAAATACAAAGTCAATCGATAACGTCAATTGCTGAGGGAATACAGGAGACCCTTTGGTGTTCATCATAAGACACCGCAGTGACATTGTTGACTTATATATTCTAATCAACTGTAAAAACCACAACATAATCAACCCTAACGAATCTATGCAATGTCTATACCCAACTTAAATGTAATGCATTTAATAATTTCTACAATAAATATTACTACAAATAATAAAATGGAAATGATTTCAGCAAAACTTAACTATATAAATTTAAACAATCAATTATTAATTTGAAAATCAAATAAAAGTTCATTTTAAAATCTAAATTAGCTGAATCTTTAAAAAAAACAATGACGAAAGTTCTTAATTACTTTTTTTTGTTGTTGTTAATTTGTAAAGTTCATAGCTCACGGTAGAAGAGTCCAGGTTTCTACTTTTAATTCCTGCGACGCCTCCATTGGAAGATAATGTTTTGGAGATGGCAATAGCTGGTTCAAGGAATCACAGTCTTTTCATTTTTTTATATATATATATAGTATAACGTTTTCTGTATTTCTAGGCCTCTACACGCATTATAAATGCGTGAGTTGATCAAGTTATTTATGTAAAAGAAAAATAAATGTTCATTTATTTTATTAAAAAAAAAAGAACGTTTCATTATTATTCCGAAACATAACTATCTTTCCTGATCAGCTCGGCCTAGAATTATTACTAAGTACAATCGTGAGCTGACTCAGTTTTTAATTTCTACATGAAGGCGCCAGTCGTTAGACCCACTGAGTCGGCATCAAACATATTGTAACTCGTAAACTAATAATTATACGATCTGGGTTAAAATTCCTGTTAAGTAGAAGATATTCCCCTTTGACTTAATTAAGAAAAATAAATCTATTTAGAAAAGGTAATTTGTATACTAATTTGATTCTAAATAATCAAAACTTAAATATAATAACTCTAAATTTATACACATACAATGAAAGTATGTTAATAACAAAGATTTAATATTTATGATAAATGAAAAATTATAATGTTGGGACGTATTGTGCATAATGAATTTAATAATTTGATTCAAATATTGAAGCAATAGTTAGTTTGTGTCTTATTTTTCCATGGTACTGTTTCATTTACTATTCCATTTGCAAATCTTTAGATCACAAAAAATTATGGTATAAACATTTCATTAAAATCTCAGTTCATAAAGCTTTATATAAAGTTATGGCCATTAACTTACCGGTAAGTTTATATTTAAATAGGTCATTGATCCTCCCCAATTCAGTCAGTGAGTAGTCCGCAGTAGTTGTTTTTTTAGTTGCACTTTAGGTCATTGATCCTCCCCAATTCAGTCAGTGGGTAGTCCGCAGTAGTTGTTTTTTTAGTTGCACTTCTTCCAAATCTCCGATCAAATTTAGCTAGAGTCAGATGACGGTCTAGGTGACTTTTCTCGAGAGAAAGTGTCGGCAAACGATAGAGTTCTACTCACTCATGATGAGCGATTTCAGTTCGTATCTAAGTGGACACATTTTATTAATATTTTTTTTTGTTTAAAAAAAAAATACGAGGCACTTCAAATTGCTCAACACTCTCTGGAACGACAAGACAAAAGACACTTTTCAAATCTGTCGGCTCCTTTTATATTCCCAGATTCTTTTTAGAAGTTCTGCGCATATTCCTTTTTACCTTTTGTTCTATTTTATAAACTTCTACATTATTCTCCTTTTTTTTTATTACAAAGTCTGTTTTCTCGTTAATAATTTCTGCCATTTTTAATTACTATCAGAAAGTCGGACTTTCTGATAGCAATCTTTTACCTTTGGAATTTTCTTTCACTACTTGAATCAATTATTCAGTATGCACTTTCCCACATTGAATTTACTTTAGTTAACTTATATTAAAAAAAAAGAAAAATTAAACTTTCACTGTACGTTTTTCTTAAAACATTATATTACAAAAAAAAATTAAGGATCGGGTTCTCTCTTTTTTTATTTAAATGATACCCAATATTAAATAGTAATTTGTACCATATATATAAATAAATGGCACAATACCACTGGGGCAGGGGAACGAGAATAAAAATAGAGGTTTGAACTAATTTTATTCTTAATAAGTCTTTACGGAGTACTTCTAACCCACGTCCTAGTCTTATACGGTTTCAGTGACCTAGCGTTATAGGTACCCCTTTCTCCTTCACCATTCTCTAAAGTGAAAGCATTTGGACCATCCCGTCGGCTGATTTGGTAAGGTCCCTCCTACAAATTTTGGAACTTTTTAAAAATATACTTCCCAGTTTGGCTCACAGGGTTCGTTTTGACCCATACTGTATCCCCTGTTTTAAACTTATCAGTCAAGCCTCCTTCCCGTCGGGTCCGGAGCTTGGCACAGTGTTCCAATTTTTTCTTGCTTCTTCGTGATCTCTCCCTTTATCAATGTTTTCTGGATTAGCGGGTAACCTGCATTTATACAATCGAGGTACCACTTGTCCGAATTGAAGTCTTACAGGTGCAAATCCGGTAGATTCATTATGAGTCCAATTTATGAAATTTAATACCCTTGGGAGTTGTTTCACCCATCCTCTATGGTTGGACGCAGTATAAACCCTGAAGAGGCATCCTAACTATCTCATCACCCGCTCACAAGGGTTTGATTGCGGATTTCGTATGAATGACAATATGTGTTTTACCTCCATCCTCTCTATCCACTGTTGCCAATCATAAGATGTGAAAGGCGTACCATGGTCCGACAAAATAGCTTTTGGTTTGCTTACCCTTTTAAAATATCGTAGCTCAAGGGCTCGTATGGCATTCCTAGTATTGGCCTGCGTCACCGGATATGCCAACTCCCATTTTGAAAAAAGGTCATATACTACTAGTAGATATTTCATTTTCCCAAAAGCTGGCAATGGTCCATAGAAATCAATAGCCACCAGGTCATTGGGTTCTTTAGGGATGATAGGATTCAATGGACCTTGATATGACTTGTTTGCTGGTTTTGTCTTCTGACACATTTAGCATGAGCTTACTATTCTGGTGACCTGCACTCTCATATTCGGCCAATGGAACCATGTCCTAAATAAGCCTTCCACTTTATTTACACCGTAGTGCCCATACAAATGATGGGTGTACTCAATAAGTCCTTCCTGTAAACTTTCTGGTATAATCATTTTCCACTGATCCTTTTGTGGGTCAGTGATATACCACGGTATCCCTTCTTTCAGGCGGTATCTCTCACCAGCGTTAGTGTCTGCTGTTTCTCCCCCTTCATCTTAATAGGTAGGGCTTTGCCGTTGTACCTTTCCTAAGTCTCTCAATCCTTCTTCTACTACAGTGTCTGTTTCTAATTCTACACTTGCCAAACAGATATCTTCTATCTGCAGATGGTCCTGGGTATCAGGAACAATATACCAGCTCAATGTGTCAGCTACCACATTCTCAGTGCCCTTACAATACTGGATGAAATAATTGAACTCTTGAAGAAAAAGGCTCCATCGGATTAGCCTACTATTTGTTAAATAACTGTGATTTAAGAATTCCAGGCTCTTATGATCTGTCCTAACAATCGTTTCCGATCCTATCAAGAATTGGTGGAACTTTTGAAATGCCCACACCACAGCCAAGGCCTCTTTCTCTGTTACACAGTAATTAATCTCTGCACCTCTCAATAATCTGCTGACAAAATAAATTACGCCCAAGGTACCATCCTCTTGAGTTTGCATAAGAGCTGCACCTAACCCATACCCACTACTGTCTACCTGAACAATAAACGGTTTCCTTAGGTCAGGGTAAACCAACATCACTTGACTAAGGAATTTCTCTTTAATAACCCTAAAATTGGTCTCGTGCTCTTCCGTCCATTTCCATGACGTTCCCTTACGTAATAATTGCAGCAGAGGCTCCATGTCTGAAGCAAAGTTTTTGTAAAATTTATTGTAGAAATTACACAGCCCAAAAATGATCTCACCTGTTTTGGTGTTCGAGGGGCTGGGAAATCTCGTATTGCCTGGATTTTGTTTGGGTGTGGTCTGATTCCATTAGCATTAATTAAGTGCCCTAAGAAATTCACTTCTTCCGCTGCTAAACAGCTTTTTTTGTAAATTAATGCGAATATCCTTCATATTGCACTCTTGTAGAAACAACTTGAGGTGTTGTAAGTGCTCCTGAGAGTTATTGGATGCAATAATCACATCATCCATGTAGATAGTGATTAACTTTTTGATCTCAGGGGACAGCACACGGTCAAGACATTTTAGCAGGCCTGCTCCACTATTCTTGAGACCAAAAGGCATTCTGTTAAATTGGTACGATATACCATTATATCGAAATACTGTGTACTTCTGGTCAGCAGGGTGTAACTTGATCTGCCAATAACTGGCAGTCCGATCTAACATGGAAAATATCTTTTTTCCCTGGAATTTATTTACCAACTCATTAATTGGAGGTGGAACATTTTGATCTGGCCATGTAATCTTGTTCAGTTGCCTGACATGCAAACAGTCTTATGGCTCCATCTTTTTTTTTTACAACCACCAATGGGTTATTATATGCTGACGAACCCTTAGTGATAATATCCCACCCTCCATTTTAGCTAATTCTCTCTCTACCTCAGCTCTATATTGGTGTGGCACTGGGTATTATCTTGCCTGGTATGGTGTACTGTCAGTGACCTTGATCCTGTGCTCATACCATTTAATAACACCGGGTTTATCTGAAAAATTCGATTTATATTCAATTAGAACTTCTTTTAGGTCCTCTTTCCATCATTCCCTCACTTCATTTATTATCTCATCAATACGTGCCTCTATTGAAGGCTGTTCTATCTCAACCTCCATATTACATACATTTTGTTGGTTCATTCTCATCTGTGAACCAAACTCCACTTCTTCCCCATCACAGATAATCTTTTCATCTTTATAATTGATCATACTCCCAGTTTTGTGCATAAAATCGGACCCCAATATGGCTTCATGTACCAACCCTT
This sequence comes from Epiperipatus broadwayi, assembly GCA_028023455.1. Taxonomy (NCBI): domain Eukaryota; kingdom Metazoa; phylum Onychophora; class Udeonychophora; order Euonychophora; family Peripatidae; genus Epiperipatus; species Epiperipatus broadwayi. The sequence continues at coordinate 12,170,888 of JAQFVV010012398.1, read as the reverse complement.
TTAGAATTAATAGCGTGTGGGGCATAATTTTATCCCTTATTTTAATTTGCACCCAAACTTGTTTCGAGCCCAATTGTGCCTTTTTGTTATTTGCCAATGTTATTTGTGTGCTTTTCACTGGTAGAGTTGGTATCTCTATGGGTTGGCCCCGCATGCATTCATACGTTGTTTCCGACATTACTGATATCTGGCTGCCAGAATCCCACAATGTCTCTACCTTGACATCGTTCATTTGCAAAACAACCTTTGGGCATTCTTGAGACGTGTACTTAATCGATTCGCCATCCCACTCACAAATAAGATTATCTATCCTCTTTTCTTTGTTGTTCTACTGATTACTTTATTTTTCTTTTTCCTCCTTTTTTTTACTGGTTCTTTTATTTCTTCTTTTAATTCTCTGACCATCTCTGCTGTTTCTTTCTTTATATCTTCTTTGAATTCTGTCATGCATTCGTATAATAGTTTTCTTATTAAGAGTTCCATGTTCTCTTTTAATTCTTTCTCGCCTTCTGCCATATTTTGTATATTTTTATTACTTCTCAATTTCATATATGGCCGTGTTGCTTATTTTTGCTCCAGTAAACAAAATCTTAACTTTATCAATTGTTACGATATAAATTCAATATTTTATTTTGCTTTGTTAATAAATTTGTTCACCGACACCCTCTCTTTTATCACCCTATAATCTCCCGTCCCTCTCTACCTTTACTGTCATTACTAGCCTTTGATCGATTTTATTTATTATTTAATTTATCCGCTATTATTTTATTTCAATATAAACTTATTTAAAATCTTATATTCTTAAAAAAAAACTTTCGTAATCGTACGCAATAACTTTTTAGACTTGCGCACTATTTGTGGTCACATTTATTTTCCGGCTACGGACATTAAATTCTCAATTTTATGCCGTTTTTAAATTTTCTCAGGTCGTGGTTTTTTTTTTCGTAAGCCCGAGTTGGGAAAGCCATTATAACGTTTTCTGTATTTCTAGGCCTCTACACGCATTATAAATGCTTGAGTTGATCAAGTTATGCAAAAGAAAAATAAATGTTCATTTATTTTATTAAAAAAAAAAGAACGTTTCATTATTATTCCAAAACATAACTATCTTTCCTGATCAGCTCGGCCTAGAATTATTACTAAGTACAATCGTGAGCTGACTCAGTTTTTAAATTCTACATGAGGGTGCCAGAGTCGTTAGACCCACTGAGTCGGCGTCAAACATATTGTAACTCATAAACTAATAATTATACGATCTGGGTTAAAATTCCCGTTAAGTAGAAGATATTTCCCTTTGACTTAAGAAAAATAAATCTATTTAGCAAAGGTAATTTGTATACTAATTTGATTCTAAATAATCAAAACTTAAATATAATAACTCTAAATTTATACACGTACAATGAAAGTATGTTAATAACAAAGATTTAATATTTATGATAAATGAAAAATTATAATGTTGGGACGTATTGTGCATAACGAGTTTAATAATTTGATTCAAATATTGAAGCAATAGTTAGTTTGTGTCTTATTTTTCCGTGGTACTGTTTCATTTACTACTCCGTTTGCAAATCTTTAGATCACAAAATTATGGGATAAACATTTCATTAAAATCTCAGTTCATAAAGCTTTATATAAAGTTATGGCCATTAACTTACCGGTAAGTTTATATTTAAATAGGTCATTGATCCTCCCCAATTCAGTCAGTGGGTAGTCTGCAGTAGTTGTTTTTTTAGTTGCACTTCTTCCAAATCTCCGATCAAATTTAGGTAGAGTCAGATGACGATCTAGGTGACTTTTCTCGAGAGAAAGTGTCGGCAAACGATAGAGTTCTACTCACTCATGATGAGCGATTTCAGTTCGTATCTAAGTGGACACATTTTATTAATATTTTTTTTTTGTTTTAAAAAAAAAATACAAGGCACTTCAAATTGCTCAACACTCTCTGGAACGACAAGACAAAAGACACTTTTCAAATCTGTCGGCTCCTTTTATATTCCCAGATTCTTTTTAGAAGTTCTGCGCATATTCCTTTTTACCTTTTGTTCTATTTTATAAACTTCTACATTATTCTCCTTTTTTTTTATTACAACGTCTGTTTTCTCGTTAATAATTTCTGCCATTTTTAATTACTATCAGAAAGTCGGACTTTCTGATAGCAATCTTTTACCTTTGGAATTTTCTTTCACTACTTGAATCAATTATTCAGTATGCACTTTCCCACATTGAATTTACTTTAGTTAACTTATATTAAAAAAAAAGAAAAATTAAACTTTCACTGTACGTTTTTCTTAAAACATTATATTACAAAAAAAAATTAAGGATCGGGTTCTCTCTTTTTTATTTAAATGATACCCAATATTAAATAGTAATTTGTACCATATATATAAATAAATGGCACAATAGAGAGTGTGGTATGTGCGTCCTACCACATCTCTCAAACACAAAATGCTGGAACTGTCAGAAAAAACTGTATTTCCCTTTTTATATTATCCACACGGATTCAATCAACAAAACGTCACTAATCCATCACGTTCATTAGGGTCCGAGCCAAGGCTTAGTGCTTCCATTGGTCAAGCTAATTTCTCTTTATTTTCTTATCTATCTTTCATCAGATCATTTTAATTATACAAGAGCCCAAGGGCCAGTTTGGTTTCGATAATTCATAAATAATCATTTCCATTTACAGATTACATTAATACCTGTTTTTATTTTTAAATCTTGTACTTTTTTATAAAAAAGTACATTCAAATACTTATTTGTTTTTTTTTTTTTAAAAAAATATTTTTAAAGTTTGGCCTCTGTGCGAATGTATATACGTTTAACAATATTTTAATTTTAGCGTTTAGTTTTTTACTTTTATTTGCGAACTTTTAAGTTTTTATTTTAAATTAATGTAACGACATATTTATATATTGTTACAATATATATACAAAACAATGATAACGATATGTGTAAGAGATTGTGGTTTGGCCAACTCATGAGTACTAGTTCAGCACGAAATGTGCACCTTGAGGATCATAGATATTTTTCACATGTCTTTTGTTATATGTTTATAATAACATCCCTCCACAATGTACTACAAGCGAATAGAAAGCACTCCCTACCTTGCGTGAGAGTGGTGTAGTGAAAATTACACTACAGAAATATTAAACAATAAAGCTAATTTCAAATTAGAAAAAGTTAACAGATATAGAAGTTAATCTTACAATTTATAAAGATAATACTGAAATCTTTAACAGCTTTTGCCTCCTTAAATAATTCATTACAAATAAAGGATTTATTGATTATAAACTAATAATGAGCATAGTAACAATAAAAAATCTGAATATCTTTAGTTCTAGATATATATTTTTAAAATGAAATGAGAAAGATTTAAGTTATGGTATTTCCTATAATTCTTAATGAATGCCAAACTTGAACATTGGGGGAAAAAAAATTGATGTGTTTAATAATTCCATGAACAGTGAAACAAACAAACAAATGGCAAATTGATTAGGTTAAACACAAACTTTCCATTTAAACAACAAAGACCACATTAAAATGACTTATTTTAGTGATATTATAAGATGATATAATTCATTAGAAAAGTATATAATACCTAGCTACATTGATGAGGAAAGAGAAAGAGCAAAAGAAAAACCAGGAATGAGAGTGAGTGTGCTCTTAAGGCTCCTGCAAAATCAATCAGATGATAGCTTATTCTTAAGAAATAGCGTTTATATGATGATGAATTGAAAAATATATAATAATGCTAAAAATAATATATAGAAGTGGTAAGGTACAGCAATTTAACAAAAATGTATCATTAAAATATATATAATTCTAATGATCAAAGATAATTGTAAACGATTTATAAAAGAAATAGATATGAATAAAGTTATATTCTACATGAATATATATTGTTTGTGATTCTGTTTTCCTTCCATTCCCCGAGTTCTTTCAAAAAAAAAAAATAGTATCTGGATATTTGGAATCAGACATTGCATAAGCTGCAGATGAGAATAGTTAGTTACATATTTGTTAACTAAAAACTGAATGGCTGACTAGTTTAATTAAGAGTTGACCATCTGAAGTAAAAAAGAAAGAAATCATAAAATTCACAGACTGCTATGTATTCATTCAAAATAAAGATAAATGACTTCCATATTTTAAAGGATTAGTCTCTAATCTACCAGTAATTAAGACCTCATTGTATTAAAATTATTTTATACTCATTCAATTGATACTTATCTGAGGAATCTACATTAAATTGGGACATTTACCCTCTAGCTAACAATATCTAGATACCTTTATGCAGTGGCAAGTAAGCCTGATTATGCTTCTATTTAATCTGAACACTCAGGTTGTGAATGTAGATAAATGATTTAACTATTATACCAAAAGCCCCTTGAACAGAAACTTATTACATACAAAATACAGGCCTTTTTTAAAATATATGTATATATGATTTTGTCTGTTCAGAAAATTTTAATCTTGGCAGTAGTCAAAACGATTTGAGATCAAAATGAAAAATTATATTAAAATACAATAATAATAAAAAAATTAAGTAAAAGGAAGAAGAAAAAAACAACTATATATTTCTTAGAGCAGTTAATGAGATGCTATAAAATACTAAAATTAAGTTAATCTTCTAAGTAAACTTTTGAGAAAATTATTACAAAAAAAAATTAAATACTTAATTTTTTTTCTGCCCTATTTCAATTAGACCTTAACGAAAAAAAACCCGAGTTGTAGATAATCTTATATAATAATTGCTATTAGCTATAACCAGGCTTACTTTTTAGATGATTATGCAAAATTTTATTTCTACAACGATATTAAAATTTGTCAACTAATATTTTTTTCAATAAGAGCAATAAAACTACTTTTTTTATAGTTATTAAAAATTTATAGATTAATTATATATATATATTGGTTCAATAAAACTTTATTTTATGCTGTCTTGATTTATTTATGACTAGCCAAATGCTCATACAGTTCATACTACATAGGAACACAATGACCACACAATAGTGCATGAAGAGGACAGATTTTCCAGTTTTCTCATTAATATTAAAAAGCATGTCTATCAACAAGGTGACCGTGACTCTAACAACTTAGTATATGGAATGTGTTTATTTCTATGTAGATGGGTGTTTTTAGAATTCTTATCTTTACTGATTATAATGATAGATAAAATGTATAATTTCCTGATTGATAATAAAAGTACATTTTAACTCAATGACATATTGATTGAGTGAATGAAGTCACTTCCGGTTCGTAATGGCCGGTCATACAAGGTCTTTACCTGCTTAAATTTGACGAGAATTAGGCGATACGAATCAAAATAAAAGATTGGGAAAAAGAGTAAAAAAAACCCAGAAGTCAAAGTGAGTATTACTAATGATAAAGATAAGCTAAAGAATTTAGTTAATAGTAATTTGGAAGAAAATAAAAACGGCAAAGATAAAATGTCCAATAAGCCTAGGTTAAATGAATGTAAATTAGAAAAAATTAATGGTGATACTGAATTAAATAATTTTAGAGATGAAAGTGATTGCAATAGTATTAACATTAAACTGCACCCATTGTAAACAAAAAATCATGGGAGTAAAACTTCAGGCATTGATAGAGAAAATACTAGAACAATACTTGACGGTAGCTCACATAATAATGTTGGATTAGAAAGATGAGAGCGGAAAATATTAAAACATAGTAAGAGAAGGAAAATGGATAATGATGAAAGTTATGACTCGCCGGATGAGCGGAGTACACAAACTACTTCAATAAAACAAATCGCAGCTAGTGCAAAATTAATAAAAATAGTAAATGAATTGGATAATCCAAAAGAATTAATTAAAAAAGCAACAAATTTTGCTGAACTTAACAATAATGTTCCAGAAAATAAAAGCACAAATAGGCTTACCACTAAATCTTTTGTTACTTTAAACTCTTATTGGGGAAAATAATTCATAAGCTGCATGTCACCAAGTACATCAATTTTTAGTTTAGTTATGCAAACAAATGACACTACAGGAGAACATGTGCTTGACAAACCAGATCTTAATGAATATTTAAAAGTACTCGATGCCCAGGATTTGATTAGCACGGTTAAATATACGGCCTTTTTTCCTGCTAGAGGGTTTGTTTCAATAGAATATTTCAATAAAGAACAAAAAGAAAGAGCAGAAAACTTAATTAAAGAAATACAAAAAAAAAATTTACTATGTAACAAAAGATCCAAACCCATTAATTTATGGAAGAATATTACACACTCCACTGAGTTTCAATATTGAATATTTTAAAATGCAGATAGGCAATTATGCCGAGGTAATAAATATGGAAAGGGAAATGATGGCGGATGTAGCCTTTCAAATTCCATCAAATGCATGAAGGGTAGTGCTAAAATTAAAGAAAGGTGGAATGAAAGAACAGCTTCCGCATAGGTTGTTAAAGGATCAAATGCCTATTTCCTTAGTTATAAGGGGTAGACCACCTTTGTGTTTTAGATGTGACAAAGTTGGTCATATTGCAGTGATGTGTGATATGGGGAATTGCATAAAGTGTAATAAATTCGACTGAATGAATCACCTATGTAATAATTTGCCTATAAAGACATGGGATAATATAGTTAATAACAATAGAGAAGAGGATAAATTGTATGAACAACAGATATATAATGAAATTAATACAGATATATTAACCGATGCTGAGCGTTTATCAGTTGAACCTGACACACATGCTGTTAGTAGTAAAACATCTGAAGATGATTATGACACTGACTCACGAATGGAAAGTGTGGTGGAAAACAGGGATATCGTAACTCTATTGGTAGAATCTCTCAAACAACAAGTAAATAAAAAGGAATGCAGAAGAAAAACCAACATGGAAGATATAGCTGATGAGGGCAATAATGATAATAAGCAGGCAAATATTGATGTGCTAACATTGCCTAAATGATGATGTAAATGATAAGGAATATGATGGAAAAAAAACTAAATTAAAAGAGGATAATTTGTGGAGTAATATTCATATAAAATGACAAAATCTATTGCCAAATCATGAATAAATCACTAAATATAATATCAATTAATGTAAGAGGTATGAATGGAGGTGATAAAGCAGATAAGGTTGTGGATTACATAGCATCTCAGAAATATGATATTATAATTTTAACTGAAACAAAGATTAGTGACAAAACATCCCCTGGATTATTGAAAAACTCGCAAATAAAAATTTATTTTTGTACAAACCTAACATGAAATCATCACAAGGAGTGGCAGTGCTAATAAATATGAGCACAGCTATAAGAAATATACAAATAATATTGTTACAAGTAAACTACGTAGTGGTGTCTTTTGTCATTTTTGACCAGCTTCATTACCTAATTGCGGTGTACTCAATTTCTAAGGGTAATGATATACCTAAAGTGATTCATAGCATTCAGAATAAGTTTCTATAAAAGCCGGGTATTGTTGTGGTGGGGGGTGATTTTAATTGCTCTTACCAGAATATTCCCAAACGCCTAGAACAGAAATTGGAAATGATTGCTGTGTACCCGTTGAAAATGAAATACGGCAAAGATGCTTATTCATTTTTTAACAGTAGATACTCCTCACTGATTGATTTTTCTTTGTATCCAGTGCTAAAGTTAAGGACTCATTTATTGATACCTCTTTGGTAGCTTTCTTGGACCACTTAAGAATACTTCTCCAGATAAAGAATTATAGTTTAATTAAAAATAAAAAATATGCCTTTACTATAAAGAAGAACATTAGGAGTCAGATATTTCTTTCGCTTGATCAGATATCTAACATTATCATTGTGTCGAATTATTACAATAGGATTTCAAACCTGCCTCCATGTATTGCTTGGCATGAATTCAAAAAATTTATTTCAGACTTGTGCTCTGATAGTTCAAATAATATGATGTTCCAAAATCAAATGAAAAATAGAATTACAGAGATTAATAAAACAATGAGTGTCATTTCTGAACTGGGAAAAAATAAAGACCTCGTTGGTAAACTACAAGAAAAATATAATAATATATATAGCAAAATGCATGAAGATACATATACATTAAGACAAAGGAAATTAATTCCAGGGCTTGGACAAATATTAAAACCAACCATTAATTATGCAAAAATTTATATACCTCACACAAATGGTATAGCATCTATGAAGACAATAGATTCTCTAATATCAGGTGATGAGGTTGATGAATATATGGTTGAAAGACTGAAACAGACCATGGGTAATCGGGATATTGATGGTCGTCATAAAGACAATAGATTCTCTAATATCAGGTGATGAGGTTGATGAATATATGGTTGAAAGACTGAAACAGACCATGGGTAATCGGGATATTGATGGTCGTCAATATAGGATAATGACAAAGCAAACAGGGAAGGAATATATTTCGTGTCAAGAAATTACAGATGAAATTAATAGATTGAAAATGCAAACAGTATTGGCTAATGATGCGATCCCAACATCAGTTTATAAACAAATCACTTATCTTACGATAGGCCTATGTTAAAATATTTTAATCAGATGTACTCGCAAAGATTTGAATGGCCCAGCATAAATAAAAGAGTAATCTTTAGTGTTAAAAAAGAAAGGAACACATTAATACCTAAATTTAAAAACCTAAGAAATATATCAATTGAGGATATAGATTCTTAAAAACTGGCTAGAATCCTACAAAAAAAATTGTTTAAAAGTGTCAGTGATAAAATTTCAACAGTGCATCATGCTGTGAAAGGTAAGAGAGCGATAAATGCAGCTCTTAAAATAAAAAAAGGTATCAAGTATGCCAAGGCCTTGAATCTGACTCAGTACTTTGCATTGAAAATTGACTTTAAATCTGCATTTGACTTGGTTGACTGGGTTTATCTATTTAATGCCCTAAATGGGCTGATAAAAGATGATCAATATTTAATAAATGCAATAATTAATTATATTACTAATAATAAAATTTCTTATAAAAACTTTATGAGGTCGGAGTTCTTTATCCCTAGTAAAGGTATCCTACAGGGTTCTCCATTGGCAGCACTCCTATTTGCTATTTATGTGGACCCTATGGTAAAGGAAATAGAAAAAATAATTAATGGAATCTACCTGCCCCATTTGGGAGTGTCAATAAAAGTATTGGCCTTTATAGATGATATAATAATAATTTTCGAAAACAGCTATAATATTAATATAGTTATAAATAAGGTTAGAAAATTCCAACAGGCTACAGGATCAGTAGTACAGTTTGCTAAGTCGGCAGCTTGGCAATTGGAAACAGGGAAAAGAATACCAAGTGAATTTTTAGCTCAGCCTAAGTCATTTCTTGGCTTCCCCTTTACTTATCCAAAACTAAAATGAATTGTCAGTTAAATCAACTCGTAACAAAAAAAATAGAAGAAAGAATTAATAGTTTTTCATATTTTAAACTCTATGAAGTGACTAGAACCAAGATTTTCAATGCAATTGCAATAGGAGTACTTAGTTATTATGGACCTTGGTTGAAACTTTACAACAAAATGATCCTAAAAATTATATTGATGGCAAAGAAGTTCATATGGGGAAAGAAATCTAGCCTTCTCTCAACCTCTGTACTCCAGCAACCAATAGATAAAGGTGGGTTTAACTTAATCGACCCAAAAGCTTATGTTAATTTTATTACTGCCAGGGCATATTTGAACATAATGAAGAATCAGTCCTTTAGTCCCCAATGGGAGATATAAGAATTTACAATGAAATGGGAGCTGAGAGAAGATCATATCTTGCTGACATGTCTAGATGGAATAAAATATAAAGATTTAACAAAAGGAGATTATCAAAATGAGAATGCATGGTTGGGGTGTTCACTGAAAAGTGTTCTTAAAAAATTCCACTCGATATATACGCCTCAATCATCCATGAAGTTTATTTTTAAGCTGATAAATGGAATCCTGCCGACTACCTCCTACCTTAATAAAAGGCTGGGGTTGGATGATGTGTGTATGTTTTGTAAGAAGAGAAAAGAAACATTTACGCACCTGCTTGAGGAATGCCAGGCATTCAGGGATATGAGATCACAAGTCTTTCATATGCCAATAATAGACCTAAAGGTTATGTTAAAAAAATATGTGATTAGGTTCAATCCGCATAATGCAATGGTTATAATCCATGCATTAAATACAATATGGCTAATTAGATGTTCTTTGGTATTTGTCAATAAAAAATTCAATTGGCTGAGAAAGCTGGAGAGAGATTGGAGTGATTACTTTAACCTATGTTTAAAATATTGGCCAAAGAATACTATAGAATCGGTGTGGGGAGGATCTGCTCTATCCACATGTGAAATATGGTAGGTGAACATCATTTCCACTCTAAGAATGTATTAGTAAGGTAAAGAAAGACAACATGTAAATAACTGAGGAAAATACCCTGAGTATTATGACAGTAGTTGAAGAAATGTTGTTAGAGAAACTTAATATAACCTTAGTAATTATGTAAATGTCATTGGTTTTAATAAAGAATATTACTTTAAATAAAAAAAAATTGATCGAGTGAATACTGAGATAGTAAACAGAGCACTAATAGAATTAATTTCAATACATTGCATGAGACTAGTTATTTATTACATTTTAGTATAAATGTGGAAAGTGTTTGAAAAAATAAATGATTAAATAAATACAATAACAATAATTCAATTTTGTTACTTAAAAACTCAATGAGTAAATGATTATGAAGAATAAAAATGCTAACAATTAAGTGGTAAAATAAGTCATGATTTGTATTATGAAAAGTTGATATTCCTATTTTTTGTCACTGCCTAATCAAATATCATTGCATATCAGATAACATTGTCACATACATTACATAGTAATGTTTGATATAAAGTTTTCTTTTTTTATAATGTACTTACAAAAATTATCAGAAACTTGCTATAGTTTATGCATATTTATCTAGTTGCAAGAATTCTGTAAAATTGCAATGTAATGGAAAATTGCTAATACTAAGCTGTTAAACATTATTTGATTAATTTAGATATAAATATTATACATATAAGCTTGACAATAACAATAAAACATCTATAATCAAAATAAAATTTTTTAAAAGTCTCATAAAAAAAAGGTACCACATAATTCTGAAATCAAAAGACTAATCAAAATTGTCTTTTATTTCTATTATTTTTATTCAATGGAAAACAATATAAAAATGTAATATAGAGCTGGAGGGCCTACAATTTGTATCTGGGAATAACTGATGACACTAAATAAGAAATCCATGATGGTTATAAAAAAGAAAGCATTTCTATTGACCGTGGTAGATTCAAGAGCTAAACTTCCCAGATCAGAAAGCTGCAAAAAAAAAAATCTACTTTGTTGAAATTGAAAGGGAATTGTTGTGCTCTAATGTCACTCAATTTATGAGCAACTGATCATAACACATATAATATATAATTATAAATAGAAATTTATTTTTGAAAAAACTTTCCTTCACTTTCATAATCTGACAAATTATTAATATACTTTTTACAAATGAAACTAAAATGAATATAATACTAAAAGATGAATATATTTGTATGGCTGAGTTTGCTAACTGACCAATCAAAAGTTGTAAAACTTTAATTCACTTGGCCAATGAAAAGGTTAATTTATAAGCTTGTATCAATTAGCATTAGAAAAGCAGTGATAATAGTTGAGAACAGTTAGGAGTCAATGCAGCAGATTCGAATCCATTCAAACAATAAACATTAATAATATTCTACATTAATAGTACTATAAAAATCAAATATTGATTGGTTCAAACACTTAAGCATACCATATATTATATCTGTGCATAATTAAAACTGAATTAATCTAAAAAAATTTGGAAAGTTTATTTACCTTAAGTTAATTTATGAATCAATTTACTAAAATCATGCCAGTGTAAGTCATTATTTTTGACAGTTTGTAATCTTTATTTGCAATCAATAACTTAGGTAAATAGTTAAGAGTCTCTTGTTTTCTCACCGATCTTAGTGGATTGTAAAAAAAAATAAAAAAATTGGCATTCTGTGACATAAGAATGTGGAATGCACATGTGGATTACCCTAGAGTGATTTGTATGTGGGTTGTGTAATTCTGTTAGTTACAATATATATTATTAACATTGTGCCTGCAATGTAGGGCACCAAGAATTACTCATATATTCCCGAGATAATTTTTTTTATATTTAACACTAAAATGCGAGGAGCATGAATGAACCACATATCTCTGAGATATAGAGTATATTTTGTAAGATAATTGTATTATCAACGAATTAAACACATATTACCAAGAGACATGTAGATTTTAATGATGAAAAAAAAAGTTTAAATAGAATAAGTTCATTTGTTTTGTTAAAATAAATTTGACAGGTACAGAAGGGGAGAATTTTTGAAGTAGTTTGTTTTAAATTAATAAAAATAAAATGTTGTTCATTGCAAAAGTATATTTAGAAAATAGAAAAGTTTATTTGTGACAAATTATTGTCAATAATGAGAATAACACACACATATATATACACATACAAGTGGTAAATAAGAATGATTTTCGTTATATAAAATTGGTTTTGGCTGTGAGAAAATAAACATATCCTGTGTTATATATGTAAAATATATTTTTGTAAAAGTGGTCATTAGAAAGTTAAAATTAAGACATAAACATAGCAGCAAAGAAAGGACTTTGACTTTGATGGGAATTTGGCATGTATTTAGCTAAAGTAAGACAATGGGGTAGATATTTTAGTAAGAATTAAAAAAAATAATAGTTAATAAACTTTATAGAGCAGAATTTTGGTTAAGTTTAGAAAATAAAGTTTATATTTTTGTATGTTATTTGTCATTCCAATAAGAAGACTGAGAAGTCAGCAGAGAGGCAGATGATGATGGACCTAATGATGAAAATGGTAAATAAAAATCAACAGAATTTAATGGAAAAGATAGGGCTAGAAATGAAAGAGTCAACATCTTATAATGGAAAAGATGGGAGAAATGAAGGAGGATCTAAAGAAAAGTATGGAAGAAATAAATCAAAAGATAGAAGAAATAAAGCAAGAGATGCAAAATGAAATAAAAGCAGTAGAAAAAAAGCTAAGTAAAAATATTGAAGAAATAAAGTACAAAGTAATGATAATGAAAGAAAATATTAATGAAGTTAGAGAAGAAATGATTAAAAAAGGAACTTATAGATAGTCAGAAAAAAGTATTAGATGAACCACAAAGCAAAAAAATAATAAAAGAGGAATATGAAAGGAATTTCAGATTGAACATGAAAAGAATAGAGAGTATTGGTATGTAATAAAAAAAATTTATAACATAAAAAGAATGGTAAGAGTCAGATTTTGCTGGATATTTTCAAAATTGTTTGTATTATAGTGCTCATATCAATAAAATTAAATATAAGCAGGCTGTGGAATTATTTAATGAAACCTTGAGCAGCATGATATGTAATGCTCAGACTATAGAGTGACTAAATTAGAAAATTACACAAGTACATTCACACAGCAGTGCTTATGACAGAGATTGCCCCCATAATCCTACAAAAACAAGTAATAAATTATAAGTATGATTTTATCCAGACAGGTAAAAATATGATGTAATATGGAATTATTAAGGCTGTGTTAAAAGATTTTGTATTACAGAAGTAAAGAAAGGTCTGGGTGTATTAATAAAATGCTACCAGGTGAAATTAGAAAAAAGAAAGAAAAAATCACCAGATAGGACAAGAAATTGCATTAATGGCCTATAGAAACTGCTAAGATCAAAATTAAATGAATTGGAAGCTTATGATAGAAAATTTTTATACTTTATGTATTTTTTTTTTTGCCAAACTGTGGAGATATGAAGCTATACATATGCGTACATATATATATACTTCATGTCACTAATGTTAAAATTACAAATAAAATTTTAATGTTTTACTAAATTTTTATAAATAAACATTAAATATATGTATTATAAATGCACAAATAGACTTATATGGCATAACTAATTATAAAGTTTTTTGTGTTAAATACAAAATATTTTTCTAAAATTTAAAAAAGATAGTAGATTCTAGATTTAACTTAAAAGTAGTTTGAAAAAAAAAAACAGGTGTTTTTCTTTTAACAATAAAAAAAAGGTGGAAATGACATTGTAGAAAAAGTCATTAAAATGCTTGTAAATAGATTACTAGATTAAAAATTTTAAAAGATAAAAAATTTAATTAAAGAGGCTGTTATTCCTGCTCAAAAATAACTGCGTACAAATAGGGTATTGGACAAATAAATTCAGACCTCAGTGAAAGTAATGGGATTATCTATACCCAATAGATCAAAGGATCCAAATGATAAGAGATGGATCCGAATTTTACAGATAACTCCAAATCATATAAATAATGCTGGAAATTATGTTCAATTATCTTTCTATTATTCTATGTTGATCCATCCAGTGAATATTATTCTGCTAGATTATCATTCAGTAATTATTATTCTGCTTTAATTAAATCTTATTTGATAGTTCCAGCAGGTCTATCATGCAGGAGTAGAAAGGACATTATCTGCATTGCTCTGCTGGCAAAAAGCAGGCTGAAACCCATTGCTGAGTTATGCCAAAAAAGCAGTCAACAACAGAAGAAACAATCCAAACATGTATCCACTATGTATTGATCCCAGAAGAGGAAAAAGGTGATGTCCAGTGCTACAGAAAGAACCAACTGCAAAACAAGACTTAATTGATATCTGCACATCCAAAATGAATGTAAAATAGTGATTTTGACCATTGTCCACTATAGCTATGATTTTAAGAATCAACTCCGCTAATATCTAAACACTGAACCTGAACTTTCAAAAAATAAGTATAAACTTTAAACCCATATTTAGTTAATCATTGTCTCTGCCTTAATGAAATATGATAATGAATAATTATGTAATTAATCTGTTTATGAGCAAGTATGGCAAGAGAATGTAGTTTGTTCTATTTAAATATCATATCACAATTTAGTCTGTGCTAATGGTATTCAATTAATTTATAAAAAGGCAATTAGCTTGTAATTACAATTTTTTGCCATGCTATTAAAAGATATATTTTAGTTAAATCATTTGTTCCACCTTATTTAACATATAAATAACAGGTTAAAGCAGTAAATTTATTAAATGATGAATGGAGTTCACTCAAGCTGCATAGACAAGGTAGATTGGGATTCTGTTAAACAGATATCACTTTAGCTAACTAATTTTGTATTTGAATTATTATTGATAAGAATGTTCGGCTGGTATCTGTCAATACAGATGAGTCACCTCTGATTCTCATTCTTATATAACACATTAATATTTGATGATTGTAACATCATTTGCAACTGCTGATCCCTTACAAGCATTATCTTATTTATACAGAGACATGAGGTAATTCCTGGCATCATGCCATCCATTTTCTTTCATACATGTCATGTAGTGATATGTATGCGACTGCCGATCACTGTAAGCTATACACGTTGAGAAGTTAAATTCCTACTGTAGGCATATATTTTTTCCAAGTATGTGTTCTTATATAACTATTGTAATACAGATGTGAATGCCTATATTTCACAAGTATATTTTATTACTTATTGCGTACTAATATCATACATAACCTGTAATTGATCCCAATAGTCAAGTAGTAAGATCAGCATTAATTTGTAAGTTGTATCAGTTAGCATTAGAACAACAGTGATTATAGTTCAGAACAGTTAGATGTCAATGTAGCAAATTGGAATCTATTCAAACAATTAACATTTATAATATTCTACATTAATAGTATTCTAAAATAGTGACTATCAAATATAAACTGGTTCAAATATTTAAGCATACTGTATACTATATCTCTGCATAATTAAAATTGAATTAATCTAAGAAAATTTGGAAAGTTTATTTACCTTAAGTTAATTTATGAATCAATTAACTAAAGTGTATGTTTTGTGTTGTGTATATATATATATATGAATAAATAGTGTTGTCTCATTATTTTTGGCAGTTTGTAATCTTTATTTGCAATCAATGACTTAGGTCAGAGGTCCCCAACCTTTTTGCACTTAAGAGCACATTCTATAATACAGGTCAGGTGGCGGGCATCATTTATTTTTTTCAACTAGATGGTGGGCAGCATTTATTTTTTCAATGTAAATTTATAGTTGGATATTATTAATAATACACATAATGTACAAAAAAATATTTATTTCAAAAATAAATTTTAACATATAATTAACATTTATATTTTTACGCTGTAAAAGTATCGTATGCTACAATTTGATTACAATATAATACAATAATTTATAAAAAAAATTTAAAAATTAAATTTATTTATATCAGATAAATAATTTTTTATCATGTTCGGATAGCTGCAGGCACCATGGTGTCAGGGGGCATAGGTTTGGGGACCCCTGACTTAGGTAAATAGTTAAGTCTCTTGGGGTTATAAAAAATGGTATTCTTTGACATCAGAATGTGGAATGCACATGTGGATTGCCCTCAGGTGATTTGCATGTGGGTTGTGCAATTCTGTCAGTTACAGTATATAAGCACATTTTACGAGTAGAATTATTTATTTAAATTAATGCAATATACCTGTTATTATTATTTAATCAAAATGACTGAGCCCTTTCAAAGAAAAATAATCATCATCACTGATTTGGAGTGGGTAATCTCTGGCGCTTGAAAGCTCTTTATCTGGTATTAGACATTTTCATAATAAGTGAATAAAACAGCCTTGCATAAAACATCTATTTAAACATTAAGTGTAGAGCAACTATTGAATTAAGAATTAAGTAAAATAAAATATTTAAATTATTTTCTCAACAAGAACTTTTTCTCTCTCCAATCTAATTCATTCTACCAAAGGCACAATATTCAAACAAATTATGTATATTGTGTGGACTATCTAACTATGATGCTGAGGGCATTTTGTTTATTTTTATAATGGTTTTCACACATAGAAATAGTAAATTAATATGTCTGGAAAGTATTTTAGTTAATAAGGGACACAATATTGAGTGACACTATTCACTAAAACATTGTGATTACAACAAAACTATTGAGAAAGAAAAAAACATTAAAACAGAAAATTTGAAAAGGAGCTCAATTAAACAGCAGACATACTTTACAACAAATCCAATTGAGTCAGAAAATTCTGGGAAAGCAAGTGACATTATTTTAAAAAAAAAGATGGCAGAAATTAGAAAACATTTTTTGACAGGAAGTTTATAAAAAAAACCTGCATTCTAGCTGCTGTATAATTTTATCGGCCTTGAGAATAAAAAAAATTGAGGATATAAGTATGTTATGAAAATCAAATTGAAGAATTGCCAGTAAATGTGAAACAGTTGTTGGTGCCAAAAATTACCTTTGATTAGTATGTGCGAACATGAGATGAAAGTAAATAAAGATCTTACAGGCACTATTCAATTCTCAATCTTTATTAGAGCAATTGATCAAAACTTTAATATTACCAGAGAAATGTTATGCCTTAAACAACATGGGAAAATGATAATAGCTAACATCTTTAATAAATTAAAAAAGTTCAAGTGGTGCTTGTATTATAGATAAAGATGCCGTAGGATGGCGTTGTTTTCATGCTAAAACTATAAAATATGAACATTCACGGGCCGTTGATTTTAATAATTTTTCTGTGCTTTTTTGTAATGCGAAAATAAAAACAAAACAAAATTGTCTTTTTTAAATATTATTTTTATTAACGTATACAATTTAAATGATAATAATAAATGTAAAATAAAATCAACAAATTACAATTTGATTCGTGTTTTTTATATCGTATACTTTTTAAATTGTGTTACGGCTTTTTTTTATTAATTTTCTATCGGATATTTTTTTACTTGTGTTACGGCTTTTTTTCTTATCAATTTTCTATCGGTTATTTTTCTTACTCGTGTTACGACTTTTTTTGTTGTTGTTTAACTAAAAAATTATAATCGTAATAAAAGTAAAAGTTGTTATGCTTAGATTTAGGGTTAGGTTTAGGGTTAGTTTTAGGTTTAGGGTTAGTGATCTGTTTGTTTGTAATGCTAAAATAAAAAAATTCAAAATCGTAAGCGTACTCGGACAGAAGAAAGAAACTCAAAAACTTTTTTAAACAACAAACAAATGTCTTCTTTTCTTATTAAACATGTTTATAATATTTGCTTTTTATTAAATTTACAAAAAAACCTGTACATTTGGACTTTTCTTACTGGATATTTTTCTCGTACTGCTTTTTTTTACTTCAAAAATATACAGACGGTAGAATCTTCTTTGTCTCGTGAATGTTACTAACTGTACATTACTTGACACATTACCTAATTGCAACTCAATAAAAACATACATATTTAACATTTATCCAACTAAAAGTTCAATACAGTACGTTGTAAAAAGTCTTATAATTATTGTTTTAAAACATCTGAACATTTCAATAGTTTAAAATATAAAAAAATCCAATGAAAACAACATTTCAATACAATTCAAATACAAACTCTCTCATCAAGCCGTAATTATTTTATAAATTGTGCGAATTCGTAAAATGTAATTGCTGCTTAGCGACATACATGCTGTACTGCGACGCGACATAGCGGCCTGCATTCTGTAGCACAACAAAGAAGTTGCATTGTAGAAAATGCGGGTTCGAACGTGTCGGCCATGGAAACAGCATTTTAATGTGTGTTTTGGCGTGAAAACTGCGCCACAGCATGGCGTCTTTAGCTATAAGATGAGTACCGTTCAAGTTTGGGTACCATAATGTCTGAGATATTTACTGATGGAGCCAAGTTGGTGGTTGGAAAAAAAGAGCACATTTCAACAATGATATGGATGAATGTGAATCCAAGAAAAAATTATTTTCCATTGCATACTTCACCAATAAAATTTATGTTCTAAAATTATAACATGAAGAATGTAATGTCTGCTATGGTTAAGTGCATAAATAAAATTAAATCCAAAGTCAGCACTTGCCCACCAAGAATTCTTACAATTTTTAGATTTCGAAAGAAGCTACAGTAAAAAGGTTTTTTGAATAAAAGACAAAATACACTTCAGAAGAGCTTCATAAAAATGAAAGGAAAACATGCATCAGTAAAGTATGGTTGTGTGATTTGTCATTTCCCATTGACATAATTACCCATTTGAATGCCTTAAATTACAAAAAAAAATCAATTAATAACCAAATTATGTAGACATGTTTAAATCCTTAAAAAAAAAATTGAAACTGTTTCAAAACCAGTTGTGTAACAATATTTTAATCAATTTTTTAATATTTAGCACCATTTTAATAATACTTATCCAAAACAAAATTATATCAATATTTTAATAAAGATGAACTATGAATTCCAAGAAAGATTTCTCTAATTGTGAAAGCAAAATATATATATTGAAATATTTTCAGATCCCTTCATGATATCGAACATAAATAAAATTTTGAAAAAATGCCACATTGACATTATAGAATTCAATGATGAATTTTTTTTTAAATTTGGATTCCCACAAATTACCATGCTTAATTGACAATATAACGAATGTAATATCATTACTTGGAGATACATATAGTGCAAACAATTTTTTGCAAATATGGTATTCCTAAAATCAAAGCAAACATTTCATATAATGGATAAAAATTTGAAGCACACCTTCAGCATCACCTCTACTACTAAACTGAACCAGATGTAAATTCTTTATCAAAATATAAGCGAGCAAATGTCATTAAATTTTTTATCAGATAAATATTTTTTTTATTACAAATAATGATTTATGTCATAATATGCAATAGTAAAAATAAATAATGAAGTTACTTCATATTTTAATTCACAAAAAATTTATGGCCCACATTTAAAAAGGGAAAAGTTGAAACCGGCCAGTCAGTTGACTAGCCTTATACTTACATACAAAAATTAATTTAGCATTACAACTACATCAAAAACTCATTATTTTCGATACTTGCATTTTTCTTTTGATAAAAAAAAAATCCCTTATCTTACAGATAAAATATCATACATAAATAAACTAAACAAAATTAAAAAAATACTCATAAAGATTTCATAAAAATTTTAGAATATACTTTTTTGCTAATCAAGGCAAACAAAAAACATTACTGATAATTGGATTAAGATTATAAGACAATTTTAACATTTACTTCAGTTTTGATAATTGATTAAATTTGATAAATTACAACTTAATAGTAGAGGTGGGAGTGGTGGCGAAAAAAAAAATTAAATGGTGCAAGCGATGTTGTATCCTGTATTTAACTCCCTCTATTGAGATGCAAGAGAACTTCTTTTGTTAAAAGAATGATTAGCATATTTATGAGGAGGTGTAAAATATATATGTAAATTATTAACAGTTAAATGAAAATAAGCTGTCTGATTTTCAACCATCTGTTCAGTATTAATTTTAGAATAAAGATCTCATAGCGAAAAATAGAGAAAACAACTCTAACAATATAAACAGTAATACTGACAGAAATATAAAGTTTTGATATTAAAAATGTATATTTTTAGAATCAAGTTGTTTTCATATATACACAATTTTAAAGAGAAAGAGAGAAAGAAGGCGAAAAAAATCAATATATTTGTACCAACAATTTTTATTTATTTGTAAATATATCAAAAGGTAAAAAGAGAAAAAATTAAAAAAAAAAAAACTCCACACATAAGAAATGAAAATGATAACAAATGAATTATTAAATATTAGCTGAGAAGAATGACAGATGGAGGAATAAAAAATAATTTATATTTAATATTACGATAAAAATAGAGCACAAAAAGTTTTAAGGAAAAAAAATGTTATAAAAGAATTAAGAGAAAATTTAATACAACAGATATTTAATAATAATATAAAAAAATCTCAATAATGAATTAGCAATAAAAATGTGCTTTTTATTTATTTATAATTGCTTAGAGAATCGCAATCCCTATACTATTTAATAAAAATTACCTGACCTATCTTAAAACTGTTTCTAATTAATGTACCATGATTATTTACACAGCACACAAATATATATATATGTAGGATTTTTATGGCTCAAAATATCTTAACAGTTGGAATATGGGATAATGAATGTTAATTCATCACTACAAAGTCAGAGCTTGGCACTCCATTGAAAATATTTATTTTAACTTCTCATATTTTAAGATACATCGTCCACTGCAACAAAGACTACGATTTTTGAAGTTTGACTTAAATTTAGGCAAGAGAATAACATAAAATGTACTTGATAATAACTTTCTTGGAAGCAGACTACTACTACTACTATTACTGTTAACAACAACAACAACAACAATAATAATAATAATAATAATAATAATAATAATAATAATAATAATACAGCAATAAATCTTAGTCCTGTCATCATGTTCATACCAAGAACTCCTGCTTCAAATCCTAAAAGTTTGCTCAATGTCATCTTTATTAAAGGTAAATTTTACACCTTATCAAAGATAGATTAAAACTTGATTACATAGCATACTTTTTTTAAAAATTCCATGTGTACACATAGAAAAATTTAATCACATTTATTTTTGACCAACATGAGAAATAAAATAAAGATGGCAATCTTGTTTTTAAAATTGTATAATTATAGTTCCGCAGCAAATCTTAGTTTTTCCCCCTTGTATAACAGTAGCTAGTTCTCAAGTTTCAAACCAAAACATTTACTCAATATCATCACTATTAAAGAATGCAACTCATGATAACTGGTCTTTTTCCATTTTCCCCAAGAAGACAGTCATGCTGACTGGCATTTCCCTCATTTTCCCAAGGTGAAATCCATGCTGTTCTAGTGATTTTCAATTTTCCCAAGATGCAATTCATGCTGATTGGTATTTTCCGTTTTCCAAGATGCAGTCCAAGCTGAGTAGTGTTTTTCATTTTCTCCAGATGCAATTCATACTGACTAGTGTTTTTCCATTTTCCCAAGATGCAATTCATGCAAACCTGGGTTTTTCCATTTTCTCAAGATGCAATTTATGCTAAACTAGTATTTTTCCATTTCCCAGAATGCAATGCATGCCGAATGGTGTTTTTCCAATTTCCCCCGATGCAATTCATGCTGAAATGGTATATTTCTATTCTCCTAGAATGCAGTTCATGCTGAAAAGTGTTTTTCCATTTTCCCAAGATACAATCCATGCTGAACTAGTATTTTTCCATTTTCCCTGGATGCAATTCATACTGACTAATATTTTTCTGTTTTCCCAAGATGCATTTTATGCATACTAGTGTGTTTTTCATTCTTCCAGGATGCAATTCATGCTGAACCAATATTTTTCTGTTTTTCCAATATTTTCTATTTTTTTCACATGAAACTTATGCAACTTAGCTATAAAAATTATAATACTCTCACCAAATGAGCTTAATTTTTATGGTACCATATATTTTCAATCATACTATCATGCATTTCCACATATTTTTCTCAATATCATATTTAAAAATTCTATGTAAGCTTAATTTGACATATGTACCATGTTATGTAATAATTTTTCTTTTAATTATTATTATTGTTAATGATGATGATGAAGCTTTTGGATTGGGAGTAAATATTATAAGATTAGAAATGATTGCAAAATGTAGATTAAAAAAATTGAATAAATTAAGAAGTAAAGAAATATTAGAAAAAAACTATAAAATGTAAAACTACAATTAAGACCATTCATTAGTAATTACTCTTAAATAAATAAGGCCATTCCAACTTCACAAGAAAAAAAATAGAGAATAAAAAGTAAAGATAAGTTTTGCAATATCTGTAAAAAACAACCACTGAAAAATATCATTAACTGTTCATCATGTTAGCAAACATTAACTTCTGCAGTAAAACCAAAACAATACTTTAAGATAGATCAACAAAAAAAGAAAGTGGTTTTACAATATCCACTCTTGAGAAGATATTATTTGATCTAAACTATGACTGATGATAAATATCAGTTCTGATGTTACATCATCAAATAGAAAAATTCCACCACTCACCATTAATTATATGCAAAAATCCAATAGAACCAATACTCCTGATTTAGATCAGCATTTCCAAACTTTAACATTTTTTTCTCTTTCACTTTTAACAATAATTTATCCAAATTCCTAAAGGTTCTGTTTTTCTGTATTTCTATTTTTCTTTACTGCATTTATTAGATATTCTAATAGGTAATTCACAATTTTGAATGAAAAATATGTCTGATTTGTTTTTCATCATTTTGTTTTGATTAATTATAAACTTATGCAGATTGATGTTGCAAAAAGCTCTCTAATAGTTATAGCTCTAAAAATTATTAATAGGAATGATTTAGCTTAGTAATAGAGTGGCAGGTTCAAAAGCTAAAGGTTCTTACATTGATTATTATTTATAAACCAGTGA
This sequence comes from Epiperipatus broadwayi, assembly GCA_028023455.1. Classification (NCBI taxonomy): domain Eukaryota; kingdom Metazoa; phylum Onychophora; class Udeonychophora; order Euonychophora; family Peripatidae; genus Epiperipatus; species Epiperipatus broadwayi. The sequence goes on along the minus strand of JAQFVV010012398.1, from coordinate 12,147,571 downwards.
TACTAAAAGTCTAAGTTAGTTAATCCAATGAAAATATCCTCAATCTACCATTTGAATTTTCATATATCATTAAGACTTTCCAAACAAATGATCATATGTTTATTATCAATAATGGTCACAATTTTGTATGCCTAGTAGAATCAAACTGAACTTCAGGCAGAGAGACAGCATAAATACAAAATTCATTCCCTTCTCTGTATTTTTTATTTTCTTTATTTCATATTCTTTTAATCCCCTGCAATATGTTTTTGTGCAAATGGGAGAGTGCTGACTACAGAGCTAAAGATCAATGGATCACACTTCAAGTGTCACTTACGAATGTCAGATGATTCCCTTATGACAAACCATTCAATTAATTATTTTATTTTTAATTATTTTTTCTCTTTATAGTATAATATGTTCTTTGCCTAAAACAGGTTGAGGCCATTTAAAAAAAGATATGATCAAGCAGTACAAATAATCATAGTCAATGAGATAATTGCCAATGTTACCACAGTTCTATAAGGTTTAGTGGCAGATTCTGAACTCAAGGTTTATGAATCAGAGTACCAAAAAAATCCATTCAAGTATATAATTTTTTATTGCTATCACTTTGAGAGCATAATTTATTATATTCTGTCAATACTCAAAGCATCACCAAAAACAATGATGAGTCCCTAGGATTACCTTTTCACCCATAAAATTATTTCCTTCTTTATTAAAAACTTGCCTTCTTTCATCATCACATGCTTAACTTTATAAACATTAAAATACTCTTATTCACTTAATTAAATTTCCATCTATTTTAAACCATATACATATTTTAACAAACCTGGTTGACATTTTCATATTTATTCAAGTGATTCTACTCTAAATAATCATCATTTTGTGTACATCCAATAGTAAATAGCAAACACAAGACAATTGATGATTATAATTTATATTTCTGTTTCACTCAGTTAAAGTTAAAATCATTTTTATTGGTGAAAGAAAATTGCAAAATTTTATCATTCCACAATTCTCTGTTAAAAAGTATTTCTATTTCATAAATTGTATTAAAATATAATAAATACACTAGCGAGAGGATCATTGTACAAAAATGATGACCCAAGACATTAATATATAAAATATATCACATCTCTATACACAATACTGTACAACTGTATTCACATTAAAATTATAAAAGGTGAGCCTAAAGTTACACATCAAGATATTTAAAATGATATATCCAAACTTCCAAATATTTTTGAGTTTTTTATATGTTTGATGTCCTAATATAATAATTATGTAATGTTAAATCATCAACAACCCTATATATATATATATATATATATATGTTGATGATATATATATATATATCTTGATATATATATATATATATATATATATATATATATATAGCCTGAAGGTTTCTGATGATGATATATTATTAGATGTGATATATTGGAATATTTCCATCATCTATGAGTGAATGTTGAATGTATACAAAATTTTAATTTTATTTAAACTTTCCAAATACAAACAACTTGTTAGTAATAACACACAAATAGACAATACAGGTTAGTAATAACACAATGTTTCGAGTAGCTCAGAATAGTTCAGTTGGTAGAACGTTTGTCTTAAATTCAATATTCAAGAATCTAAAGGTACGAGTTCAACTTCTAAGCAAATATTGTCACTGTGCATATAGGCCAGTAACACCCGAAGAAGAGGGGAGAATACTACTATTCGAAACATTATGTAATTACTAACCTGTATTGTCTATTTGTGTGTTATTAGTAACAAGTTGTTTGTATTTGGGAAGTTTAAATAAAATTTAAAATTTTCTATACATTCAACATTCACTCACAGATGATTGAAATAGTCCAACATATCACATCTATCAACAACACTAATCTTTATTTTCACTAAGTGGATTTTTCACACGTTGAAAATTATTTGAAAAAATGTAGATTATTGAAAAAATTGCAAATCTCAAAAACAAGTTGCAAGGACTATTTATCAGTTAAAATTATGATGGATGATGCAATGATTTCTTAAGCAACTGAATAATATCTAGTATCTGAAAGTTTATTTACTCTCCCTATCAATTTAACACCACTTAAATATATCAAATTATGCATATGAACTTTTCATCAGTTTGTATTTGATAAACATTAATGTTGATTTAAAATTTTTTTATTATGTAAGAATATATTATTAAATGTAAGCATTATCTAACAAATATAAATAATCTGAACAAGTAATCCAATTAGATACTCAAACTATATTTTGAGAATTATCACCGGAACTATGAAGTCCACACAACTTCCATGGCTTTTTTAACTGGCTAATAACACATGCTATCTCTTTAACACAATAAGAAAGACAGTTCCTTTAAAAAATTATTAAAAATCTTTTAAAAAAAGTCTACTTAACTCATATAATGTGATCTCTGTAATAATTTTGAAAACTACTCGGTTCTATACATGCCCAAAGCTTAAAATAGTGGTTATAAATACAACAAAGTGTCAATTATCACAGATCCAAACTGTGACTGTTTAATCCATTCAAATCTCATTCTGATCATGTGAGACTTATTAAATCCTAATAAGCCAATGAAAGTATTAGCTATTCCATGCAATATGAATTATTATTTTATGATTAGCTCCCCCCTCCCCTCTCATGGTTTTTTGATTTTTCATTAACTCTAAAATCTTATTTCTATTGCTGTATAATAAATGATTGTTGAAAAATTCCAGAGGGAAGCACCCTATCAGTGCAATGAACTATGTAGGAGCATACCACAAACAATTAAATCTTAATGCAGAAATTTGCGACCACTTGGTGATGTCAAAGTGCATTAAAATAAATGATAAATATGATTCAAGTATCAATTTACAGATATAATATAAGCCTTATAAAATAGTTAAACTGAATTAAAAAAAAAGTATGATTCAAACTTTTAAAGTGGAAAAACAAAGAAATAGTTATTTAAAAAATACTGTATAGTGATAGAAAAAACTGTAATTACAATGATTTGAAGAAACTAGAGTAGAAAAAAAATAGTTTGAATATGTGACACATTTTTCAGCTGCTTAGATTTTGAAGAAAACTTATGACAAAAATTACCTTACAACATAATTTTGTAATTAGCAAATGAATACTATTTTATATAAATTTAAAGTGCAAACTATATTCATCTGTGGACAGAAAAGCTATATACATAAAAATTACAGAGGCATACATACATGTGCAAATTATTTAAAAAAAACAACAACATATGATGTGTATGTATGTATGTATGTATATTGTAACGAGCACAGACGTTCGTTACATTGTTTTTTTTTATATATATATATTATTAAACAAGTTAAAATAAAAAGTTCGCATTTAAAAACTTTCTTTAAAAATTAAAAATTGAAATTAAAATATCGTCTTAAACTCTTATATATTAAGTCGCACAGATAATAAAAAATTATTAAAATAAAATTTTTATTAAAGAAAAAGGTATTTTTAAAACTAAATTTTAAAAAAGATTTGGAGATAAAATTATATCTCTAAATCTGTCTTTAAATATATTTTTGATTTGGAAAACAGGGTAATTAATTAGAAATGGAAATGATTGTTAATTAGTTAAATGTAAACCAGCCTTGAGCATTTAAATGAAATAACTTCAGTCAGATAGAAAGAAAACAATAGAAACGGATTAGCCAATGAAAGAAATCCATTTGGGAAATCGGACCTCAGCGAAAGGATCATTACATCCATGACGCAATGTTAATTCAATCCTTTGACAAAAATATAAAAAGGACAAGTTTTGGAAAGCATAAGTTAGTGACTGAAAATTGATTGATTATTGACGATGTAACAGCTAGGTGTTAGCGCTGGGGGGATTGAAAAAGACGCACAGCTTCAATCCCTTCAGTTCTGCTAAGAAAGAGAAAAAAATGGGCCATCGTTTCTTCATTGAGGACCAATTACACTAAAAAAAAAAAAAAAAAAAAATCTCCAAAGGATAAATAAATCGATCAACCGGATACGAATCTTCGGACGACGTGGGAATTCACGTGCAAACGGCAAGGAATATACGAAGATGAACTATTTCAATAACCGTAAGACTTTAAAATTTATGAACAGTAAATTAAAAACTTTCCAGATTTAAATGATTTCAATATTATTCTACCTGACCAACATTATTGTATTAATTAGTTATAATTTTATTTAATGTATTTAATTTGTAAAATCATTTCCATTTATTTATTTATTTATTTAATTTTGTTCTTTAAGTTTTATTATGATTTCTGTTTTCCGTTAAATTTATAAAAAAAATGTTAAACTTAAGTCGGGCGTGAATGGCTGTATCGATTTGTAAAGATATATTAAGGGAGGGTAATCTTGGGTTGTTCATTTCGTAGTTGAATTGGTTCAATGGATTGGGTATATTTATGTAATTAGTAGGTGTAATTTGAGATCCGCTACGGGCAGGATTATAGATATACGCCACACACCCTCTGTTTGCCTATGGATGGGTTTGTAAGTCGGCAGAATACCGCAGCCCATTCCTATGGAGTTTTTAGTTTATTGATCTACTTGCCCACAGATGTCACATCCCTGTGGGTGGAGAGTCAATGTCGTTTCTATTTCTACATATTGATCAGATGTACATTCCTGACAATATAGTTGTGTTGTCGTATCATGCTACATTGAATACATGAATGTATCAGATGGATTGGCGCCAGTTGATTGCGAAATGTGTTGCCTAAGGTTAAGTAGGGATAGAATATTTTATTTTCAAATGCAAATCTATGTAGTCGATTCAGGCTCGATCCTAAATAAAACTATTAAATTTAAGTTGTTTATAGATGCTTGCATAGATTGGTTATCGGTTAGGTATGTTTTGGGTTTTCATATTTGATCAAAATATATAGACATTCGATAAATAATGATACCTTACGGTGAGTGTCTCTAATGTATTTATTCGGATGTCCTTTAAGTTATTGGTGACGATGCAAGTATCTTACGATGAATACTAGAGGGTTTCTTATAATTCCCTATGCAATTGTCAGTAATCAATAATTTTGTATTTTGATCGTTTATGTTTACTTTGAAATGTTTTTGACCGTTGAAATCTATGTAACCGATCTATAGCAACATATTAAACAGGTTTATAAGCCCATCTGTGCGAACTTGATTAAAAATGTAAATTTATAATATAATAGTAACTCAATGTAAATTAAAGTAAAATCAAAGTTAAAAATAATGTTAAATGTTTAAATGTAAATCACTAAAATAATTTTAAACCTTATATATATGTGCATAAATAAATTTTTGTATGATAATTACTGGCAGTGGCTTACTTTATTCTTTTATATACTAGTAAATGATATTATTAAATCTCTGCTATTCCACTGAGCTAGTGACATGGGCTAACGACCGGAATCAAAATTTAAGAAAAAAAAAAATATATTTTTTTTTTGACTCACGTATCTGCCTACTCTATAAATTTTTCTAGGCTCAAATGCCTAGATGGCGCCCTTTGGTAGTGCGGTGCGGTGCGATGCGATCTCCCACTTCGTTTGGATCGTTATAATATATATATATTGATTTATAGAGCCACAGATATATACTCACAATGGTCACCCAATCAAATAACATTATAAATGATCACTGTGTGACCTTTCTTAAGTTTTATTTAGCATCTGACTTAAAGCCATGCAGATGTCCTCTATATCTGTCATCACAGAAAATAAAAACAAATATTGATTTTTTAATTTTATTTCTGTGAATATCATGATGTCCTTGAGAAAAAAAAATACAGTTGATTTACTCAAATGAAATATTAACTGTAGGAGTTTAACAGACTATAGTCATTGTATTCAACTGGCCTAATAAACTTGAAAAAAAAAAAAACACTGTGCAGAGAAATTTTAATAGTGATGTACATTTGTATGGATGTAATTCAGGCTCATGTGAATGGCAATATGATCAGCTAATTAATTTGGCTAATACAGATTTATTCAAATTAATAAAATAATATATAAAAAAAGAGACAGACAGATACAAGCACGCACAAATGAAGAGATTGCTCTAGTTTAATTAAAAACAAGAAGTCTACTAATATATATTAAATCTTCAACTACTGCACCTATTCACACATATGAAATATTTATAATTGCCAGACATCCTGCATATACAAAATGTATAATAAAGTAATGTAAATATTAATATATAAATGATTACAAATTATATATATTTATAATTATAGAAAAAAGTATTTTTCAGCACATAATTTACTCTTATTAAGCATTTGTCAGGATGCCCATGCATATATGAATAATAAATAATAATCTATAGAGTAGCTTAAAAAATGACAACTTAATGATTGTCATACATTGCTAATTTTCAAGCAGTCTGCAACTGTTGGAAGATAATAATCACCATGTTCATGTTTCAAATCTTTTTTAGTAGTCAATGGATATATTTTAACTTCTGAAAAGTGAACAATCATCTCTGTGTTCTTATTGTTAAATAAATTTTGTATATTGTTAATAATAACAGCCTTTTTTATCACACACACACAAGTTTAGCTAAAGATTATTTTCCATCAAACCTCATTTATAAATATACTTTCCCCTGCTATATATATTAAAGAGCATTAAAGTTTATAAAAAGACTACATTTAGGTACCCATTCACAAAGAAACATGCTGGGGTAGTGATAAATCTACAAAGCAAAATAAAAATAATTGATTCAGCTTTTTAATGAGTTTTTTTCCCCTGATTATTTAATATGATTAAATTTAAAACATTCAGAATTGGAAATCGTACATAAAATTTTGATTTTTTTAAAAAAAAAATCAGAATCTCAAAATGAAAAATGTAAACATATAAAGTAAAACATTTACATAATGGATGGTTGTAATTACTTATTTTCTTCTATAGAATGCAAAAACTTAGAAACACTGCATATTTATATATGACTTTTGAATCAAATATACTTAAATATTTTCTTAAAAACTATTGTTTATATTTAAATTCTCTTGAAAGAGACATTTATGAATTATATTTCAGCAACTTGAATTAAAAAAACAATTGGACATATTGAAACAATACTTTTTACTGTATTTTCAAAAGAAAACTGCAGTGTAATTAGATGGGGAGGTTTCCGGTCATCTTCTCAAAAAGCTATAAGAGTAAATAGTGTAAGTTTTCATTAATACACGCACAATTTCTCATTCAAAGATTAAATGCAAGCAATTTTTATTTGTAAAAATATGGCCTAAATATTTACAACCATCGTCTTATTTAGATTATTAAGTAATTGCAAGGAATATTACCAAAACTTCAAATTATACTTTGGAGGTGGGGGTGAGGTGCTATTTGGGAATAATACACTATCATATTATGACAATGAAATTTTGATAACTTTCATCCCTCTAAAAGATAGCCAATAAAGTACTATATGTATATCAATTAAAATATTATTAAATTGTCAATGTACCAATTACCACATTTTCTATTTTATTCTATATATTGTCACATGATGAAAATCAACCATATGAGATACATCAAGCGAGCAATAACAATTTTTATCAATTGTTTTTGAAATGAAAAACAATCCATTAACACAACTTTCTTCTTATTTAAATCCAAGTTTGAATGTATGAATTAGTTATACTATTTTAATAAATCCTATTTTCAACAGCTCATTAATATACAAGGCAGAGTTACCTAATACTCTTTTTTTTTTTTGCAAGTAACCTTGCACCCAATATATAAATAAGCATTATTAAAATAATATTACTAATTTATAAAATCAAATTTTAATATTAAATAGATCATAAAAGTATTATTTAAATTTTAATATGAAATAGATCATAAAAGTATTATTTAAATAAAAATAATATTGTTATACTAATAGACTGTTGATCATTTCAAAGGTAGTTAAAAAACAACAACCATGTATACCATAGAGATTAGATGATTTTTTCATCATATTGCAATATTTAAAATATAAAATGTGAAAGCTGGTGCATTGAAGCTTTAATTTCATTTTAACAGAATTTATACTTGCAATGTCAATTAATTGTTTATTATATAAATAAAAAACATTTATATAGATAGATCACATATATGAAGGCCTGTATTTATTTAGCAAAATCCACGACTTACAAAAAATAAAATCTACAACCGAAAGCAGATCTCATAATTACATTGTAAGAAAAAAAAACATGCAACTTGTACTTAAATAGTGAAATTTGCTAAGATTTTCAAAGCTTTTATTATTATTACTTTGTACACTAATGTATATATAATGCACTACATTCAACAGCAAAAAAAATATGATAATACAGAAATTTACAGGGTTAAATTTTGTCATATATGCCCACATTTAATGTTTATTCATATGACATAATTCAATGTTTATTCATTTAACTTCCATAGTGTTTTGTAGAGTGATCTATTCATAAACTGATGTTTATCGACATACTCAGTATTTTGCTGCAGTAGCTAAAAATAAATTGAAAGATAGACTGAGAATATAATAATTCTTATACTCAGGTAGATGACTAACCATTACATACATAATTCACTAAAATGGATAATGTATGTTTAATTAGCCATTTAATACATAACATCAAAAAATATTAAATAAAAACTTTTAATAAATTATATATGAATATATATTAAATGATAGGTTAAAAAAAGATTTTATAATTCTAAGTATCTTAGCAGATGAACAAGATCAACAAATAATAAGTAATAATTAGCATTTGCTTTCAATCTAACCTTAAAAAAAGACTTTATTTTTGAAAAAAAGAATACATAAATTATTCAAATTAATTTAAAAAAAGATAAGTTAATAATACAAGTAACCCTCCTATAACACTTCCTAGAAAATGCCATGTTATGTGAAATTGTGTCACATGAGACCTAGAGCAAGTATAAAAAGTGAGTTATGTTTTATTAAAAGCAAATTTTTTTTTAAAAAATCCATACAGCAATTTCATTTTTATTAAAAATATTAACATATATATGAATAAGACAAATTGAAAAGAAACAAAGTATAACTAACTATTCTCATTTTAATAATTTTAAATCAATAATTTTCTTATTTATTATTACTTGGTACAAACAAAACATAAATATTTTCGCTTGAATGATATTATCTTCATTCATTGAATACTTTGCATCATTTGCACCTTTTGCTCTTTAAAAAAATCTATAATTTTGGTTTTCAGAGTCTTTCAGAGGATAGATCTATGTATATATAAAAATGATTCTAGATTTTTAGATAAGCTTAGGCCTTCGTGTAATTTTTTTTAATGTTATTTTATTAACTTCACAATCTTCATCACTGCTGCTTCAGCAAATCCGCTCACCAATTTCTTTTTCCATCAATAAATCTTGAACATCATGAATAGCTATAGTCTCAAAACCATAATCTCCAATCGATTTAGCAAGTTCTAATAGGCTATAAATTTCATTTTCTGATGATTCAAGCCCATTTATGATGTCCAAATCTTTTTCCAACATACATTTAACATTGATATTTCAAATTCTTTCAATGATAAGGATATGGTTTGATATAGTACTTAATTGAAAATTGCTTCCAAGTTTCCATTACACCAATTGATTGCTATTTATGTCTAAAATCCATTGTAATAATCTACTAATGTAGTAAATTTTAAAGGCATAAATAACTTTATCCAATAGCTAGAGTAACAAAATAGTATTTGGTAGTAGAAACATTATTTGCATGTAGGGATGACTCAAATCTTGTGGATGACATGAGCATTATCTAATAGTAACAACACCTTGAAATTCAAATTCTTCTTTAAATAATTTTTAATCTCTGGCTCAAAATACTTTTAAAACCATTCTCTTAATAAATCTCCACTTATTCAAGCTTTTCAATTTGCTTTCGAATATACCCGTAAGGTATTTCTATTTACACCTTTAAGTGCAATAACATTTGATGAATTACTACACAAAGGTAGTGTTACATGATCTTTAGATATCTTAAATCCACAAAACCCAGTTTCATTGGCATTAAAACTTGACAAGTGAGTATTCTTGTTCTGCTATAATTTTCTTCTGGATATGTCCTGGCAGCTTCATAATCAGCTGACAGAAGTTTGCCTTGAAATCTTATGCTACGAATTGCAAAATGCTTTTTGAATTTTTCAAACTAACTTTTATTTGGAACCAAATCTGTTTGACAGAAGATTCTTCCTTTTCTTTAAGGTTTTTGCAAGTTCTTGTTTAATAATATTGCTGTACAATGAAATCCTTGTTTGGCAACTATCATTAATCCAAATGCTAAGTGTCATTTTCATTTTCTCAATTATGGCACATGGAGGATGAGTTGCATATTTTACAGATATCGAAGATACTACAGCAACACCACTCCTACTTTTCTTTTTCTTAATGGTTCGAACTATTGCTTCATTTAAATTTAGAGTTTTTGCAATGAATAATGCCTTTTCTTCTTTTATAAGATGACACAAAATTTGTATTTTTACATCCAAAGAAACAGAGAGGGTAGGGGAGAGAGAGAAAAGTGTCTTGATAAAATGAAATTCGTATTCCCTCTGTTGTATATATTCAACGATGTGATGATAAAAGTCAGGTATTCCTTCAATTATATTTTATTTTTGCATGTATGGATACATACGTATTGTGTGCTTATATTGTGTTATTTAGATTTCTAATACATATTGAAATAGTGGGATTTGAATTTAAATCTGGAAATGTTACCTACAAAAAAAAAAATTATTAGCTTGGTTTTAGCTCCAAAAATTTATTTTATCTCACAGCGAAACTAATGACACACATATATGTATATTATGTTAGTGATAGCAATAATAAGTTATGTATTGATAAATTTATTTACTAAAATTTTTATTTACTGCAAACAGTTTTAGAATAATCTTTAAACACCAACAAATAGAATATTAAACTACTGTTAAAGTGTGTGTGTGTATATTTATATGTTGGTATGATTAAACAATATTAAATTATACGTATAAAAAAAAACAACAACATTATTTTAAAATATTTAATTTATTTAAAACAGTTATTCTAATATTGATTATCGTTTGTGAAGTTGATGAATAAGAAGTATCAACTTTATTTAAATATATTTTGAATTCTAATTAGTAGATTTATGCTTTATTATTTTAAAACATATTATACAAATCTTGTAAAAAGCATTTTAACAGTATGGAACATTAATTCGTTCAATTCGTTGAAAAATGTTTCATAAAGTGAATGAATGAATGGATTTTACTACGAACAAGAAATTATGAAAACGGATGTAATTAAAAATTACGGAATAAAATGTCATAGAAACAATATCCAGGAGATGACGTATTAAGAACATTGATTTATTTGCATGTTCTCATTACAGATATATAAGGTTTACTAACACAATACATATGTTAAATAGTATAAGTATAGTGTTATACTGGAGTTTCTGCAATTTTCTGATTCTGTTAGACTGCAATGGGTTATAGGTGGCGTGTAATACGAGGGTTTCTGCAAATTCCTGATCGCGTTAGGGTAAAACCGCATTCTAGGAGGGTTATCTGTATTGTAATATATCGGGAGTTCTTACTGATCCCATTTTCATTCATTGCAAATAACAAGGTAAAAATTAACCAAAGATAATTTTATAATCTGAATAAAACCTGATAACAGTTAATATAGAGACACACATTCTTTTTTGCTCTTCTTAAAAATGTAGCTAGAAAATGTATGATTACATAACAATGTTAATGATTTTCGCTCTCAAGTCAATTTAACAGAATATATATTCTAATTAAATACACTTATAAATGCGGTGCAGTAATAAATATATTAAATATTTATTAAAAAAAAAAAATAGAGATTCCACTAAGAAGGAAATTTCTATTTCTCTGTTATCTCTTTTTGCCCCCCCCCCCCCCAAAAAAAAAAAAAAAAAGGGAACGTTAGCATATAATTCTATTTCTTCATTTAATTTTGGAACATAATAAATTATTTATAAAACGCGTTCTTTTCAACAATAAAAAAAAAAAGGAAAGAGTAGGAAAATAATCTAATGAAATTGATTAAACCTTTTTTTTTATATTATTTTTCATTTATTGATATACTAAATATTTCATCACAAATTATAACAGAATACAGATATTTTTGCTTACAAAATAAATTCAATCGAGTAAGATGTGGATCAGCCTGCTACTGAATCTTTTGAAGCTAGAGATTTACAAAGATGGAGGGGGGGGGTGATTTTAAAAATGGATCAAAAGTCAATGTAAAATAAAAGAAAATGTAGGGGATAGGAGGAAAAGTAACTGATTTAATTAAACTTTGAAAGATATCTGGTGACAATATCATACATTTCTTCTTTTTAAAGAAATTGATTTATTTTTTTAAATGTTGTTCCTTTTTCCAACCGAATAAATAAATTAAATTCTTAATAATATGTTAGTTTTAAAATTGTAAAAATCAAGGATGCAGATAATCATGTTTGCCTTCTATAACTTGAAAACTTTACAGATAAAATATTTTAAATAATCCATACAATCGTGTTAAAAGAATAAAATAATTGTATTTATTTTCAAATAAAAAACAAAAGTGCAAAATATAGTGCACTTTATATGCTAATATAATATTATATTTACGAGATTTATTTATCAAATAAGAAATGTAATCTTATTATTATAAATAGTATAGCAACAAAGTTTATAATAAACAACAATAAGAAAAAATACTGAATTATTCAAATTCACACTCTTTATCTATATTAATATACCATATTATATTCCCATCCCAAATTGAAACAACCATAAATTAAAAATCAAAAATAAATTCAAACATATTTCTAATACCACTAGTGATACAGAATAAGTCATACGATTTACACTAATCGCAACGTAATTTTTTTTTGCCTCAATTACTTTATGGCAAAAATATTATACATAAAAAAAAATTAACAATTTCGTATATATATATATCATAGAATCAAACATCAAAAGTTTTTTGAAATGATGAAACACCTCCATTATCCAATAATGAACAATATTTCTGTAGCATAATTTTACTACATCACTCTCATGCAAGATAGGGATTGGTTTCTATCAACTTTTAGCTACTTGTGAGTTTTCCTGTAAACCAAGATGGCAGTCCATATTTATGATAAATATACACTTTTGGCAACCACGAAAAATGTTTACAAAAAAAAAAAAAAAATTAAAACAGAACATATTTAATATTTACATTTAAATTGTTTATTATTACTGTTGTTTAAAAAAACAAAAACACTTTTTTTTGTATTATCTTATTAACAGAAAAATGAATAAAAAATATATAAATAGAATATTTACATTTTATTTATGTTAGTGGCATGCAATCCCCAATGGCCTCCAAAATTGCCACAAATGAATATTGTTGTTGGTGCAATTGATGCCATATAAATTCTGCTAAATAAGAATCGAGGTATTGTCGCACAGTACTCTTGTGATTTTATTTCACCATCTGATCAGCCCAAAAGTCCTCCAATGTTTTGCATATGCAAGCCAGTAGTTGAAACAACAAAGTTGTACCAGTGATTGACTTGGACATGTTCACTACATGCCTTAATTCAGGGGTCCCCAACCCTATGCCCGTGGGCACCATGGTGCCCGCAGACCATATTGTACGCGTGCCTGCCGCTATCTGAACACGATAAAAAATTATTTATCTGATACAAATAAATTTAATTTTTAAAATTTCTTATAAATTATTGTAGTATATTGTAATCAAATTGTAGGGCATACTATAATTTTACACCGTAAAAATATAAATGTTAATTATATATTAAAATTTTATTTTTGAAATAAATATTTTTTTGTACATTATGTGTATTATTAACAATATCCAACTATAAATTTACATTGAAAAAATAAATGGTGCCCACCAACTGGCCGGTATTATAGAATGTGCTCTTAAGTGTAAAAAGGTTGGGGATCCCTGCCTTAATTTATCACTTTTATATTCATTCTGAATAAAGTGTAGATCTGACCATGACATTTTTTTATCATATCCATAAGAATAACCACTGTTCTATCTGAAACAGTTTCAATAAAACACTCATTGGTATTTTCTAAAACTATTGAATAACCATTGTTGCAGAAGTATTTTTCCTTGTTGATTTTTGTACTTGATAAAAAGAGTTTCACTGATGCCAACAATTTTGTTAGGATGTCCGATTTTGCATGGAGATCAAAATAAAAGGCTAGATGTAGACTTCTCCCAGGTAATTGTTTCAATCTATGATGATGTGGTTGCACAAATCCACTATCCCTGTTTAACTGACATTATGTCTTTACTCCAGAAGTAAATAAATTTGAGTGCAGTCAGAAAATAAATTTTAGAAACAATATTCCTTTATGAAAAGATATTCTGTATAAATAAGATTTCACATTGCATCACCATTGCAAGGGTGCTTGAATGTAAAGTTTCATATCATGACTATTAATGCAGATTTATCTAGAGGGCAGGATCCTATATCTTTTGGAAATACTCCAGTGCATCATTTTCTATGACAAAAAAGAATCAAATTTTGATCACGATGACAATTTACCAAAAAAAACTGCTGACAAAAATAAACATGCTGAACTGAACTAAAATATGACCATGTTAAGAATGTTTTGTCACTTCCATGTTGTAATATAAGTAAAAAAAAAAAAGATTCTTAATGAAATTTATTACCTTTTTTTAATATAACAATCAATTTATTAATTTTTTTTAAAATATCCCCCAGTGATCTGCTTTTACAAATTTATATGCACTTGTCCATGAGCATTAGCTTGAAAAGCATAAGTGTATGCATATGCTTAAAGTTTAACTATATATAAGCCAACCTTTGCTCACCATGCTAAAATCAGGCTTCAATTTATTGTGTGACTGAGTTATAAACTATTAACTGAATTGTACAAATCTATTTGTTTCATAGCAGAAGAGAGATAAAAAATCTCATTTTCAACTGCCTGCTATTAAATACATAGTAAATTTTAAATTTACTGTAATAAATAGTCTATTATTCATATAGTGCAGACTGCGTATGTAATATTATGAATTTACATTCATTCACCCATGAGGATGGATTTGAAAAGCATAAGTATACACTTATAATTAGATCTTATATATATATATAAGCCAACTTTTTGCTCACCATGTTGGAATCAGGACTTTAATTAATAATTTATAATTCAGGCACAGAGTAGATTGAAGCTCTAATTACAACATGGTGAGCAAAGATTGGCTTATATATAACTGATGTTCACTGGCAAGTGCACGTAAATTCATAAAAGCACATCATTGGAGGTTTGATTCTTCTTTATAATATTACTTATGCAGTCTGCACTATATAAATAATGGACTATTTATTACAGTAAATTCAATATTCACTACACATTTCTAATCTCAGATGGTTAAAATGAGATTTTATCTCTCTCCTGCTACAGTACAAATAGGTTTGCACAATTCAATTAATAATTTATAAATCAGACCACAATAGATTGAAGCCCTGATTTCAGCATGGCAAGTAAAGATTGACTTATATTTAGATAAGCTCTAAGCATAAGCATTCTTATGCTCACAGGAAAGTTGCATGACCAGAAGTTTGTTCCTTCTTTATATTACATATGCACTTTGCACTATATAAATAATAACTTTTTTTAAATTAAATTTAACAATTAACACATCTTTGGGAGATTGTAGGTCCTTGAACTATATTTACCAAAAATACAGGCTGCCATCTTTGTTTACAAGAAAACTAACAAGTATCAAAAATTTACAGATCTTTGCTAAAGGCTGTAAATTCAACTGCAGAAAAAAAAAAAGTAAAATTTTGAAATAAAAAGATAATGAAAATACTAAATCATATTTAAAAACAGTTTAAACATATTTCCATTCACTGCAAAATCTGAACAATCACAAAGCAATTATTGAATTTGGAAAAAAAATTCAGCATGAAAAAATCATTAGCCATATATAATTCTTCATAAAAGTAAACAAACAAAATGCAAAGTTGCATTGCAGCTATTTACTGTTAAATTAAATAATAAATATCATCATTGATAAAAACAACAACAAAAAATTAAAATCTTTTAATTCTATCATAGAGTATATTACTATATTATACAGTACAGTGGCTAGCAGAAGGAATGAGCAATGTGTTACATAATTGTTTCAACTAGATAAGTACCTCAAATATTTTAAATGGCTTGGCTTAAGATTTTTTGGTTTCTTGTTTAAATTAATGGAAAAATAGTATGAATTACATATATGGATTTGTTATATCATTTTATAGAACTTTTTTTGAACTTTCAAATGACTGTCACCATGATATCTGTAGGCTTTATATATATATATATTCCTTAAATATTTTTTAAAGTATGTACTTTAAAAAATTTCTTTATCATAAATTAAAAATGAATATTGGAAAAACTGTTAGTGTTTTATAAAAAAAACTGATAGTTATTGTAAATCTAAAAAATATCTATACTTTTCATTAAGACAAATCTTTTTGTAATAAGATAGAAATTAATAAAGGCTCCAATGTATTATTCCAAAATTATTTTCTAAAAAACAAAATTACATTACTATTTATTATGTTATTAAAAAAAGAAAAGAAAAAGTTTATCAATAATTTGTGCCAATAGTTGGTCATACATGTAGATATTCACAAGTGTATTTGCATGTTCGATTATTGCTTATCTAATATTTATTTTATTTGACTTGTTAGAGAAAAAATAATACTCTTCACACACTTTCAGTATTGATGGACTCTACATAAAAAATGAATTATAGATTTTCATTTTCTTAATATCACTGGCATGAATTACAAAAAGAATCTAAATTGCTATATACTGTAATGGTAGAAATCTGAGTTAAATTTTTTTTTGTGTTCTGAGTTAAGTTTAAAATCTGAACTTTATATGTGTATTTTTTTTCTCTTTCATTTCTAAAAGAGGAATTTCATATGTACAGTTACAAATCATTTTGATTTTTTATTTTATTTTAACAAAAAACTTTGATTTTGATTACATTATTCTTTTGATATCTATGATTTATTGTATTCATTATTATTTAAATATTCAGATTATGAAATATAATTAATGTTGTAAGGATCTGTTTTTGTTTTCACAACATATGTTATTGGGGAATGAGTTATGGGCAAAATATTTTTATTCAAAGTGTAATGCCATAATATAATATAAACAGAGATGTATGTTTATTTTGTGTAAAAAAAAAATATCATTAGTGTTGTTTTAATATATGTGTATTATTAGTATTTTTTGATATGGAAGTTAATATATATTTTTTGTTATTATTATTGTTTGTTAAGGTTGGACTTTGAACTAAAAGCGCTGTTGGATTTAAAAGGTAGAAAAAATTTTTTGGATTGCCATTGAGATGTGATGTCAATAAAAATCAACAACAACAATATACTTTTTTTTGGATAGAAATACAAAAGTAGCTGTTGATGAAAAAGCATTTTTGGTTCTTCTTCTCCTTACGTTTTCTGTTTATGCTTGTATTATCCCAAATCAGTTTTATTCTGCTGTTTATTTACCAATATGATTTGATCAGATAAAAGAAAGAATCAATTATTTTTATTAATATAATTTATCTATTTAAGAAGTTGATACTGTAAAGGTATATAAATATGACATTACATTAATTTAAAATAAAAACTTTAAGTTCGCAAATAAAAATAAATTTATTAAAAGCTAAAATTAGAGTTGTTAAACGTATATATTCGCACAGATGCAAAACTTTAAAAATATTTTTTTTAAAATAAAGAAAAAAATAAGTATTTGAACGTACTTTTATATAAAAAAGTACAAGATCTAAAGATAAAATATTTTTGTAAATGGAAATGATTTGTTTATTAATTATCGAAAAGCAAACTAGCCCTTGGGGCTCTTATATAATTAAAAAGTCAGAGGAAAGATATAGATAAGAGAATAAAAAAAATTAGTTTGACCAATGGAAGCACCAAGCCTCAGCTCAGACCCTAATGAAAATGATGGATTAGTGATGTTTTGTTTGTTGAATTCAGAGGATGATTATAAAAGGAAAAATATTGAAATTAAGGACAGTGCCAGACAGTTCCAGCTTGATTGTTTTTGAGAGGTGTGATAGGAATGCACATATCACCCTCTCTCTCTATTTTAAAAAAATGAAATGACTGTGATAGCGGAAGGGAACCAGCTAAGGCCACATCCAGAATATCAGACCGGTCTTCCAATGGGGACATCGTGAGAATTGGCACCAAGAACCGTGACCCTTCTACTGTAAGCTATTGAACTAAACAATTTTAAAATTTAAAAGTAATTAAGAACTTTTGTCAAGATTTGACAAGTTTAATAAACAAGCTAAATCTAATTTTTGTAAAATGAACTATAATCTGACTTTTCCAAATCAATTATTGTTTATTTTTTTTTTACAATTAAGTTTGCTAAAAATCATTTCCATTTTTTTATTTTTATTAATATTTATTGTAGAAATTATTAAATGCATTAAATTTAAGTTGGGCATAGACGCTTGCATAGATTCGTTCACGTTTAATTACGTTTTTGTTTTCATATATGATTAAAATATATAGACATTCAGTAAATAATGATATCTTACGTTGAATATCTAAAATGTATTTATTCGGATGTCTTTTTAGTTATTGGTGTCAATGCAGCATCTTATGATGAATGCCATATGGGTTTCTAGTAAATTCCCTCTGCAATTACATCAATGACTTTATATTTTGATCATTTATGTTTATGTTGAAATGTTTTTGAGCATGTAATCTATGTAGTCGATCTATACTCAACATTAAACAACAAACTTTTATAAAATCCATCTGTGCGAATTTATATAAATGTTAAATTTAAGTCGGGCATGAATGGCTATATAGATTTGTAAAGTTATATTAATTAATTAGGGGAGGGTAATCTTAGGTTATTTGTGACGTAGTTAAATTAGGTCAATGGATTGGATATATTGGTGTAATTAGTAGATGTAGTATGAGGTTCGCTACATGCAGGATCTCCATTATATGCCGCACTACTTTTTGTCTATGAAAGGGAATAGTAAGATGAAACGCAGTCCCTTCCTATGGAGTTTTTATTTTTATTGTTCTTGCCGACAGATGTAACATTCCTGTTTGGTTGAGAGTCAATATCTTCTCTAACCATACTGTTCAGATGTACATTCCTGACAGTATAGTATTTAGTGCTGTCGTATTTTCATGCTACATTGAATACATCAATGTATCAGATGGATTGAAGCCGGTTTGACTGCGAACTTTTGGCCTAAGGTTAAATAAGGGATAGAATATTTTCTTTTCAAATACAATCTACGTAGTTTATTCATACTCGACAATCTTAAAATAAATATAAAATTCATCTGTGTGGATGATTTAAAATCTTAAAATAATAATTTAAATTAAAAGTTAATATTAAAATCTAAATAATAAATGTTATTCCTCAATATATGTGCGTAAATAAATATTGTTTGTGTGTTAATTATTGGCAGTGGCTTTTATTTTTTTTATATTTAAGATATAAATTAAACAAAGTTATATATTATTATCTCTGTGTCTCCACTGAGCTAGTGACTTGGGCTAACGATCTAAATATAAAATAAAGTGGGATCTTAACAGTATGTATCTGCCTACTTTATAAACTAGGCTCAAATGCCTAGATGGCACCCTTGTAGTGCAGATGCGTTAAGACTCCTTTTCAATCTGGACCGTTATAATACTAATATAAAGAAAATTATGGAGTAGATAAAATATATTATCTAAAGAGACTGCAGAGAACTGAAAATTCGGGAAAGTATACAAGACCGGTGATGTTGAAATAAAAGGGTTGTAATTTTGTAGTAAAGTTAAGTTTTGGAAATGAACAAGAAAAGTTTGTATAGACTTTTGGAGATATTGATATTTAACAGTTAGGTGTAATAAGCCACCTTTAATAATCAATAAGTTTTAAATAGAAAAAAATTATTTGTATTTTTAACAAAAATAATCATTTTTTAAAATCAAAACAACACATCTATTTTTGTTTTTAACAATAAAACAAAACTGTTATTATTACTATTATTTTTTACTTGAAATGATTACAAACAGAAAACAAAATCTTTGCATCTACCCTGACAAACAATAAAAAAAAAAAAAGAGGGTTAGGTGGGCTTCTGCATAAATAGATACTTTGTTTTTAAAATTACATTTCCCATACATGTCACTACATTTAATAGTAATAATTCTTAAAATTTTATTTAATTACATGATTTCTATTAAATAAATACTAAATATTACTATTTGTTCTTTTATATAGATTAGTACATTCACCTATCATGTTCATGATGTGGGATTTAAGTCTGGACTATGTTAGCTTAAATGTTTTTTTAGATAACCACATGCTTAGAATTTTTCTTCCATGTAGGTGACCATAGACTTTCCAGCTAGCCATTCAACATGTGATCAATAAATAGATGTCTAATTATTATTAGTTAGAGGGCAAAGACCCCAAAATAATATGGGTCACTGATAAGTATCAATGTGTTGAATGTAAAAATAAAATAGGATTGCAACGATTCTCCCCATTAATGCATGGATCATATTCCTATAGAGACCACTCATGATTGCTTTTATTTTAAATATACAACTTTTTTACATTCCTATATATAGATTTACCTCTTAAAATTTAAATCATTCATTCTTGTAATCATTTTCTATCTCAAATGCAATTTTATAATAATCCTTTTTCCTTTCAATCTATACACTATATTTCCTTTTCAAAATATTTTTTAAAAAACAATTTAACAAATACTTTTTCAAAATCAATAAAACAAATAAATGTTAAATGCTCTTCATTCCCCCCCCCCCCCAAATCTCTATATTATACAACCTAAATGATATAACATTTTTGAATGTAATTTTCACTACCCCAATCTCAGGTGATTGGCTATCTATATTCATTAAGCAATGATGAAGATAAGTGTAAGAGATTGTGATCTGGGCCAATTGTGCATTTTGAGGATCATACATCTTTTTCACATCTTTGATCATATGCTTATGATTATACTCCTCTACAAGGTGTTAAAACTGGATTCAAACCAGTCCCTACTTTGTGTAAAAGTGGTGTAAATGAAAATTTATACAAAAATATTATTCAATAAATAGCTAATATGAATTATATTTAAAACAGGCAAAACTCACTATATATATTGCCACACACAGCAAGCTAGAGTAATCAATGGATGCCAGAAGGCTTGTGCATAAAATCCCCATCTAGTGCCTACTCCCCCAATATCCCCAGACTAGTTTCTGGTTTATGGCCTTCATCAGTGAGGAGCCTTGGATCTGAGAGCCCTGCATCTGGATCTTAGAATCTAATGCAACCATCCAGCAAACACCTTTATCTCCATTTAACTACACCTTAATGTTTTCAATCCAAGCCGATTAGCTCATATAGTCATATGGGTCTGAACCCAGTTCAGTACCCATACATTTTGGTGTCTTTGGTTCTTTAATAACCATAGCCACCACTATCCTATTAGGCAGGGTTGGTTTTAAGCCAATAAACATCAAATGACCATCTCCTCTTATGCTTGTGTATAACTGTTGTTAAAACAGGCAAAACTCACAATATATATTGCCACACATAGCAAGGTAGAGGAATCAATGGATGCCAGAAGGCTTGTGCATAAAATCCCTATCTAGTGCCTACTCATCCAATATCCCCAGACTAGTTTCTGGCTTATGGTCTTCATCAGTGAGGAGCCTTGGATCTGAGAGCACCAGATGGGAATTTTATGCACAAGCCTTCTGGCATCCATTGATTACTCTAGCTTGCTGTGTGTGACAATATATATAGTGAGTTTTGCTTAATAGGATAGTGGTGGCTATGGTTATTAAAGAACCAAAGCTACCAAAATGTATGGGTACTGAACTGGATTCAGACCCATATGACTATATAAGCTAATGGGCTTGGATTGAAAACATTAAGGTGTTTTCAGTTTAAGACTCATAGTTTTGTAGTTAAATGGAGATAAAAGTGGTTGCTGGAGGGTTGCATTAGATTCTAAGCTCTAGATGCAGTGCTCTCAGATCCAAGGCTCCTCACTGATGAAGGCCATAAGCCAGAAACTAGTCTGAGGATATTGGATGAGTAGGCACTAGATGGGGATTTTATGCACAAGCCTTCTGGCATCCATTGATTACTCTAGCTTGCTGTGTGGGGGCAATATATATAGTGAGTTTTGCCTGTTTTAACAACAGTTATACACAAGCATAAGAGGAGGTAGTCATGTGATGTTTATTGGCATAAATTATATTTCTTATAATTCCACCTTTTTCTTCAACAAAATAAAACTGTTATTTAAATAAATAAATCCTTCTATCATACAAATAATTTAGATAGGAATCCAGAAGGGGATAATAAAGAAAAATTTCTTTATATAAAATTTAAGATGTAAATAAGAGAATATATTTAATGGTAAACATTTTGTATAATTCAAATGCTATAGTGTAAAAATTTGTAGAATTAATTATTATTATTTTTAAAACAGAGGATTTTCCTTTCTATCACAGTAAAATATTTTATGGCTCATAATTTTAAAATGCATAAAATTTTGACAAAAATTTCTGGCTTGTTGTAAATTAAGATTAATTTTGTTTCATAAAACATAATTGAAGCATTTTAACATTATCTGTTAATTATTCCGAATTGTTAATTTTTATTTTCATTTTTAGGAATTAAAAAGATGTTATTTTTAATAAATTAATTTTAACAACTTTTTTAAGTGTAAATTCTTTTTTAATGTAAGGTTTTTCCATTTTGGCAAGCAAATACTAAAATATGAAATAAAGTAACTCAATGCCTTAATAAAAAACTGCTTGTTAGATATTTTAGACTGTTTATTTTAAATTATCTATCTTATCTTATTTCATTTTTATCTACTTTTTCCATATAAATCATTTAAAAGTTCATCCCATCTTATCAATACATTTACCGACTTTTCTGTTTTGCATCAACATCTCATTAACTTCTATGTTGATTTGTGTTATCAGATTTTAAGCTAAATCCTATTTTTTTTATTTGTAATTCCTCTATTATTTACTATCTCCCTTTCAGATAAACTTGCTTTTCTTTATCTACTTTTTAAACATTGTTTCTACACATAGTTTTACTTTCTGCAATATATATATATTTACCACTTTATCAATCATATAAAAAACCCTTCAAATTTCTATCCCATTGTTTTTAATTATATTCACTATCTATGTTTCTTTTAAACTTCATAACTTTTTATTAGATTTCAGACAACACTTTATCTGGAGGTGGGGAGAGCTTCTGTAACAACTACAGTGTCACAGTGAAAAAGTGACTAGTTATTTCTCCAAGCTATCTGCAGCTTCATCTTTGGATACAATCTCCAGGAGCAGAAGTAAAATAATGTTACTTCTTCCTGTTATGACTATTATTTAACTATTTCTATTCTTGCAAACACTTATGTTTACTATTGTTATTTTGATTATTATTATTAGCATTAATACACTGAAATCATTCCAACTGGGTTTAAGGTTGCTAATTCTATTGTGGTATCTGATTTTCTTGAGAAAATATATTACCACAACATGATTAAGTAGCCAAATCAACCTCATAGTTGCAAAATAATTATATATATAAAAAACACTACTGATCACTATAAAGATCTATATGACTATTACAAATCATAATCATTAAACAGTGAAATTTTAATGACAAAATGAACTCATATTTCTATGGTATTCATTGCCCATATGTTGTGTCAAAGGCCAAATCATAATTTTTCTTTGATAGTTAGAGTATCCACATTCATCTGTCCAATGCACATTATAGTCAAATTGTCACTACACATTTACCTTGCCTTCAACAAAACTCAACTGATGCTTCAATTAAGAATTATAAGATAAAAGAAACATCATGGTGTTTTTGGGTCTTAAAATTCAGAGGTAAAAAGCTAATAAATCCCAAGAGATTATAAAAGACAGAAAAATACCATATATGAGATGGATGAATGAAATAAGAAAGTTTGTTGGTGTGATATGGAAAAGTAAAGCTATGGAAAAGAGAAACTGAATTGAACTTAGAAAATCTTTCATTGTACAGTGAATCAATAATGTTTAAAAATGATGATTACTCACTGACTAATACTGGATAGCCTGTTAGATTGACTATATAAAAAAAAACCTTGATAAAACTTAAACTTATTTGTGTTATAAAAAATGTTCAGGATTACTTGGCCAGAGACTTGAATAGCATAGTATTAATAAGTCATTACAAAAACATGCAAGTGTTTGAATGCATTAGCAATCCTGATCATAATTAAACAAGGCTAACATACAATATAGTAATAGAGAAGGAGTATCTTTCTGTGAAGTAATTACATATTTCCCAATCACTTTGTGTTCAAGTACCCCTGGTGAGAAAAACATATCAGAAAGAGACAGGTGGTGGTTCTGGTGATAGCAATAGTTAATAATACATGATTGTAAAAAAAATGTTTTATTTCGTTTTTTTTTTTTAAAAAAAAAAAAAAATTCTATCAATATTTAAATAAATTTACGATTGTGATAAAAATAAAAACTAATCCAATTTATATTATCGGCTTAAATTATTGCATTATTGACTTGATTTAATTATAATACAATGGGTTTTTTTTAATAGTTATAGGTGAATTATTTTGTTTTTGGTATATTAAATAATTCAATTATTTATTATATGAAAGACATTTTCTCTTCATAATTGTGGACAAGATACTGAGATAATAAAATGAACATAATTATAAAAGAAACACGATCACAATAACTACCTACACGTTAATAAATTATTTTCATTCTATTCATCATACTTTAAACATTAATGTAAACCTATATATAAGATCCTCTTCATCTGATGACAATTAGCAAATCTGGAAACCGCTGTTTCAAAGACTACTTATATTCTATGTAAAATGAGATTATGGGAATAAACAAAGAAATGAGTGAGGTGATCTTTTATTAGAACTAGAGAAATGTATTTAGCAATGACATTCCTAGGGAACAATAAATTACTTTTGGCAATCCCAAGCTAAACTATTTGTTCTAGTAGCCAATAATAGCCTTTTTTTGTCTTGAGTTTACTTAGAAACAAATAATATCTCTAACCCAATGACTTATATAGATTTAAACTTAGATATTTATATAAGAATGAAAATTTAGAAGAATCCCATCTTCTCTGAAATGTCCTACAAATATAAGTTCATCTCCTGAGAATTTTAGTAGTTTAGCTTGAAGTTATCAAAAGTAATTGATAATAGATTAGCAACATTATTGTTAAATAATATAACATGAAATATTCTTATTTATTCATTTATTTAAATCAATTAATAGTGAAGCTTGGATATATGCTGCATCAATATAAATTACTTTAATTATACGCTATTCAAAAAAAAATTGTAAACAAGCAAAAAAAATATTAAAATTCAAAAAGTTAATACATCTTATGATACAGCAATATCCATTTTTCTGTTTTGGGGAACTTTACATGATCATGTTTATTATTAATGCCTATTACACTGTAAGCATTTATATTTTGTGAATCCCTTCCTAATTTTAATGTGATACAATATTTTATGAAATGTTTTCTAAGCATAACGCAAAAAAAAAAGTTATAAATTTAAAAAAATTAAATGAAAATTGGCAATGGCAAGTAAGGGTAACAACTGTATAGATTACAAATTTGATACAAATTTAAAAACATCAAAGCAATTAGAGGCCATAATGAGATATTCACAGCATTTCTATAAGGCAAAAAAAAAAATATTAAAAAGAAATACAATATTGTTCAGAAATTGCTTAATTGCAATAAAAATCACTATTCATTTTATTATTTATTATTTTATTTTTTGATATGCGAATCACTGAACACACATGTTAAATATATATGTAAATGTGCTCCCTCAATTTATTAATAACTACATTTTTCTTGTTTAAATTTTGTTTATATTGTAATCTTAATTTATATATGAAAACAGTATATATAAAAAAGCATGTTATAAATACACATGTTAAAAATTAGTGTATATCTGTAATGCAGAAAAATAATATCATTCTATGGGAACCAGAGTTTATAAACAATATATGATATATTCAAGAGAATTCTTGAAACAAAATATAGTGGATATCTATCTATATAAAATATTTAAATACACATATATTTTCTATACTTAATCTAATTATAAGGGACATGAACTCAGACTTTCAAATTCCCCACACCGATCCAATCTAGCATATACAAGCAATACACATGACCACATACATGTTAAAGAGACAAATAATCCTCAATATAATCCCATCCATAAAAATTATAGATTTCTCATCACCCAGATGACAATGGCTACCAGGAGTTTAAGAATATTAAATCAAATGACTAAGAAGTTCACATAGATGATCTGTAACATTTTTGCATGTTGCTCTAATTAATATCTGATTTTATAGGTTGAATAAATAAAAGCATTATCATATTAAAAGATGACAGGATTGTTTAAAAACAATGTTTAAAGCATAGAATATTTAAATAATCTGCATCAGAAGGTTATCCATTCAGATTAATAATTATATCAATATAACAGCATGATATGCTATACATTTTAGAGAAGATATCTGATCCTTTTTGGGGAAAGGGGGGGGTCATAAATAATATATTTATAGACAAGACACATTTCAAATCTTCACATTATTCAAATCAAAATTGCTTTAAAATGGTATATCATCCATAAATGTTCTACTTGGAAAATTCACAATGAATTGTATTCGCAGACACTGGAATGTTCAAATATTTGTTGTCTTAAGAAATGGTGTTCTGCTGTATTTTTTTTTTTTGTTGACAATCTGAAACATAAGATAACTGGATATCAACAATTAAAATGCTAATGTCAGGAATATGCATTTTCACTACTTGGCTATGTTAAAATCTATTGTTTGAAAGCAAATGATAACACCAACAATTATTGATAGTCATTTGTCACAATTTAAATTTGTCATTTAATACAATTTATTTTAGCATCTCGAAATTAGAGCTATTTCATAAACTTTAATGAGTTCTCTACATTAAGATGCTCAATTTATGTTTAACATTATGCCAGAAAATACGCTCTAGCATTAGCACTTCAATATAAAAAATAGTCTTTTACTTTTAAATCAGGTTTATAGATATAATTTATTTGTTAAAATTTTAACTTTTTAAAAATCATATATTAAAATAAAAAAACTGTTACCATCCATGGGGGGGGGGGTTCTTAAAATTTGTTTACAAACCTAGATTGAGAAAATACTTCTTGTTATGTAAACCATTTTCATTGTAATCAGTGTTGTTTATGATATTTATATATTAATATAAAAAAAATCATAATTATTATAAATATAAACACTGAAAGTGTAATGGGAATTTTCATGTAAATACTAGTAGATAGATTTCAGCTATGAAATAATTAATCAAACAACCAATTAAAATTGGCAAATATGCAAACTGAAATTACACCATCTGGCATAGTAGTTTTGTTATAACATAAAAAAAGCTTATCTAGATAAATATAAAGAAATTCCATTATTCTTTCAATGTACCACCAAATATTGTCTTATATATTGCCATGCTTTCCTATTAAAATAAAATATTGTTTGTTTTTCTATCACAAATTAACAAGGATAGAAACAAACAAAACTGATAATTTTTGAATTTTTTTTATTATGAATAATAATATATTAGTGAGTTTTATTAATAAATTAAATTATTTTTATTATGGCAAAAGTAAGTGAATTTCAGTCTGATTGATCACATAATTATTCAAAAAATAAGTTGAAAAATATGCATTTGACCTAATCAGTTCTTTTTTTAAAAACCTGAATGCATTTAAAATGCCAAAGTTAGAATTTGCACTATTACCTTTTTCTTTTTTAAAGGCAGAGGTAAACCATAGTTCAATATTTTTAGAAATGATATCTCTCTTCCTGCTATTTGGAAGGCTGCAACATATGACAACTAAAAATTATTGGCTTACAGAACATCATTAACAGCTATCTAATAAGATTAAAATGAGATTTTTACTTTCTAGCTAAGAATAGCTAGATATCCATTTACTGATTACTAAATAAATAACAAGTTGTAATAAGGATCATCTACTTGAAGAAAAAAAATCCCAAATTTGCGATTTGAAAAAAAATTCCCAAGATTCATTCCAACGGACTCAAATCGCAAGTAAGGCATGGTAGCGCACTAACAGTAACTATTATAGTACATTCATTTTTTTTTTTAATTATTGAGTTAAAAAATAATGATAAAAAAGACAATAATTTTAACATTTTAAAGTCTTTTATAACACAAGAGCTACAATCTACTATAGAGCTGCAAAATAATCTCGACAAAGAAATAACTATTCAATGCAAGGCAGATTCTAATAATAATAAAGGACACCAAAATAGGCACAAATGTTCTGTATATTTAATATTCACTTATTAAAAAAATATGAAAAAGATTTGTTCAGAGTACTGATAGGACTAAAATCACTATTGATGCTATATATCCAAAAACATTTTGACATATTATATATATATAAAATTATACAGAATACAAAGAAAATTTTGTTAAGACGATTTATAATCACGTTTTTTCATACTCTGTGTTTAGAATAAGTCATCAAGCTAGAATGTAGCATTACATTTCTATTAAGCATGATAGTTAGATATCACTTAGGGGCCTATGACAAGAAAAACTCAAAACATCATAAATGTGAGATGTTTTTTAACTTACTTAAAAAATATTAATACTTTTTAATGCTTTTTTCTCACTAGAAAAGATTAATTTCCAATAACATAATCTATTTGTTTATTTCAGACAGTTTTTACTGTTCACTTTTTTTCCCAATTGTAATCTGTGTAAAATAACATTTTACATTATGAAAGTATATTATACAAACAATAACAATATATATATATATAAAATTATATTTTGATACTCTGTCATTCTAAATATTAATGTAAAAAAATACTAAAACAGAATGTAAATATGAAAATTATAAAGATTTATTGTACCAAGTACACTCTCAACACTTTCACATCATATTCATGGTTAGTCTGCTGAAAATATTAATTTTTTTGCTAATATGAATGCTATTTGATTTTTGGTTCATTACATATTCATTTTGTGTAATGAACCACATCTTTTTTATTTTACATTTGGCAATCATTTCTTTCTTCTCACATAATTTTGATAACTTCTATATCACAACTATGGCTATGCTTTCTTTCATGATTATGAAAGATGGATGAATTAATAACTTAGTGCTTAATCTTAGATTTTTTTATAAATTAATGAATGTAGAGTTATGCTAGATCTAAGATTTTACCTGATATCACCATAATATACATATGGGCAGACTGATTGGCTGCAGTTTACAACATAGACCACAATGGGTTGGTACAATGTTAAAATTTTGTCGTTTGTATTGTTAATTACCCATACATGATAAACATGGTAAAGCAATCCAGCTTTTATTATTTGTAAGATTGATCATTTTATTAATTCTGGTTTTCAATTATCTATATGTCTATGTATAGGCATTCTGTAATACCCAACCTTTATCAAATCAGCAACATAATGTTAAATGTTCTCAGTTCTATCCAATTCATATTGACACAAATAAAATCCTGCAAATTTATGAGACATAGGTACTTTAGATTTTACATCTATTTATCTTCTAATATGGGGAGGCGGGTTATAACCATTTTATATTGGAGTGCATTATGTGTCCTCTTTAATTTTAAATCCAGATACTGAATTAGATTATTATCTTCTGATTCAACTGTCCAATTCAAGCCTGAATTTATATTCAAATCTGTAAACATGTGATTAATTATATTTTGAGATGCACTTACAAAGACATCATCCATATAATGTATATATCTACAATTTTCATGTGTATTTAATATCGGATCAATTATATTTGTTTCTTTATAAGCCAGGAACTAATTATATATGATTGCACTAATGGATAAGCTTATTGGCCAAGACTCTGTCATGTCATATTCTTGATCTTTGTATATAGCCACAATGTCATTGTCTATCCAATTTAAGAACACTATTGCAAAATTCCCTTCTTTATGTGTATGTATTATTGTTTCTTAATACTATGTTAATAATTTTTATTGACTCTTAATGGTTAACCAATCCGTAGAGTTCTGATACATCAAAGAATATATATATGAACAACTGCTTATTTATGCATTTTTTTTTATGAAACTACATGACAGATTTTCTCAGAAAGGTTACACTTTTGAAAAAACATGCCATTTGATTGCAGTCTGCCAAAACTAATTAATATATGTAATTGTATAATTCATATTCAGTCCATATTTAATGTATTAGATAAGTAATTAGTGATTTTGTAAAGAGGAAGAGAAAGGACTTTTATAATGAGTAAGTTTATTAATTTATTTTTTGTGATAATGAGTAAAAATTTTAATGTAATTAAAAAATTTATTATTTTGAAGTTTGAGGAAAAGGAGACATTTGCCATATTGACCAATTTTTGTAGTTTTACTATTACCTAGAATACCAGATAGCATTACAGTTAGTATCAAAAGATTCCAGATATCTATTTCTAATAAAATATCTTTAAATCAGGAAAAAAGTATTGATCTAATGATAAGTTAAAAATAAATCATGGGAGCATCGAAAGGTAAAAATACTTGTTGCACCATATTAAAATCATATTTTTTCTTTATAATCAACATAAAACATACATGACTAAACTATGCTTGCAAGGAATTTTCTTTATCTATAGTTAAGAATATTTATATATCTATTTGGTGATCAATTTGATAGATCAAATTGGAAATTGAACTAACTATCAGAAAAAGTCTAACTTTGTTTCAGAAATTCTCAGATGAGAATCATAGCTATATTAATAACAAAATCACAAGGTTCTTAAAAAAAGATTTTAGTGGAGTTAGTAAACTGTTCAAGCTAATAATATGAAATTTCAAATATTTTAGGATGTTAAACCCAAGTTATTAAGCTGTTGAGTTAAAACTAATTTAAAAATTTTGTATACTAAATGACAGACAAGTCCAGCATTATAGGGTCAATTAATATTTTTATACTTTTACAGACCATGAAGTATCTAAGAAAGAATGTTATCCAAAATAACATGAAACATTCTACAATTTTAAACTTGAATCATTAACTTGTCTAGTTAAAACTAGTCTAAAAATTGTGAATACAGAATGTATATTTCTCCAGACTACAAAAGATACTTTGCCAATAATTCCCCCCCCCCCTATAATGCTAGATTATGGATTAATCAATACAGCATTTAAATAACATGAGTAACAATAAATTTTAGGCAATCAAGGGTGCACAAGACAATTATCTTAATTTGGATATTATACATAAGGAATTATGTTCCAACACAATTGAAATAAAATATTATTAATTATTTAAAAACAATATTATGGACAAATTTATGTTTGCCCATTGTTAAGAAATGGATTATGTAAAATTTTTAATTATTTCTAATTGATATATATATAATCATTACCAAAAAACAACAACAATTTAGATAAATTAAATTATATCTACACAAGGCAAAAAATTTAATAAAAAAAAACTGGAAAATAAGTAATTTATTAAGAAAATGTCAAATAATCATATGTAAAGTTAAAATTCACACAAGTAATATTGAAGACAAAATTTATAACTTTATTGTCTTCAATAAATTAAAAAATGAAATACAAAATACATATATATTACAACTTACATTGGTGTTATATTCAATCAATCTAATTATAAATCTATTTTGTTTCAAGTTTGAGTTATACTACTGCATTAATGAGACTACAAATTTAGTAAATAATTAGCAGTTATAAGTGCATACTTATAATGCATAGTATCTGTAATAAATTGCTTATTTTGATACTGAATGAGAATCACTGAAGATTATAATCTAAAATCTTTTCTTAGATGGACAATGGACTGCAGAATTAATTAATATTTTCTATAAGATAAAAATCAAAATTATCAAAGTGTCACATTATATTCTTCTCATGCTTTGTGGTTTGGTTTAAATGAGTCACAAATGTATACAGTTAGTTTATAAATTATTCTTCACATATAAACTGTGATAAACAGAGTAGAAAAAATTCAAAAAACATTAACCACTGATACTATTTTGCCAAACGCTTTCAGTACAATGTACTAGAAGCAACATATTGGAACTGAACAATTGATATTCCAATGAATGCTCAGTGGAACACTAGTTTTATGCTGATTGATAACATTATTAGATTTCACAATAAACCAAGCCTCTTTGAACAACCTTTTTCTATCATTCGATTCATTGCACACAGTATTGATGTTTTGAAAGAGGCTTGGTTTATTGTGAAGTCTACTAATAAAGTTATCAGTTAGCATAACACTAGTGTTCCACTGAGCATGAACAGGAATATTAACTGTTCAGTTCTAATATGTCACCATGATTCTGGTACATGATACTGAAAGCATTAGTGGTTAATGTTTTTGAATTTTTTCTACTCTGTTTATCACAGTTTATACATGAATAATTTACATTATTTGACAGTTTTTATGTTATTTAGATAGTTTATATGTGAAATCATTCAAATATTTACTTGTTGAACTAGTACCAGACTTATGCAGCTAGACAAGCAAA
Source organism: Epiperipatus broadwayi (assembly GCA_028023455.1). Lineage (NCBI taxonomy): Eukaryota > Metazoa > Onychophora > Udeonychophora > Euonychophora > Peripatidae > Epiperipatus > Epiperipatus broadwayi. Next base: position 12,114,833 of record JAQFVV010012398.1, on the reverse strand, counting down.
TTGGCTTGGTTACAAGCCTTAGAATGTTGAAACTTCCAGATCGTTAGTTTGAATAATATGGTTGAAAGGATATGTGCAATCCAGAGTTCCTCAATGATAAAAGAAACACAATCCATAAACTGCTATCTGCTTCCATCAATTAGTCATGATAATACATGTGAATTAAATGATGTAAAGGTGATTATCACTGTTAATCTCTTTATAAATTTATCATTTCTCCTTGCCATATTCCAGTATTTCTAATTTCTGATTATGACTATCCAATTATTTAATATTTCTTGGATTCTCAATAACCACTCTTTATATTCTCCTTAATTTCTCTCTCACAATCTTGTAATCTAGCATTAATTTTATATTTTTGACAACAAATTTATTATTTTATTGCCTCTCTAACTCATTTATAATCCTAATATGTAGTTCAAATATCTACTATCTATTAAAAAATAAATAAATAATTATTTAAAGATTCATTAAAATTAATTATTTTTCCCCCATCTTCATTGAATTATAATGCAATAAATTTAATTAAAACATTGTCTTTTATTTTATTTTTAAAATATTGATTTCTAATACTAAATGTATAGAATTTTAGCATTTTAATTATAAATTATGCTGTTGAATATTATTATTATTATTAATGATAATAATAACAAAATCTTTATAAATTCAATGAATTTAAACACTTATAATTAAATAAAATCTAATATAATTAAATTTTGTTTTATTTTTGCAGATAAGAATCAAGTATTAAGATATTAAGTTTTCACTATTGATTTATATTTTAGGGTCATGACATCAAAAGATCAAGATGTTTGATGTCTAATTATTCATTTTCTTAAAATGAATAATTATGATTATTCATAATTCTTACACAATTTCCTTTTTTAAAATAACAACAAAAATAATAATAAAAAAGCATTTTCAATTTAAATAAAATCGCCGTTTGAATTATTACAGCAAAAACTTTCAGAGAAATTGTTTTATCAACTGTAAATATGAAAGATGCTTTCATCAATTGATTTGTAGTATATATTTTTTTCTTATATATATAAATAAATTTTAAAAAAAAGAAATCATTTTCTTATTATCAATTTCTATACAATAATAAAAAACTAATAGGAATAAATAATTCTAGCATGAAATTATTTATTTAAAATTTATAAATATATATGAAAAACTTTGTGATACAGTGCTTAACACGTCAACGCAATCAATCCTATGATTTGAAATTCAAATCTGGGTAAAATTATAAATTTTTTCCACTAAGTTGAAGACTTTAAAAAATAATTATACCTTTTCTTTAAGAAAATCAGTTCACACACAATTAAAAAAAATAATTGAATGGTTTAGTTGCTTTAAAAAACATATATTTAAGTACTAGAAATGACAGATTGAGCTTCCATGTATGGAACTTTAGTTCTAAAATCTGTCACTCTACCATATAGAAAAAAAATCATATGATTAGTTGCTTAAAGATCATATGATGTTTGGGCACTAGAAGTGACATATTGAGCTTCAATTCAGAAGCCTCTACCCCTAAACTCTATCATTCTCTCATTGCTGTAAATCACAATTAATAAATGGACACTTAATTATTATTATAAAACAAAGAAGAAAAAACATAAAACTATCACCCCCTGAAAAGTGATTAGTCCATTAAGTCCAATCTGAAAAAAATACAGAGCTCTTTGTTTGGGAACAGGCGATTTAAGATTGTTTTACCTATATAAAATACATACATGAATATATTACCAATTATATGTGAAAAGGTAGTTTCCACATAATCCAAACCAAAAAATTATAACTATCTCATTAAGATAATTTATAAAGTCCTCTCTCTTAATCTCCACAGTTCTAGTATGACAATCAAAATTTTTTTACTTCTAAGTACATGCTCAAGATAGATTCTTTTTGAAACAAGCAACACTCTCCATACAGTAGTGCCACTCAGTGCCAACCAGAGTAATCAATGAATGCCAGAAGGCTTGTGCATAAAATCCCCATCCAGTGCCTACTCATCCAATATCCCCAGACTAGTTTCTGGCTTGTGGCCTTCATCAGTGAATAGCTTTGGATCTGAGAGCACTGCACCTAGATCTTAGGATCTAATGCAACCCTCCAGCAGCCACCTTTTATCTCTACTTAACTCAAAACTATAAGAATAAAATTGAAAACACAATAATATTTTCAATCTAAGCTCAATCGCTTATATAGTCATATGGATCTGAACCCAGTTCAGTACTCATACATTTTGGTGTCTTTGGATCTTTAACAACCATAGCCACCACTATCCTATTAGGCAGGATTGGTGTTAAACCACTAAACATCACATGATCACTATTTCTTATGCTAGCACATAACTGTTACTGAAACAGGCAAAACTCTCCATACAATAGTGCCCACTCAGTGCCAACCAGAGTAATCAATATTTTTCCACACATAATTTATTTTTATCTTTGCTCTTCTAATTTATTTTTCCATACCTCCTCATTCAAATGCACATCTCTAAAACCTAATTATCCAAATCTGCTCAATAAAAATTTATATTATAAACAAAATATTTATCAAGCCATGCTCACAGTTCTAATTTCAAAGACTATCAAATAAAGTCATTTCAATTCCTTCTCTAATTTCTTTATCATAAGTTCTATTATTTGTTAATTGACTTCCAAAGTAGTTAAAAATACTTTCATTATAACTTGTTTATTTACCACTTTTTTAACATTTGCTCTATATCTATTCCAACTGCTTTAGTCCTTTAGTTTCACCACAGTTTTACAAATTCCAGCCACCCAAGCATTCAGGATCTTAAAAAACAATTCTCAGTAAAACTTGTCAATGAAAGTTCTTTCTTTAAATGTTGAACTCCATTTTACTAAGACAGCATTCATTTAACAAGTCATCAAAAAAATATTTACAATATTATGGTCTTACATATCTTCTTATATCTACTTTATATGAAACTATTTAATCTTATAAATATCTTTCAATTTACATAAAACTTTTCTAACAATTATCTTTATTAAGACTTCTAAATAGAATAATCCAATTTATTCTATCAAAGAATCTTTTAAGATTAATGAAATCACTAATCGCTCTCCTTCTTTCTACACATTTTTCAATAGCTATCTTCACTACTTTATTTCTGGTCTCTACCCTTTTTAAATCCAATCTGCTTTTTAAACAAAAACTGCCTAATCTTTCTCTGTTTTTATTTTTCATTAAAATACACTGTTTATTGATATACAATAGCACCATAGCAATATGTGGAATTAAAATAACACTCTAAAACATGCACTTTTATAAGTTAAAAAAAAAAAAAAAAATCAAAAATGATATATTTTTCCAAATGTATGTGTACCTCAAGAGTGTTAACAAGCATAATAAAAACTGTTAGCAGAAGGGGGACATATTTTAAAAAATATCTCACCCTTCTGCTGAATCATGAAATTGTGGGCAAAACCAGACCTTTCGACAATAACACACTCTAACTCTGACAAACTTCTTTTAACTCACTTAATTCATAGAAGACTGCTTTTTATTTAAGCTATGCATATGTTTGTCATACAACACATCATAAAAAAAAAATAAAGATAATTGAAATGGGTCATGTGAATATTAAAATTTAGGCTTTAACAAGGTAAAATAAACTGATTTAAAAGATTATGCTATCCACAATTAAAATCGGGAAATTATGAATGAATGATATACTTTAATTACAAAAAAAAAAAAAAAAAGGTATCCTATTTCTATTATTGAATATAATGTTATAACTATAAAATAAAATAAAATAAAAATATCAGTGACCATAAGTGTATGATACTTCACTGATATTAAAAATTGTATCATATTGATCATAATTTTATGGCCAGCACATCAACATTAACTTGACCATCACAGACTACTTTGATTTTCATTTTCCAGCTATGAATAACTAAGCACTATCTACTGACCAATACCGAGTGATGAGTTGTGCTGGCTATGTCTACATGAATAATAAAAAAAAAATCTGCCAATTTAATCTTCAGGTTTGATTTCCCATTAATGGATTGGAAGAATAATGTATTAAACACTATTAATAAGATTAAGAAAGGGAGGGGAGGATTAAAAAACTCTATAATAAGGTTTAAATAGAATTTGAGAATATGCATATAATATAAAATCCTAATGACTGGAAAATAGAAATTCAAAAATAAGAGGAGAGGAGTATAGTTGTGCATTATGAGAGTAGAAGTAGAAATGAAAAAAGAAAATACTAGACTTTTGCAAGTTCAATGACCAATTTATTGCCATGCATAAAGACGCCAGCTTTACAGATGAATATCTTCAGACTGAGATTAGTTTATGTATATCATTAGTAGCAAGTATTTAAAAAATTCAGTTTAAAAAGAAAACAGTAGCCTAAAAGTGAATGCAGAATAATTAAAACCTTTCTCATGTGTAAATTTTGAATGAAGTTGGGGAGGGGGGTTGCTTTTTAAAATAACAGCAAAAATTGATTTGATGTTTTGCCACAAAAGTGGTGAATATGCTTTATATAGAAATAAAAAAAAGATGAATTTCAAAAATTACTGATAAAGATCAAATAGACAAAGAAAAAAAATCAAAATAAAGTATTTCTATTAATAGCAATAATTCAGAGAAAAGAAATATAAATGAAAAAGAAAATGCAATATTTTAAATACAAGTATACTTTATATACGATTCAAAAATACCAAGAATTAATTAAAAAACAAAACAAAATTTAACAATTATCTCCAAATAAAAAATGAGATTAAAATAAAACCAATTTTCAGATTAAAATTGAAATAACTGTAACTCTCTACAAGCTATGTATAAATTAATCATTCATCAATAAATGAAAAAAATAGAATAATACTATCTAATCCTTTAGTTCTGATGGTATTTAATCTTTTTGAGTGCAAACTCCATCTTTCTATTTTGAATGGGATCTAGTGAGACTTTCATTAATATTCCTTTATATTTGAACATTTTATTGTTACAATTAAACCATTTTTCTATATAATATAATAATAAACTTAATATTATTTATTAAAAATGTAAGCTTTCTAGTGCTAGACATTCTAAAAGTTTATTTGATATTTGCAAGATATGAAAATAAATTTCTAAATAGTTTTTATATATAACAATAGTGCTTGGCATCAGTGGACATAATTTATTTATTAAAAAAATTGGTAAAACTAAATATTAGATATTTGAATTTTATTTATTAAAAGAAGAATATATTTAGGAATAGTTATTATCAAAGAGAGAAAAAAATCTTAAAAGTTTTCTTTTTAAAAATAAATATTTTTAAAGAAAAACTTTTTGCGGTGATGAAACCTTTTGGTTTAAAATAAGTCTTTTATAAAAATATTGTATAAATAACATTTAATTTGCAAGTGAATTATTAAAAATTATATTTTTCTATTTGACTTGGAAAAAAACACCCAATCAGAAATTCTTATTTCTATTGACATCTAGGCTAACTCCCTCATGGCATTATCATGACATTACCGAAATGATCAATGTAATGCTGATACATCTCCAGAATTTTTTTGTCAGCTAATAATTTAAAATTATAACAGCTGAAAAGAATAAACAACACACAGAAATGTAAGGTTATAGATAGGCTCTGCATGAGGTTGCTGCTGTTCAGGCAAATTTGGTTAAGCATACATTTATTGAAACATTATAACACAAAGAGTGAACTTGGTATATTAACTTGGTTTAAATATGGTACAAATTATTCAAAAATCATTATTAAATATTAAGATATAAAGACAGCATCTCATTTCTAACAACTCTTAAATATCCAATGAGAAGTTAGTTTTAGTAAATGCAAGTATAAATAATCATAGCTAAATGAATATGAAATTGAAACAGAATTAATAGTAAACCCCCATGAGCTACATATAAGCTAATAATCATCTATCAACAAATAAAAAATAAAATGGTACTACCTATGACTTTGGCTTTGTAACTCATCATGAACTATGAATAAACCAGTTAGGCTATAATTATTTATACAGTGGAGCCATATCTAACTATATGATTTCAATTATACACTATCCAAAACAAACAAACAAACAAATATATAAATTAAAATGTGCAAATTTTATGATATTTAAACAGCCATTTTCACTTCTCTGAGCACTGTAGGCAATTGATATTTTTTAAAAAAAAAACAACAACTAAAATTTGTAGACACTTTGTCTCAGAATGCATAGATTATTATATATATTAATAAAATTCCTTCACTTTATGTAGAAAGTACATACATTTTATTCTTTCTTTATTATTCTTTCTGAATTTGATGAGTAGTATTTTGCATAATTAAAATATTTTCTGAACATAATGCTAAAAGTTTTACAAAATTTTAAAACAAAGTAAAAGCTGATACTGATTCAAAACATCAAACCAAATTAGAGATCCTAATTTCTTGATAACAAGATCACTATTACATGTCTATAGAAGAAAAAAGTTATTAAAAATTTTTTTTTGACCAGAATGTATTTAAATGATGAAAATCAAACATTTCAATATTTACTTTATATTAAAAATAGAATTACAATAGTTTTTTTCTTATTCTTTTTATTTCAGCGAATGCATGAGTGAATATACACTGGGTAATATATATATATATATATATATATATATATTTATGAATTATTATATATATATATCCACTCAATTTATGAATTATTATTATTAAATAACTATATTATTATTATTTTTTAAAATTTTGTTTATAGTGTAATTTTTATATGTGTACTATACATATAAAAGAGCATTAGTGTTATATATATATGTGTGTGTGTGTTGAAAAGTACTATACATTTATAGTTCAAAACTATATTTATTCTATTCCAATAAATGTTTATCAAGAAAATGTATTATATGCTATACATTTGTACGTGAGAGGAGCTTGGAACAAAATATAACTTAACTAATGATTCCATTGCATTTTCATTTTTATTTAATAATGATTTATGAATAGTTTGCACCATACTTAAATAAGATTAATACACAGAGTTCATGCTTTATGTTATTACACATCAACAAATGTATGCTTAAATATCATCAGAACAACAGGAAGAAGTGGGATTAGTTTATCCACAATTCATGGAGGTTGTAACTACTTCTATTTCAATTGCATACACATTAACCCAACAATGGCTACAACCAATTTTATTACATTAAAACTATAACCATTATGTAACACTATTAATAATAAAAGTATTATTTTATAGTATAATTAAGGATGCAAATAAATATTTAAAATAAGTAAACAAACTAAAAATAATTTTAAAATGGAACTCATTGCATACATATTCTACACACTTAAAAAGTTTTTCTTTTCAATTATATAGGATACTAATCACAGATTTTTTTTACCTTAAGTTTGTTATCAATTAAAATCTTGTCAATCTCATTAAAGATCACTTCAGAGGTTGCAAGCATGGATGTTTAAATAATTTTGCTAATGATTTAAAAAAATCCATTCATTGAATTTTGATTATCTTCTTAAAATTTTGATATGAAATGAATGTGATAATAGTTAAATATTTAGTATTTGGAAAAAAACTGCCATTGGCCAATATCTTGTTCTCCTGCAGAGTGAATAATTAGCACATTTATAACAAATACATCCATTCCTTTGTTAAATTGTAGTTTGACATTATCTCAGTTTTTCCACTACTAAAGACAATTTTGCTAGAGTGGTACATGGAAGAAATTAGTACAGCTTTATATACCGTATCTATATAAAGGGTTTTCTATACTCTCGATTTGTCTTTAAATTTTCTTCAAAGTTCCCACAATAAGTTAGCTCCCTCTTTTGTAACTCTGTGATCACTTCCATGGAGCTAAACCAATTGTCTTCTGTAGCATTTCAATACTCAATTAACAGATTGAATGTTGGCCGGATTCTGGATCCCGGCATACAGATTCAATCAGCTTTAGTGTATTTTGCCTGTGTTCTAGATTTTGTTACATGGAGGGACAGTTCTTACTGTTACAATATATTCCACAAGTAATAAATAATGGGTAGACTGTTATCTGCTCTAAAAGGAAGGTAAAAATTATTTAGTATTGGATCATAAGGACTTGAACTTAGACTTTCAAACTCCCCCAGCTATCCAAACCATCTTATACAATTGATACACATGACCACATACATGTGAAAAAGATCAATGATCTCCAATATATACAATCACTGCTCAGTTTACATTAAGATAGCAAATCTTCAAACATTAATGGACAAGCTTCAGTCTTCTTTACTCTCCAACTCTTCATCCATCCAATGCCAATGTTATATTGTCATTCCCATGTTGACCTTCTGTCAATCTGACCTCACACATAGGACCTTAATATGTCCATTTAATTATACAAAAGAGGGGCAGGCAGAGTATGACAATAATATTGGCATCAACAAGGGCTTTGAACATTTCTTCCTTGGATTTTCAATGATATGGATGGCTGAAGAGTTGGAGAATGGAGAAGACAGAAGCTTGTCCATTATAGTTTGAAGATTTACTATCTTAATATAAGCTGAACAGTGATTGTATATATGTGGAGAAATTGATGTGGTCTGACTGACGAGTGCTAATTCAGCACAAAATATGTATATTGGAGATCATTGACCTTTTTCACATTTATGTGGTCATGTGTATCAGTTGTATAAGATGGATTGGATAGCTGTGGGAAGTTTGAAAGTCCTTATAATTACATTTAGTATAGATAATATACATGTATTTAAGTATTAGTATTGTCTCAATAAAATTTAATCATATATAAATGAGTATACAGTATAAGTTGATAGTATATCTTTAGTTCAAATTAATTAAAAATAAAAACAAGAACGTGGCTTCTGGATTTACAATATATTGATGCATATCCTACTTCAAAGGGTAAGTTACAGCATGTTTTTAAAGATTTTAATGTGTTTTATAAAGACTTTGTTTAATAAATAATATTGAATAATATTGGGGGGGGGGGGAGCTCAGGTGCTTTATCATTCAGTGACTAAAGAATTGATTATCAAGGTAAGAAAGTAAATCAGTCTAATTAGTTACTAGCTTTTTAAGAAGATAGGAGCTTAAATATCGAGATACTAGGTTAAGCGTTGGTGGTCGAGTGGTCAGCACGACTGCCTTACAAGCAGTTGTCCCGGGTTCTCTTCCCGGCCGATGTTTTGACACATGAAAAAAAAATATTGAGATACAACACATATTTCATTATGTTTTGTGTTACATTTAACACTATTTCTTAAGGATATAATTATTTTAACTATACTAATCGTAAACAGGGCTTTGTGAGCATTGACTGAAAATAGAATGCAATGGAGAGCTGCAATTAGATAAGAAGTTGATTTTCTCTGGGGAAAAAAAACATTTGCTGAAAAATATATTAAGATAGCATTATACAAATCTAGTTCATTCAATTGTGCATAATGAAATTATGCATATAAAAGATAATAATGCTCTTTATCATTATCAAATGTGTGAAGGATTTAAATATATGCTACCAATTGTATATATTTTTATCATTATAATTAATACGCCAATCTGCAATATTTTAATGTCAGCACTATTTCCTGAAAAAAAAAAAATTACATTTAAAAAATAACTGGCTACAGCATCAGTGAGGCAAAGAAATTTTATGCCATATTTTCCAGACTTTTAATTGGCATCTCTCTCTAAATGTTATAAGAATTTCATAATAATAATATGATTTTTTTTTTTTTGCAATTTTCAACAAATATTTCAATAAAATTACCGATAGCAGCTATAAAATCTTATTTTTTCTTTTATTCTTTTTGATTCATCAGAATTATCAAAATGATAACAGCAAAATAAAAATTCAAATCTTTTAGGCATAGTTACTCAAAAAATTTCTTGTCCACTTCCATTAGTTGAATACAAGGAATCAAGATTTTCATTGCCTAATTTGAATATTATTGTATAGATTAACAGTCCCAAAAATGCTTTCAGTTCTAATAAATTCACATCACAAAGAGTGAATATGATTTTGAAATTTATATTTTATCCTTGAAATTGTTCTAATTTTTTATTTCTCCACATTATAATTTCACTCAAAATGCGACAGGTAAGCAATAAATTCCATACTTTTTCAAAATCTGGACTGTCTCATAAAGATTTTGCATTATTTGTCAATGCTGTGACTATGTTATGCTATCATATTCTTTTATTTGCTTGTGTATGCTCTTTAGATCATTTCAATTCATTGTCCCAGCTGAATAAGTAGTTGTTTGTAATATTTGATCTCAAATCTACAGCATTAACATTCTCATCAGCATCAGATATTTCAATATCAGTTTTATATTTGCTCCCCATTTCCATAAAATTATTATCTTCTGTAGTATCAGAAACATTAACATCAACATTTTGATTATCTAACATTCTGATACTCCATTCATCAAATTTAGGATCAGTTGGACATATTTTTTTTTTGAAAAATCGCAATAGGTGGAATTCGGTCATGATGCTGTACAGTTTTATGATAAAACATGTATATGAAAGCTATGCAACAATACAATTTAAAAATCAACACCACATAAATTTTTTCAACATCTTGTAATTGAGTTCAATTGAATGCATTTTAAAATAGGTATTATAATAAATTTGATTTTTATTGTTATAATCATTGGTCTATAAAAATACTGTAAGAATTATATCAAAAATTAAAAAAAAAAAATCTCAGAAAATCAGAAAAAATTGGATGAACATTTTTTATGTTCAATCACTATTACATACTAAGTTCCAGAGAAGTAGCATAAAAAATATAAGACTAATTTGATTTTTGTAAAATAAAGACATAATGAGGAAGGTAATGCAATGGAAAGTAGTTCAATTTAAATTTTTTTATGAAATTATGTTATTTGAAAATTGATAGCGATATCAGACAATGGTTATAACCATTGCAGGTTAAACTATAAATTTTAATATTTACATGTACTAAAACTGATTTTTTGTTTGATATTTAAAGGTTGTTAAAAATGAGGCACTGCCAATATCCTCTGAATATTTAATAATATTTCTAAATAGTTTGCACCATATTTAAAACAGGCTAATATATAAAGATCATATATAGTGTTATAACATATAAATAAATATATATGAAAGTACTATCAAAATTAAATGAATATGTGGTTCCGTTCTATTATTTTCATTTAATAATGGGTGATTATTAGTTTATACAAAACTCATGAGGAGAGTTTACAGTTACTTCTGTTTTAATTTCATATATGTTAAGCTATACTCCTTAATCTTTCCAATAACAGATTATAAACGATATATCTTCAAAAATGAAAAACAAAACCAGATTTACCTTGAGATCATTAAGCAAATCTTTAATAATTTTTTAATCTTAAACAAAGACTTAATTTTAATCAACACAGACATAAGAGCACCAATACTGCTTAATGTATTAACAGATTGATACATGTTTTCAATATTTAAACTACTAAATACCCAATTACTTTCCATTTTAAAAGTATTAATTTTATCAAAAACCTCCTTAAAAAAAAAGAAAAAAAACATGTAATGACCAAAATTAATAAATTGTTTTAAAAAATTATTCAAGAACCTAGAAATACCTTCAACAACATTACATGTAAAATCAAAAATAAATCTTAAAGGAAAACCTTTGAGAGTCTCAATATTCATAAACATCTTACTTAACTGGTATGAAGTCATTAAGCTAACATTTTAAATAATCTATTTTATTAAAAAAATGTAAATTTTTTTTCCATAATATCCAATAACTTCCTTTTAATCACATTACCAGGATCCTTTTCTAAAAAACATATATTTACCATTATTTAATTCTTCATTTATTTTCTCTCTAAACTCATTTCCTTTCATAACGACAAAACGACCAGCTTGGTCTCCATGAGAATTAATTATATCATCAGCAGTTAACCTACTCTTAAGAATACTAATCTCAGCAGGATTAACAATAAATTATTCTGCTCAACAATTGAATTACTAGATTCAATAGACAAATTGTATCAAAAACTATATTTTTTTTAATGAAAAGGAACAAAATTAGGACCTTTACCAAGAATTTCTAATTCTTTATCATTTAATTTATTATCAGAAAGATTAACAAAATTTTATTAGTAGAAATATTATTCTTATCAACCACTTTATCATCAAAAAAACAACAACTTTATTTCTTTTTTCAAACAACGATTTAAATTTTTGTTCATATTTCCTATAATAGAATTTTGACTATTTATTTTAAATTGCCTAATAAAAAAATTGAAAAGAGAATAATTGAAATCTTGTCTCTTATCTAAATTGTACCTATTCTTTTATATTCAGAAATAAATCTATAAAGCCTAATAAAATTCTCTTTCAAAAAATTATTTAAAACAAACATTTGTAAATTCAAAACTAAATTCTAATTTTTAAATAATTTTCCATTCTTCCTAAGATGAAGAATACAATTCCCAGAAAAAAAAAAAACATTAAATTCTCTACACTTAAAAAAATAAATCTACCATCTTAAAGATTCTATCCTATAATTTAATCTATATAATTTTTTAATCCTCCTAATATCATTCAATGAAAAATTATTAAAATCTAAACCCCATAATAAAAAACAACTGCAAATATAAAATATACCATTAAACTTACACAAACCAACCACAAAAAAAACACCACATCCAACCCATTCACAATTTCTTATTTTAATAATTTTATTTTATAAAACAATTTTATAACAAATGAAAACTACAAATAAAAATCCAAACAAACACCAATCAAAACAAATATATATATATATATATTGAAGTGTAAAATCTGTACACACATTTTTGCTTCACTGTCTGGTGATTCAAAACCTTGAATCAGAGGTTTAAATCCAGTTATATATGTGTAAATCACTAGAGAGTGAAAGGACAGACATACAAGTGTTTTAAAACCCTCCTTTTTTGTACTTTCATAAGTTAAACGTTTTATTATAAGAATATTTAATAATTTTAAGTCAGAAATATTTAAATTTCCATTCCCTTTAAATAATCATATATGTGTGTTCAAGATTGCTAAATATATATATATAATTATTTTTCGTAATTAAATATTATGTATATTTATTTTATATTTTATAGTTCGTGTATTTTATTTTATGATGCAATATCAAAAAAAGTTCTAGAGAGTAATTAAAATAACTGAAATTTATAAATAAAAAAATATTCTAGATTTAATTTAAAAATAATAATTAATAAATTAAAATCTTTGGCAAATATAATATTAATGGAAATTATATGTTTGAATCTATTTCCATTCTCGAAATAGATTAAAGCAATACTCTCTAGAACTTGTTGCATTATCATTGAAAATAATGAATAGGTGCATTCAGGCCACTTAATGGATATCCGGGCCTCATCAAGCGGAAAGAGAAAATATTCGAGAAGGTCTGCTTGACATATAAATAGAGCCGAAATTTTAGGCTAAGTCTTTGTGTGCCATTTTAATCAGTGTTGCAGAATGGTCCACATCAATCAAAATCTTGAAATATGAATTCAGAGTAGAGGGACTAAATTTGCTTCCCCTTTCTTCTCCAAAAATCATTTCCATACTGATATGCTAACATGCCATCTCCACTTATGGACTGTCTAAATTAAATACTGAACTATCTCAAGATGCCAGCCATTATTTTTCCAAACTTTGCATTGCCGACCGTGTTTTCTTCATTTTATAATCTTACGCATATCAATCCATACAGACATCAAGTAATGGAAGGTAAATCCTAATCATGCACTAATATGAACTCTTTTAAAACTTTCATTTTAAAATCTAAATTATTTGTAATGTAATTCTCTCCTTATTTAAACATGGCATTGTAATGCTAGTTGTAACAATTCTATAAAGTAATGACTTTATCTTTCTTTTATAAAAATCTAATGCACGAATCTATAACTTTATTTTTTTTAATGCATTTCTTTAATGGGTTTCACAAGTTCTATTTTTAATATTTTAAATGCGGCAAACTAATAATTTCAGTATTATAAATTTTATATGATTTAATTTAATATGCTAATAGTTCAATCTAGCGAACCTATCCTAAATTTTCTTATTAGATATCCTCGATATTATGGGATGTTAAATTGTAAATTTAAGCTTTCTTACCAAACTAAAAGTTCGATTTTTAAGTTATTCTATTTGCTTAATGGCAGACTATTCGCTGCTACATTTAATATATCACTTTATTACCATGTTCCCGATATTGATTTTATTTTCATATTATATTTTAAAGTAAACTTAATGACCTTACCTTTGCTGGTTTTTTTAATATATGGTCAATCATTTGCCTATCATGCCATCTAGCATGGTAATTATTTGGTGGAATAAGTTATTAGTTAGCATACTAATATTTGTTTAATGAGGAAAACAATATTCCCTCTTTTATGTTGTGACACCTAACTAATATTAAAAATTAATTGGAAACCTTTCGAGAGGGATCAAATTATGTCATATCATTATGCTAGATTCTATTAAATTACGAGGGTCTTAATTCACATATCAGCGTCATTAAGAACCTGATTTATTTTTTATTATTAGCATTGCTTGGCTTAGATAGCATTACAAAATTTCCTCATCTTGCTTTGTCAAACTTAAAACCCAGAGGACAAGGATTATTTTATTTATGGCATATCCTTGAATGGGGTTTGGAAGCACCGACTCCAGGATATTGTCAGGTTGTAGATAGGCTCTGCATGGGTTAACACTGGAAATAATCAGATCATGGAATCCCTATACAATCACCTCTTTCAAATGCCAACCTGTCACATGTACAGGCACATTTCATATTCTTATATAATTGATGAAGCGTTCATCCTAAAATGGACTCGACCTTTTCTAGCGTTATGATTAAATCAGCACCGCAATTCTTGTTCAATATCTCATATTTGCCCATTTTAAATCTGTAAGATGTAATGCCATGATTTCTAAATTCATCTCATATTTTTGTTTATATTATAAGTTAGGGAATGTCATTTTAAATCTTATTTAAGCTACCCACCCTATCATTGAAACAATGTTCGAGTGCGCTAACAATGTTAAATAAATCCTCTCCAGTCAGAAAAGAATAGAATAAAATACAAATTACTTTTCTGTCTGAACATTTTAAAGTCTAATGATTGTTTAAGTGAATAATGTAAATTATAAAATATTTTCGTGTATGGTTCAAATAAACTATAGTAAATTGATGTAACTTATATCCCATTTATCTGTTTTTAAGGTCATTTATTTTTCATAAAATAATCATAGTGTCCAAGTTATAATATGGTAAAATTGGTATCTGCTGTTAGCATATTAAGCCGCATCTTTTGACTATCTGTCCATTTTTTTTGATCATTGTATTTAATTGCAGATTTGCGTATTATTTAATCATTAACTTATGTTCTATTATTATGTAATTTTTCAAATACGCAAATCAGCATTCAGGTGAAACCCAAAATTCTATTAGTTTTATATGTAAATAGATTCATGACTGTTTGTTAAATAACTATTTGTTTGTTCATTTTTCTCATAATATTAATAGATTATTAACCATATAATTGACATTTAAGTCTGCTTTTCCTCATGATTTATGAATACACATCATTAATTATATTGCATTATATATAGCTCATTTCCATTGACCTTAGACCAATTTCTACATTTATTAATGAATTTTGATGAAAAGTCTAATTATAATCTTAAGCTATTTCATTCTATTGAGGGTGGGGGTTCGAAGCCTAGTAGTATTATCATTCCCTGTAGATCACTTGTTTCTCTGCTGTTGCTGTGGGACAGGAATGAATAAAATTTCATTTATCATCAGAAATGTTGTTTGTAAGGTTATAGATCTGGAAAATAGGCAATAAGGAAGAGTTCATGATTGTTCCTGACTTATATATCTTGCACATGGTTGGACTTGAGGTACTTTTGCCTAGATGCTAGCTCTTGTTAGACGAACATACAATTCTGACCGGTACATTATATATATTACATTAATTTACAATTAGAATTAAAAAAATTTTTTTTTTAAATTCGTAAATAAAAACTAAAAGCTAAAAAATTAAAGAGTTGTTAAATGTGTATACATATATCGCACAGATGGAATGAAAACATTAATATTTTCTTTTTTTTAAAAAAAAAAAAAATATTTGAACGTACTTTAAAGTACAAGATCTAATGATAAAATATTTTTGTAAATGGAAATGATTGTTTTAAAAATTAAACGAAAAGCAAACTAGCCCTTGGGGCTCTTATATAAAAAAGTCAGATGAAATATAGATAAGAGAACAAAAATAAATTAGATGTCCAATAAAAGCAGCAATGAAGGCTCGGACCATAATGAAAATTTGGAACAGGAAACCATTGTTCAGTGAATCTGGATGATCGGTATAAAAGAAAAAATACCAAAATTAAGAACAGTTCCAGCTTGATTTTGTGAGAAGGGCGATAAGATGCACTTGTCGCTCTCTCTCACTTATTTCAAATGAAATGACTGTAATACCAGGATTGAGCCAGCTAAGGCCACCTTCTGATAGACCGGTCTTCAAATAAAGACTTTGTGGGAATTGACACCAAGAACCGGGACCTCTTCTACTGTAAGATATAAACAGAAAAATTTTACTACAAGTAATTAAGAACTTTAAAGATTTGACAAGCTTTTAATATTCAGCTAACCTAAATTTTAAAATGAACTTTTATCTGACTTCAAATTAATTATTAATGTTTAATTTTTATACATTTGAGTTTGCCAAAAATCATTTCCATTTTTTTATTATTAATATTTATTGTATAAATTATTTAAATGCATTAAATTTAAGTTGGGTATAGATGCTTGCATAGATTTGTTAACGTTTAATTATGTTTTAATTTTCATATTTGATTAAAATATATAGACAATCGGTAAATAATAACTTACATTGAGTATCTAAAATGTATTTATTCAGATGTCATTTAAGTTATTGATGTCAATGCGGCATCTTATGATGAATGCCATTGAGTTTCTTCTAATTTCCCTCTGCAATTCCATCAATGACTTTATATTTTGAATCGTTTACATTTATTTTGAAATGTTTTTGACCGTGTAATCTATGTAGCCAATCTATACTCAACATTAAAAAACAAACTTTTATAAAATTCATCTGTGTGAACTTATATAAATGTTAAATTTAAGTCAGGCATGAATGGCTATAAAGATTTGTAAAGTTATATTAAATAATTAACAGAGGGTTAATTGTAGGTTATTTGTTTCGTAGTTAGATTGGGTCAATGGATTGGATATATCAGTGTAATTAGTAAATGTAGTATGATATCCGCTACATGCAGGATCACCATTATATGCCGCACACCCCCATTTTGCCTATGAAAGGCAATAGTAAGACAGAAAACACAGTTTCTTCCTATGGATTTTTTTTTATTGTTCTTCTTTCCAGACAGATGTAGTATTCCTGTCTAAATGAGAGTCAATGTCTTCTCTAACCATGCTGTTCAGATGTACATTCCTGACAGTATGGTATTTGTGCTGTTGTATTCATGTTGCATTGAATACATCAATGTATCAGATGGATTGACGTCGGTTTGACTGCAAACTTTTGGCCTAAGGTTAAATAAGGGATAGAATATTTTCTTTTCAAATGCAATCTATGTAGTTTATTCATACTCGACACTCTTAAAAAATATTATTAAATTCATTTGTACAGATGATTTAAAATTTAAAATAATAATTTAAATTTAAAAGTTAATATTAAAATCTAAAATAATAAATGTTATTCCTCAAATTTTAAATATTATTTATGTGCGTTAATAAATGTTTGTGTGTGCAGTGGCTTCTTTTATTTAATTTTTTTTTATATTTAAGATATACATTAAATAAAGTCATATATTATTATCTCTGCATCTCACTGGAATAGTGACTGAGGCTAACGGTCTATATATATGTAAAAGTTAGATCTTAACAGTGCGTATCTGCCTACTCTATAAATTTTCCAGGTTCAAATGCCTGGTGGCTCCCTGTAGCGCAGATACAGTAAGACTCATTTGATCTTGCACACCCAGACCATTATAATATATATATATATGATTTCAATCCAGACAACTTATGACATATATATATATATATATATATATATATATGTCATAAGTTGTCTGGATTGATATATGTCATAAGTTGTCTGGATTGAAATCATTCTTATTTCAAAATGAAAAATTGTGCAAATATTCTAGTGATAAAATAAAAAATGTACATTTATTTGTTAACCCTTTTCCCGCCTCTTACGAGGCCTCTCGTTGACATCTGACGTCACTCTAACTCTGCCAGTTCTTATGCTAAAATATTCGTTTGACAGGTATTGATTAGGTTTTTAAAAGTTCTGTAAGATGGTGCCCTCTTCCGAATTATTTTACAAGTAAAAAATCAAAAAAACTGCATTTAAACCTAAACAAAGAAAGAACATTGTCAGTCATTGGTTGTCAGCGAGCTCTCAGCCGAAAAAGACATTCTGATTGGCTGGAAAGAACAAAGAAACCGCCTGATCAAAGAAAATAAAGAAAAACGCGGAGATTTTCATTTCGAATGCAATTTTAAGTATTAAAAAAATATAATTTGAGAAATTAAACTAGTTTTTTAAAAAATATACTAAAAAAACAAAATTATTTTCGAAAAATATTGAAGATTTTAGTAAAAATATTTAAGATTTAGCAAAAAGAAATCTTTACTTTTCCAGAACGTAACATTGAAAAAAAGCATTTGCGTCATCACTTTTTTGTTTAGACATTCACTTTATATTTGCCGAAATTGAATATATTTTATAATAAATAAATAACAATTTATTTTTGAAAGAATTTTCGTTCTCTTTCAATACCCTGAAAAATTAGTAATATACTTTTTATAAACATATCTGAGTTGAATTTAATATTATAGGCGAATATGTTTTAACAATAGGCTTTGTCTTCAGTTTGTGAGTTGGCCAATTAAAAGATTTGATTTTTACCTCATACAACCAATAATATAATTAGCGGTTTAAGGGTTAATGACTTGTTGAAAATTGGTTATTATAAAAATGCTATTACAAAAATTAAAAAGAATCAATAATATAATAAAATTAAAAATAATATCAAAATGAAATGGATTTCAATGCCATTTATATCGGATGAGCCGGTCAAGTTTATTAGGAGAATTTATAATGGTTTGCGTCATATTGGTTTTTTCTCAACAAATAATATAAATAGTTTACTTAATAACTCCAAAATTCAAAATTTAATCAAAATTATATTATATATAGATTGATATGTGGATGTGGCTTACAATACACCGGTGAATCTAAGTGTACATTTGAGAAGAGAATAAAAGAGCATATGCTTTTATATAATATAATTCAAAAAGAGAAACAATCTGGAATAGATATAAATAAACCTTCATCATCTGTTATATTTGATCACAATAAATCTTGTCAATATAGATTTAAATTTGATTATAAAAATATGAAAATTATTCAAATTGAACGTTGTCATAATAAATGTAAAATAAAAGAGGCTATACGTTGATTTCAAGAAATCGTCAAATGTTAATGAATCGCCAGTCATCAAATGCTAAGATAACAGAAATGTGGGAAATCTGAATTGAACTATGGGTATTGTTAAAGGTTGTCTCGTTTTGATTATTCAATGTTATATAGTTGATAAAGATTACAAAATGTATAGTCGAAAGTACTTCTAAAAATAATATAATTTATGTAAATTTTACTATATTTTGATATATATATTGATTTGTATATTACATATATTGTGGAATGAATACAGGGTGCTAGCCAATCAGGCAAGAAATCTGGAATAGTCCACTTCTGAAGGCAGGGTCAGATATGATAATATGAATACATGAACACACAAAAACACCACTAAAATAACTAAAATCTATACATATAGCATTTCAACAACACTCATATCATACAAAAATAACATGTATAAATAAATAAAAAAAACATTACACAATATCAGAAACACCACTTAAAATTAAAAAAAACTCATCAAAATGTAAATATTAAAAGATTAACATTAAACTAAATAAAATAATTAAAATTACCCTAAATTCAAAACTAAATAAGACTAGCCAAAGAAAATAATCTCTATAACACAATAATTGGTTTCTCTGCCAAAAAAAGACTTTTCAAATGCAAAGAACTAAATCATAACAAATATATACTATTACTCACAATTTCCAATTGCACCCCATACATCCTTAATATTAAAAGAATGGTACTTAAGGATAATACTGGACACCAAAATTGATTATGGATAATTCTGGACATCAAGGTTGGCAATCATATTTTATTTTAATATACATTTTCAGTGGCATTGTGTAAACCATAACAAATATGTTTTACTTGTTTATATTAAAAAATATTCAATATATCATTATTAATTCCCAATAACTTTATAAAATAGCATAAACGTATTACAAATTCCATTCACAGAAATAACACAAAACTACAACAATAAATTTTAAATGAAAGAATTTTTATAATTCATGCTACAGGAATTTTTTTTAAAAAAATATCTGTAGAAAACAAGTTATATCTGTGATTCACCTTATAATGTTCAATGCCTTCCAGTTATCAGAATATATCATAGACCCATCAGCCACATTTTCTTTAATAGCAACCATAAGAATAGTAGCTGTTCTCCCTGGAAGTTATTATAAAGCATTCACCAAGTCTTTCTGCACAAGCCACCAAATAACCACTGCTATGGAAATATTATCCCCTGTTGGTTTGTTTGCTTGCTTAAAATTATTTGTGTTTATACATGATACAATATATAAAAAAAGTAATTAATTACAAGTTGTGAATAAAATTTATAATACATTTACTACTCCTTTTTTTAAACTTAACAGGAATGCATAATCGATTTATTGAATTTTTTTTAATTATTAACATATAAAACATATTTGTCAAAGTTATGAAAACATTTATATATATGTGATACAATAAATAAAAAAAGAAGTAATTAATTATATGATGTGAATGGAATTTATAATACTTGCTATTTTTTAAAATTAACGGAGATTTATAATCAATTTATTGATATTTTTAAATATTAACAAATAAGACATTCATTATGGTTGTGGGATAACTATGCCCCTGAACACGTATAATTAAAAAAATGGCTGCCAGTCTTGGTGTCCGGAATTATCCATAATTAATCTTGATGTTCAGGATTATCCTTAAGTACCAAAACAACTCTTAAACAAATTAATTGGCACAGAATCAAAAAACTTTAATAATAAATAGTGTACTTGTGAGTTTCCAAATAAACCAAGATGGCACTCCATATTTTTTATAAATGTGGTTTCGAGGGCCTATAATTTCCTCAAGATGTGTTAAAACAAAAATTAATAAATCGATTTTTAAATTTAAAAAAAAAAAATTCTAATAAATTTCATTAAGAAATTTTATTTCTTTTTACTTATACCATACAAATTATAGGACTTGAACTCAGACTTTCAAACTCCCCACAACTATCCAATCCATGTTAGACAACTGACACACATGATCACATACATGTAAAAAAGATCAATGATCTCCAATATACATATTTCATGCTGAACTAGCACTCATCTGTTGGTCCAGATCACCATCTCTGACAAATATTTACAATCACTGCTCAGTATATATGAAGATAGCAAATATTCAAACTTTAATGAACAAGCTTCAATCTTCTCCACTCTCCAATTCTTCAGCCATCAATATCATTGAAAATCTAAGGATAAAATGCTCAAAGCCCTTGTTGATGTCAATATTGTCATACCCATGTTGACCTTAAGTCATTCTGACCCCTCACACATAGGACCTTAATATCTCAATATAAGGTCAACATGAGTATGACAATAATATTGGCATCAACAAAGGCTTTGAGTGTTTCATCATCGAATTTTCAATGATATGGATGGCTGAAGATTTAGAGAGTGGAGAAGATTGAAGCTTGTCCATTAAAGGTTGAAATTTTACTATCTTAATATAAACTGAGTAGTGATTCTATATATATATATATATATATGTGGGAGATGGTGATCTGGACCAAATGATGAGTGCTGGTTCAGCGTGAAATATGTGTATTGGAGATCATTGTTGTTTTCCACATGCAATGTGGTCATGTGTATCAGTTGTATAAGATGGATTGGATAGCAGTGGAAAAAGTCTGAATTCAACTCCATATAATTATATTAAGTTTAGTAGAGATAATATATGTGTATTTAAGTATTATACCATGGGAAGCAACAAGGCGTATTTAAAATTGTTGTATTTTGGTTCAATTCAGTAGTTTCTTATTGCCAGCAATTTTTTTGGTAACTTATCATAATGATAAAAATTGGGGATTTTCCCATCATAGAACATGATATAAGATCCTGCCCTTCTGAAAAGTATGCATTAATGGTCACAATATGATTGCATGCCACCAATATAAATAAAGTGTAAATATTATATATTTTTTTCATTAATCTCTGGTTAATAAGTTAATCCAAAAATAAATAAATAAAATAAACTGTAAATATTGTAATTAATTTTTCCACAATGATTTCTTTTTAAAAAATAACAGTAATAAAAAATAAAATGAAATTATTAAATACAATGTTTCTTAGCAGGCATTTTTTTTTTGTAAACATTTTTTTGGGGCCCCCAAAACTGTAGATTTATCAAAAATACAGATTGCCATCCATTTTATTTTAAATAATCCATTTTCAAGGGCTTTCAACACATAGTACAAACATTATGGCTAAGTATCGTATTCAATATTTACTATTTGTTTATTTATTAAAATGATAAATAAAAGAAATGCAAAAATTCAAAGATTTGTATTTAAATTATTTTTGTAAATGTAAATTCACTACACCAGTTGTAAACTAATCTCAAAGTAATCACAAATGATATTTTGGAACCTTTCTAACCATGTTCTTTTCCAAACATGCCATTGCATCTCCATTTGCACATAAATTGTCATACCGTACCCATTATAACACACACTTCTGTAATTTTGAAAATGTTCCACTGCATCTTGTTCTATTGATGAAAGAATCCAAATTTTAATCACATTCCAAAAATAATAAGGCAAAAAAGGAATGCTAAAAAATCATGTGTTAATGAATGTCAAAAAAACCCCCCCAAAAAAACCAGTATTATCATTTTGCCTTATGTAAGCATTTGGACATTATGTTATGAATGATATTTATTAAAAAAATGTATTCAAATTTTTTAAAATTAATATTTAATTTTGAGAAAAAAAAACTTGTAAACAAATACTTCGACTCTGAAAATTGTTTATATATTTTTGTCTTGAAATTATTTTCTCGAATATGTATAGTTTGTTAACTTTAAAAAATATTAACAAATGTATTCTAAATTGAATGTTAATTTTAAAAAATTCAAATACCTTTTAAAATAAATTACATTAACAACATGACATCCAAATATTAACATGAGGCGAACAAATAACACATGGTTAAAATTATCAGTATTTTTTTGACATTTGTTAACATGTGGTTTTTTAGCATTCCTTTTTTGTCTTATCATTTTTAGAAATGTGATTAAAATTTGGAATCTTTCATCAACAGAAAAAGATACAATGGAATATTTTCAAAATTATGGGATAGTGCACATCAGAAAAGTGTGTGTTATAATGGGCACAATTTAATACTTTATATGCAAACAGAGATGATATGGCGTGTTTGGAAAAGAACGTGTTTAGAAGTCTCCAAAATATCATTTGTGAGTGTACTGACATTAGTTTACAGCTGATGTAGTGAATTTACATTTTAAAAAAAGTTACTTACAACCCTTTGGATTTTGGTGTTTCTTTTATTTATCATTTTAATAAATAAACAAAAAAAAAACAATATTGTATACAATTCTCTGCCATATTGTTTATACCACATGTTTGAAGCCCCTGACAATGGATTATTTAAAATAAAACATCTGCCAAGTTTCTGACTCGCATACTACATAAGTACAATTCCTTAATATTTCTTTTTATTTCAGTTCTTTTAAAAAAGACAATCCTAACCTTCTCAAAACTAATAGCATGGTCTGTAACTCTTTCATGGATATATAAAACAAAAGTAACATATTTATTTAAATCCTATTTTTATTTTTTTACTTAAGTTCAGTCTACTCTGAACTTACAAAAACAATGGATACTATACACTATTCCAGGAATAGTTTTCTTATCAAAAATTTCCATTGTACTATTTAATAAATTCTTCAAAATAATACCCTCTTCCAAGAAATTTTCTTATTTCCAAGCAAATTAATATTTTTTACTTACAATAATTGTATAAGAAAACAATTTAAAAGGGCAAAAAAGTAAAAACATATTTTTTCTTTATCCTTCACATTTTTACAGTTATTAACATTACCACAATTTCTATTAAATAAAATACTTGTAACAAATTTACCAGAGTAGCCAAAACTCGAATAATTTTTATAAAATTGATCTTTTTGAAACAAAATACCTTATTAGAACTATTTCGTCTCTGATTTCTATATCAATAATTTCTAAAAGCATCTACTTTATGAGAGACAGATTGATAGATATCAAGTTTAATTACAGAACTTAAATCCTTACACTTAACATAGCAATTACATACCAAATAATTATTCTTTATATTTCTTATCAATTAATCTAAAGATTTTAATTTAATAAAATCTAGCCAGTCTCCTTCTGCAACATATTTTATAGAAGGATCAAAACAAATTAATCTTATTTAATAGCTCTTTCAATTTATCATATTCAACTACAAACAAACAGTCATCAACATATATAACAAATATCTTTAATATACACAATTATTATTATTATTAAGTTTCAACAATAGTAAACTTTATTGATCCAATAGTTACATAGTATTATAATGCCATAGCAAGATACATGTTGAATCTTATTATTGTTAGTTCAATTTCAAGTCTACAATATTAATTTTTTTAAAAGTACATATCTGTACGGGTAATTTTACATGATTCTATCCACTTTATCAATGTTAATTAATCATATTATTGTCCAATAGGAGCATAATCAGGACCATGCTTTCTTTAATTTTTTTTTTTTATAGCTTTGCTATTTGCCTGAGCAGGGACCAAGTAGCTGCATAAATATCCGGGCTGGTGATCTGCTTGTCTCTAACTTGAATTTTATTCAACTTATTTTCAAATGTGGCTGGATGCCTTCTGGGGTTATTACCCAATATGAGTACACACCTAGTGCAACTGACCTGTACATTCTTCTGTGATGTAAAAAATACTTGGTAGGTAAAGCGTTCAAATTCATCTTGATTATAAAATGTAGGAACTTAGGTTCTAGTTGCCATTTTTTGTATTGCTTGATCAGATATTTGTTTCCTATTTCTAGTATTGATGGGATCTCCTCATTATAATTATTTTGATGTATAAACTTCTTCTTCTCTTCTCCTTCTTCTCTCCTTCTTCTTCTTCTTCTTCTTCTTCTTCTTCTTCTTCTTCTTCTTCTTCTTCTTCTTCTTCTTCTTCTTCTTCTTCTTCTTCTTCTTCATTATTATTTTATTATTATTATTATTATTATTATTATTATTATTATTATTATTATTATTATTATTATTATTATTATTATTATTATTATTATTATTATTATTATTATTATTATTATTATTATTATTATTATTATTATTATTATTATTATTATTATTATTATTATTATTATTATTATTATTATTATTATTATTATTATTATTATTATTATTATTATTATTATTATTATTATTATTATTATACAGCACTGAAAATTTTGTACTTATGAAAGAGGAAGTCAATCTCTAATAATGTGCTAATATATCATAAATCTTTGCACACTCACTTAATAGCTGTAAACTTAAGTGATTCACTTAAGTTTTTAAAACTCTTACTGGCAAATGAGTGCGCAGAGATTTATAATATTCAAAAAATAGAGCATTGTCCAAGGTTGACTTCCTCTTTAATAATTACAATTCTTATTAATAATTTCCTTTTCCAAATAATTAATATAAACTGAACAAATTAAAGGAGAAATAGTATAACCTATTATCCATTCTTCCCTAATCTTACAAAAATTATCATTATAAATATAACTTATAGAATCCTCCAATAGTAAAAGCAAATCTTTAATAACTTTAGTGTTATTCTTAGACAAAAATCTATTTTTAACTAACAGAAATATAAAAACATTAATACTACTCAATCTATTAATAAATTGATACATATTCTCAATATCCAAACTACTAAATAACCAATTATTTTCAATTTTTAAAATTATTACTTTTTTTATCTTAAAAGTCTCAAAAGAAGAAAAACAAATTGATTCAAGAATCTAGAGATGCACTCAACAACACTATATATAAAATAAAAATAAATTATAAAGAAAAACCTTTTTTGTGAATCTTAATATTCATAAATATCTTAGCTGATGTTATTAGGATAACATTTCAAATGATCTACTTTATTAAAAAATTTACAATTTTTTTCATAATATTTATTAATTTCCTTTTAATCATATTACCAGGTTCCTTTTCTAAAAAACATATGTTTAACATAATTTAATTAATATATTTTCTCCCTAAACTCATTTCCTTTCATAATGATAAACTGGTCAAAATACACCAGCAGGATTAACAATAAATATTTTCTTTCTTTTTAAACTTTTATTTAAAATCAATTGAATATCACTTAAATTACTAAATTCAATAAATAAAATTTATCAAAAACTATATTTTTTGGATTAAAAGAAACAAAATTAGAACCATTACCAAGAATTTCTAATTCTCTAGCATTTAACTTAATATGTGAAAGATTAAAAATTTATTAGTAGAAATATTATTCTTACTAACCATCCTATTAGTAAAATAAACCTTATTCATTTTTCAAAATAACCATTTAAATTTTCTTTCATACTTCCTATAATACAATTTGGACTTATAAATCATAAATTACCTAGAATAATTAAAATTTTGTCTCTTAGCTAAAATATATCTATTCCTTTTATATTCAGAAATAAATCTATAAAATCTAATAAAATTATCTTTAAAAAAAAAAAAAGTTATTCAACATAAACATTTGTAAATCCAAAACTAAATTCTGATTCTTAGATAAGAATAATATTAAATTCCCTATATTTTTTAAGAAAATAATTTTTTTTAACCCCCTAATATCATTCAACAAAAAATTATTAAAAACTAAATCCCATATATCCATGATAAAATACAACTACAAATAACAAATATACCACAAAACTTATATAGAACAATAACAACAACAACAAAAAAAAATCCCACAGCCACAACATTCACAATTTTTCATTTATAATTTTATTTCATAAAACAACTTATACTAAATAAATATTACAAATAAAAACTCAAACAAACAACAATAAAAAAATATATATATAAACGGACACACACATACAAAAAAACACTGCAACAACTAAAATCTATACATATAGCATTCCAACAACACATATGACATACAAAAATAATACATAAATACATTTAAAAATATAACCTTTACACAATGTCAGAAACACCACTTAAAATTCAAAGAAACTCATCAAAATGTAAATATTAAAAGACTAAAGCTAAACTAAATAAAATAATTAAAATTACTCCCTATTCAAAAGTAAACAAGACTAGCCAAAGAAAATAAACTCTATAACACAACCATTGGTTTCCCTGCCAAAAACAGACTTCACAATTATAAAGGACCAAAAACATATCAACAAAAATATATTATTATCCACAATTCCCATTTGCCTCCCAGATGCCCTTAATATTAAAAGAACTCTTAAGTTAATTACCTTTTTTAAAAAATACATTTTGGTAATAAAGATTTTTTAATTCTTTTTATTTTATTTTTTTCAATTAAGCTTAAACTACTCTAACCTATATATAACAGGAAGAATGATTAATGATAGAGAGAAAAAGCATGATAGAACAATTAATAGGAAAGACATTAGATCAGGACCATATATACATTATTCAGATATTGGTGATAAAATGGAATGTGAGAAGAATATTCGAGTTATAAAATATGTTAAAGATTATTGTAAAAAAATATTTTATAAAACTTTGTATATTCAGAAAAATTTAGATAGATGTGTAAACATAGTTAAAGGTAGCAAAATTAGGTAAAAAATTGGCATAATTGGGAGACTTGAAAATTATTGTAAAATTATAAATGGAAATTTATAAAGCAAAAAAAAAAGAGGGGGAGGAATTTAAATATTTATATTAAGTTAAACAGCTTAATGCATATGTAAAAAAGGGAGTAAATCATTCTCCTTCAGGCTATGACTTAAAATCATTCTAAATGTTGAACAAAGGATCAAGAATAAATATAATTAAATACATCAATCACACAGTTCTTCTTTCCAAATTGGTTCATAAATATCCAATATATAAATAAACAAACAAACAAACTCCTCTTTAAAACTTGCTTTTTATATTACTACAAACAACAGTAAAAAACCCAACA
This sequence comes from Epiperipatus broadwayi, assembly GCA_028023455.1. Lineage (NCBI taxonomy): Eukaryota > Metazoa > Onychophora > Udeonychophora > Euonychophora > Peripatidae > Epiperipatus > Epiperipatus broadwayi. The sequence continues at coordinate 12,086,287 of JAQFVV010012398.1, read as the reverse complement.
TTTCGATTATTTTATATAGTCTTTTTCAAGGCACACTAAAAAAAAAAAAAAAAAAAAATACATATATATATAATAATAAACATCACATAATCCAAAAAATTAAATTAAAAAATATAATCACTATCAAAATTTTACCTTATCTCACTCCCTTTTTCTAATGCAAACAATCACAACTTAACCACAATTTCCCCCTTTTTTTTTTATTTTTAAAAAAAGGAAAATTATTTTTTTTCTCATGTGTCATACATAGCATCAGCCGGGAAGTGAACCCACTAACTCAGGACAACTCCTTGTTTGCAATAGGAAAGGGGAGTGAGATAAGGTAAAATTTTGAATGTAATTTTTAATTTAATTTTTTGGAATATGTGATGTTTATTATTATATGTATTTTTTTCTTTTTCTTTTATTTTAGTGTGCCTTGGAAAAAACTATATAAAATAGTCGAAATGTTGGATTTTTTATTGTTGATTATAGTCATATAAAAGGCAAGTTTTAAAAAGGAGTATGTTCATTTATTTATATATCAAGAATAAAATGAATATATTCTTGGTCAATATTTAGGGTGCTTTTAAGTCATAGCCTGGGGAAGAGTGATTTAATCCCTTTGTTTATTTGTATAAGGATATAAAAATATATGTAAAAAATAAGGAACTGTGCTAATGGTACATTATTAGATGTGATATGTTAGACTATTTCCATAATCTATGAGTGAATGTTGAATGTATAGAAAATTTTAAACTTTATTTAAACTTTTCAAATACAAACAACTTGTTAGTAATAACACACAATTAGACAACACAACTGTTACAAGTAGTATTATTCTCCACTCTTCTTCAGATGTTGATGAAAATAATCCAACATATCACATCTAATGTATTTGTATGATTTTAAATTTTGGTATGTAGTTTATTTTGTTTATTTATTTATGGATTTATATGTATAATGTTAATATTATAGTTTAAGATGAATAATGTCCAATCGATGGAACCAGTATAATTATTTAGTCATGAAATGTATAGAACTATATATCTTGAAAAGGTCTCAATAAAAGATGAAAGCCAGTTTAATAATGAAATAATTATAATTAGTTGTTTGTTTCAATCTTATTTCGATTGATTATTATAAGTGTATAACAACATTGTTGACAAATAATTTTTATATAGGATATTTGACATATAATTAAATACTACAAACAATTAATAGAATAAAGTGTTGATTAGACTAGCAGTGGTCTTCAACCTTTTCACACCTGCGGACCGGTAAAAATAAGGTTCCGCGGACCAGCAAAAATAAGGATAAGATTTCGCAGACCGGCAGAAGTCTATAGATAAATTTTCTTAAAGATAAGTATAATTGTTATAACTGATCAAAACAACAATGTTAAATATATAAGATAAAGTTTTATAAATATATATGGAGTTTATATAATAAAAAACTTTTTTTAAAATTTTTTTAGAAAAGTAATAAAAAATTTAATTCTACCCCCCCCCTCCATAAACATCTGTGATAACTAGAAAAACAAATTAATTTATGAATGATTGATTAGATTTTGTTTTCGTTCTGTTTTTTTTTTTTAACTGGGTAAAAATGAGATGAAAAAATAAATAAAAATTGGCTAGATTAATTAAAAGTTTAAACTCTTATTATTTATTATTATAAACTTTTTACTGCCCGTCTAAGTTCCGCGCACCGGGCCGCGGACCAAGGGTTGAAGAACACTGGATTAGAGGTTTTAAACCGAAGTAATAATAAATGGATTTGGATATTTGACCATTATATGCATGTTAGTTTATCTTTATTAATTAAATTGCATTACCCTGAGATCAAAAATTAATTAAGCTTAGACCTTTTTTTTAAAGTATAAAACTTAAAAATAAACATTTGACATATGAAAAAAAAAGCGTTTCTTTTATGTCATTATTACAATTGATCATTAATTTAGGTGGCTTTTTTTTGTACAATTGTAATTTATTTTTTTAGTCGTTTTTAAACTTTTTTTAACTTTCTTAATAAAAAAAAAAAAAAGGATTTAAATGTAAAAAAGTAAACGCTACTAGCAATGAAATAAATTGTATCATCCTTGAATTTTTTACTTCTTCTTGAAGAAAGGCATTACACAGATATACAGTTTAAGGTGACGAATCCATTAAGTCTAAGAGGCGTATAATCATTTCTCGATGATCTTGGTTTAAGTATTAAGCTTTCGTTTACTTTTTATTGATTTATATAGTTTAGTAAATGTTTTTTTTATTATGTTATTGCAGATAGTTTAATTAAGAAGAACAAAATTGATATCATTTTTTAAAATTGTTAATAAATTTTAAAATTTGCTTTTCAACCCCCCCCCCCCCGAATAATTATTTTCGTTAGTAATAATACCAAAAAAAAAAAAAGTAAATGAATAGTTGTTAGTCACTATGGAAAACATGATTTTTGAGCATTAGAAGTTACAAGTTGAGATTCCATACAATACTTTTTAGTTCTTATGTCTGTCAATTTACCATTGCAGAATGCAGTTTTTAAATATTTATTATAGAGAAGCAGCATTTGATTTGATTTACAACATATCTCCAGGCTTCTATCTGACTATTAGTATTCTATGGTAGAGAGTCCTGTCTTATACCATGGGTATGCATCTGCTATCTCATTTTGTATTATGATGTTCAAGCTAATTACTTAGTGTAGTATGATAAAATTTCAAGCATCAATAGAAATAAAAGATGCATCCAAACTGTGCTCTCTAGTCAAAAAGTCAATAATCATAAATTAATCCGAATCTATTTAGCAGTATCACCCTGTATTCCTTGATTGGCTGATAATGCATTTCTGTCAAATATATAACTGAATCAAATGCATATAATATTGATTGAATGCATGGACTAACCAGAGATATTTATAAGCCTACATTTCAATTTCTTCTAAACCTATCCAACTGCTGATAAGATGATAATAAGATCTTCCAAGCATTCATACTTTTCTGATTAATATGAAATTTAATTTACTAAATTATTTTGTTGAGATCTGGTTACCCCTATCTTATCTCTAGCAGCTAATGTGTATAGAAATGCCATCTTTCGTAATTTGCATATCTTATCTGATTCAGACATTGGTTTATTTATATGTATGCATTAGTTTTTTTACATATATAAATGGCATCTTATATATAAATGGCATCTTATATATAGATGACAGATAAAGTTGTATACGATTTCAAATAACATAAAATCTAATAAAAATCAATTTATCGCACATGTATATAACTGGGATGCTATGATTTTGTTCTTTCTAATACCAACATATATTCGAATGATAAACAAACAAACGCATGGATGGAATATGTTTATAAATTATAAAAATCAGTATAGCATTAAATAAAATTATTCTTTTAATAAATGTTAGAATTTTAATATTATTCAAGAGGATAATTTCAGGAATACATGCTGCGATGTCTAATCGTTTAAATATAATTGTGAATGTGTGAATATATACACATACAAACATGTTACAATGTCTAAGCACTTATTTACACACACAATATGATGTCTAAGATATTGTTTATAATTATGCCTATATATACAACGTAAAACAACAACAGGTCAAGCGCTGGTGGCCTAGTGGTTAGCATAGCTGCTGACCAAGCAGATGGCCTGGGTTCGCTTCCCGATCAATACATTTGACACATGAAAAACAAAAACAACTGATAACTTTTATTATTGTTGACAAATAAAGGAGAGTAAGAAACCATTTATTCGAAAGATAATTCACAGACGAGAAAATCTATTGAAGTGGAAAATATGTTACACACATTTTTGCTTCACTGTCTGGGGATTCGAAACCTTAAATCGGAGGTTTAAACCCAGGTATATATTTGTAAATCACTAGGGAGTGTAAGGACACACATACAAGTGTTTTAAACCCCCTTTCTTTTTTTTTTACTTTCGTAAATTAAACGTTTTATTTTAAGAATATTTATTAATTTTAATTCAGAAATACACCTGGGTCTCATTTTACACGATAGATAGGTTCCTCAGAAAACATGCGCAAACGAAATCGCGCAAAAATAGATGTAACTTACATTGAAAAAGAGGGGATGCGGTCTGTGATTTTTCAAAATTCGCGTAAAAGCAAAGCACCAACGTAAAATTACTTTAAAATTCGCACAAAAAAAAAAAAAATAAGGAAATAAAATATGACTAATAAAAAATTTCAAATTTGAAAAAAATTGATACAAGACAAACTTTTTTTAACTATAATATTTAATTTTATTCAAAATAATATATTTTTATGCATAATTTACAGTACAGTAATTTACATTTTTTATACACATTTTAATTATTATAGCTATTTGCCGAAAAACAAGTTCATTTGCAAACAACTAGCGCCAACTTCACACTCATGTTGTGTCAATGGTTTTCCGGTGACAACGTAATTAGTAATTAATCTTTGAGACGATGATTTTATTAATTGTTTATGAAACTAACAACTAAAAATTAAATTCTTATTTTTGTCTTTAATTTTCAATTCCGTTTAAAAATCAAATTTCACATCACATTAATTTCAAGTCATTGTAAGTAATTTTTAAATTGTTAATTACAATTAAAAATCAGATTTTAATTTTTAATTGTCAAATTTAATTGTGCCCACTGCTATTATTGACGTTTTAAAAATAAACTTGTGGACACTAAATGATTAATAATTGATTACGTTCTTTTTTAAAAAGCAAAAACAGAATGTGATTTGAAATGCAAAATGAACATGCACAATGTTTGAACAAATTTAAATTTATATTATAATCTTGTAAAATTTAATGTGTGTATACATAAAATGTGGAAATCATGATTTTAATTTCATTATTTCATAAAATCTTACTATTATAAAGCACTGAAAATATTGAAATTACTAAGATGAAAGTCGAATTCCAATAATGTGCTATTACTTTCAATATAACATAAGTGCGTGAAATTTATTATTTAAAGTAATAGCGCATTATCGGAGTTCGACTTCCGGTGAAACAGGAATCGCGTAACTTCAAAATCGTGTTAAATAAGTCCGCGTAAAAAGAGACCCAGGTGTATTTAAATTTCCATTCCCTTAAATAATCATGTATGTGTGTTCGAGATTGCTAAAAATATTATTGATCATAATTAAATATTAAATATTTTGTATATTTATTTTATGTTATAGTTCGTGTATTTTATTTTAGATGATGCAATACCAAATAAGGTTATGGAGAGTAATTAAAATAACTCAGAAACTTATGAATAAAAGAATTTTCTTGATTTAAATTTAAAAAGGGTAATTAATAAATTAAAATCCCTTAGCAAACATAATGTTAATGGAAATTATATCTTTTGAATTTATTTCCAATCTCGAAATAGATTAAACCAATACTCTCCAGAACTTGTTTCATTGTCATTGTGAATAAAAAATAAGTGAATTCAGGCTACTTAATGGACTTCTGGCCTCATCAGTGGAAAGAGAATATTTGAGAAAGTCTTGCTAGCATATAAATAGAGTTGAAATTTTAGGCTAGAGGTCTTTTTGCACTATTTTAGTCAGTGTTGCAGAACTGATCCACAACAGTCAAAATCTTGAAATATGAATTCTGAGTAGAAGGATTACATTTGCTTCCCCATTCTTCTTCAAAATCCATTTCCATACTGCTATGCTAATATGCCATCTCCACTCATAGACTGCATAAGATCAAGATGCCAATCATTACTTTTCCAAACTTTGCATTGCCAACTGTGTTTTCCACATTTTACAGTCTTAAGCATATCAATCCGTAGGGACATCAAGTAATGGAAGGTAAATCCTAATCATGCCGTTAATATGAACTCTTCATTTTTAAAATATAAATTATTTGTAATGTAATTCTCTCCTTATATAGACATGGCATTGTAGCGCTAGTTATAACAATTCTGTAAAGTAATGACTTTCTCTTTCTTTTGTAAAATCTAATGCAAGAATCTATACCTTTATTTTTTTTTTATGCATTCCTTTAATGGGTTTCACAATTTCTATTAAATATTTTAAATGCGGCAACTTTTTAATTTCAATATTATAAATTTTTGTATGATTTAATTTAATATGCTAATAGTTCAATCTAGCGAACCGATCATAGAATTTTTTATTAGATATCCTTGCTATTATGGGATGTTAAATAGTTAAATGTAAGCTTTCTTACCTAACTAAAAGTTCACTCGATTGAATGAGATTTTTAAGTTGTTCTATTTTGCTTAGTGGCAGATTAGCCACTGCTACATTTAAGATATCAATTTATTGCCATGTTCATGCTATTGATTTTATACTATATTTTAAAGTAAACTTAATGACCTTACATTTTCTGTTTTTTTATTATTATATGATCAATCATTTGCCCACCACACCATCTAGCATGATAATTGTTTTATGGAATTAATTACTAGTTAGTGTACTAATATTTGTTAAATGAAGGGAACAATATTCCCCCTTTTTTATTGTTTTGACAACCTCACTAATATTAAAGATCATTTGCATACCTTTTGAGAGGGATCAAATTATGTCATGTCATTCCGCTAGATTCTATTAAATCATGAGGTCCTTAATTCACATATCAGCCTCATTAAGAACCTGATTTTTTATTATTATTAGCATTGCTTGGCTTAGATAACATTACACTATATCTAAACATCACATGATTACCATTTCTTATGCTTACTCATAACTGTTATTAAAACAGGCAAAACTCTCCATTCAGTGCAAGCCAGAGTAATCAATGGATGCCAGAAGGCTCATCCAATATCCCCAGACCAGTTTCTAGCTTGTGGCTTCATCAATGAGGAACCTTGGATATGAGAGCACTGCATCTAGATCTTAGGATCTAATGCACTATTGTATGGAAAGTTTTGCCTGTTTTAATAACAGTTATGAGCAAACATAAGAAATGGTGATCATGTAATGTTTAATGGTTTAATACCAACCCTGCCAAATAGGATAGTGATGGCTATGGTTATTAAAGAACCCAAAGACACCAAAATGTATGGGTACTGACATGAGATCAGACCTACATGACTATATAACCTCATGAGGTTAGAATTGGAAAATAGTTTTTAATTTTAGACTCATAGTTTTGTAATTAAATAGAGATAAAAGGTGGCTTCTGGAGGATTGCCTTAGATCCTAAGATTTAGGTGCAGTGCTCTCAGATCCAAGAATTCTCACTGATGAAAGCCACAAGCTAGAAACTAGTCTGGGGATATTGGATGAGTAGGCAGGTATTAGATAGGAATTTTATGCACAAGCCTTCTGGCATCCATTGATTACTCTGGCGTGCACTGACTGGCACTACCATATGAAGAGTTTTGCCTGTTTTAAAATATATATCTTCACAATTGGAAATTTTTTTGTTATTATTGACTATCAGCAGCCATCAAATTAAAATATACTATCAAACAACAAAATGGAAGACAATCACAAAGTTGGTCTAAGATCTAAATAGACTGAGTTTGAATAAATTTCTAAGGGTTATTATTTTATTGCCTTACATGATTAATATAATGGTGAGAATGATAGACACATGAACTAAAATTTTGGATAAGACCCTTTATTGAAGGGGGAAGGGGAATCCAGTTTTGTGAATCAGCAATTGCTCTTAGTATGTCCTTTGATGTTTGAACATCATTTGAAATAGAAATTGGGGAAGGAATGGCTTAATTATTCTATGTGTTATCCCAAAACAAATTAAATAAAAGATCTACAAAAATGTACAAATTTCTTTGCAATTCATTAAGACACAGTTCCAACATCAATACTGAATACATTTTGAATCACCTAGATGAAATTATGGAATATATATATATATATGTGTGTGTGTGTATACTGTCTTTACTAAATTTATAAGTAATTAGAAGGGATTTGAACTCAAGACTTTCAAGCTCCCTGCAGCTATCCCTTCCATCTTATACAATGATATACATGACCAAATACATGTGAAAAAAATAAATGATCTCCAATATAAGTATTTCATGCTGAACCAGCACTCATCAGTTGCTCCAGATCACCATCTCCCCCACATATACAATCAGCGCTCAGTTTATATTAAGATAGCAAATGTTCAAACTTTAAGGGTTAAGCTTCAACCTACTCCACCCTCCAAGTCATCCATATCATTGAAAATTTGAGGATGAAGTAGTCATTCTGACATTTCACATATATGATCTTAATATGTCCATTTAAATACAGAAGAAGAATGGGCTGAATAAAGGTTGAATATATAATATTTAACTAAATATTGACTATATAAAATTTAATGTAATTGGTCAATATGGGTATACAATAATATTTGGCATCAAGAAGGGGTTTGAGCATTCCATCCTCGGATTTTCAATGATGTGGATGGCTGAAGAGTTAGAGGGTGGAGGCTTGTCCATTAAAGTTTGAATATTTGCTATCCTAATACAAACTGAGCACTGATTGTAATATGTGTGGGAGATGATGATCTGGACCAACTGATGAGTGCTGTGATTTAAAGTCAACATGGACATGATAATAATATTGGCAACATCAAGGAATTTAGCACTTCATCCTCGGATTTTCAAATGATATAGAAAGCTGAAGCATTGGAGGGTGAAAAAGACAAGTTTGCCCATTAAAGTTTGAACATTTGTTATTTTCAAATAAAATGAGCACTGATTGAATGTGTGTGGAAAATGGTGATCTGGACCAACTAATGAGTGCTGGTTCTGCAAGAAATATGTATGCTGGAGATCATTTATCTTTTTCACAGCTATGTGATCGTGTGTATCAGTTGTATAAAATATATTGGATAGATGTAGGGAGCTTGAAAGTTCGAATTCAAGTCCTGTATAATTACATTAAATTTAGTACAAACAATACACATATTTAAATATTATATATTGTACTGAGGTACATTGCGATCGAATGTGTAATATTCTTTAAAAGTGATAATAATAAGAATAAATTTCGTTTTTTTAAAAAATAAAGTGGGGAAATTAAGTTAAAATAAAAGTTAAAAGTTGAAGAAAAAGAAAATTTAAAAACAAAGGAGTAGGGTAGGGGAGTTCATTGTTAAAGAAAAATAAATAATAAATGACTTTAAATGGAGGGTAAGACTTTTTTTCATTTAAAAAAAAAAAAAAGACTGAAATAAAATTGATTTAATATTATTTTTGATTAGTATAATGAAAAAATACGTTTTGTTTTATAATAAAAAAATTAAATGTGTGCATGTGTAAAAATTTTGAATAAAAAAAATAACATAGAAGCCCAATCAGAGCAAAGTAAAAGTACAATAATTTCACGAGATAATAAACACTGGATATAAGAAAATTTTTTCATTGTTAAGATGGTTTTAAAATTTCAACATTCCATTATTATTATATTTTAAAAATATTTAAAAATATTTCATAAAATCAAAGAATCAAAAGAAAACTATATAAATTGCTATTCAAACAAAATGACGCATTGTTAAATTCATTGTAGCGTGCAACTAACTGGAGCCTTCTTTGCAATACCATCAGCAGATAGTTCAAAGGGAAAACCATGTTCGGATAAAGTCAACAGAGTAATGGAGTGTCTATGCTGAAAGCCACGAATGCCATGTAACTACATGAATTCAGGGAAGATATACATAGAGTTTAGCGCTAACCAGTTAGAGATAACATTCTATAAAAATTGCTTTTTGCTGTACGTACGTCAAATCAGATTTCAAATTCTAGGTAATGTTTAATTTTCCTATTCTCTAATTTGTTTTTTTTTAAAAACTGTGATAAATAAATAAATAAAACTTTCAACTTTACTGATTAGTATTTGGAAGATATAAATGATATCGGCTATTGCATTCAACTTTATTCAAAGACATTAATTGTATGTATGTGTGAATTTTAATTTAATATATTATGTATATTTTTAGTTATTTATAATGTATTAAAACATTTATTTAAATGAAAAGAGTGTGCATGGTTGAATTATAAAACAAAATGATTGTTTTAAGAAAAAAAAAAAAATTATCATTGAAATATTTATATTGATATATGAATATATGTATTTATGCTGAAATAATATTTTTAGTAAAGTGGGAATGGAAAGACTTAATTATTATTGAGGAATGATTAAGTTACAATGAAAAAAATAGGGAAAAATTTTCTTTTAAAATAAAGATTTGTTATTTAAGAACATCAAAGTTTATCGGACGGTAAATCTTTATTATTATTAAAAATAGAATTTTAGATTGGATGGAGTATTTTTAAAAGCAGCTATAATGCAATGAGCTAGCTGGGATCTTCAGGTACTGGATTCGTTGCTGGTCAGGTAAACATGTTAATTACTATGTGATTAACTGGTGCCTAAAGAGTTTACCTTAAAATAAATAAAGTGTTTATTTGGTCAGTATTTGTCTAGTAGCCGAGTGTTTATATTATTGGTAGCTTGCTGCCAATGATATTGTTCACTCTACCTGAGGACCAAGCACCTTCAGAGATTGGATGGTTTAGTAAGAAAGGAAGAGTATTTTATATTTCTATTTGTCATTAGTATATAAAATAAAAAAGGTGGGCGGTTCAATATATAAGGGCTAAAATGTAATATAGTTTTCAAAACAAATTCTGTATTTCCATCTTCTGACTAAACTGTTGTATAAACAAAAATAAAAGAGCATAGTTCAAACAAAAAAAACAAAATGCACACGCAATAGTTTATTTCCTGGAAAAGAATATGCTATGTTTTGCTTAAATATCTGTCTGTTTTATATTGCTGAAAATTTTCAGTATATTAAAAAGCCTTAACTTTCTTTATATATATTTGAATTCTAAACAGAAAGATTATCCTACAAACAGCTTATCTATAATTAAATTTTAAAATATATTTATTTCCTTTAATAGTTAGTTAGATGCTGTATATGTATGTTTAACTTATTTGTTGACAATTTTATAAGGATTTCATCCATTTGTCAATATATCATTCTCTTCTTTCTCTTTAAAAAATAGTATTATGAAACTTAAAAAAAAAGCACTATGCAGCTGTAGATCCTAGAATATAAATGATAGATATATTATGCCGGGTTTGAACCATGGATGATCCAACATACTCTTCATGCTAGGTTTAAACCTTATTTATAATAAATTTATAATCTTATATTATAAATATTACATGAACGAACTGGCCCGTCAGAGCTATTGATGGCAGGGCCATCAACAATACCCACAGTCAGACCAAGCAATGCAACACATAACATGGACACATTTCCAGACTGTGGCCCATCTTGACTGCTAGATTCAAACCCCCACTATCCAAACACTTTATTTGTTTCAGAGTAAACCCTGGGTGCCAGCTAGTTTCAGAACTAATATGTTTGCATAGTAGGCCCATAATCCAGCACTCAAAGAATCCTTTAACTAGCTCAGTCTATTTTTTAATTCAATAACAAATTATTTCAATTATTAATGGTAAAAGAATTGTCCGACAAAATTAAGCTTTAAGTTTAAAAAACAATTTATTTTAATTAACTTCAATTAAGAATATTTCCAGCCAGCTGGGATGTTTTCTTGAGGAGTTTTATTATTATTCACTGGCACTATTCTTGAGCACAGTTAAATATTGATGGCGGATTTCAAGTTTTTATGCAAGCATTATCCTTTTCTGGGCAAGTTGGATGTTCACTGGACTCAGGCTAGAGAGTCATATAATTCTGACGATTAGCACTGCATTGCTCTAGTACACTAATTGATTGACTGCTTGAAGACTGATTAATTGACTCAACTGAACTGTAATCTCAACTGTCCGATAAAAAAAAAAGCTGGACTACTTATACTTAAGGCCTGTTGTCATTTTCATACCCTCCAGCTACATTGTTATTGAAGTTCCTTCCTTGTTTTTAATTGCATTCTTTTGATAAGCTTTTAATTACGTGTTTTGGAGATCGTTTAATTAGCAGCCATGCAAACATGTTGTTTTTACATTTTTAATTAGTAGCCATCGCTGTGTTTTTTAATGATAATTTTCTATATCATTTTTTAAATATTTAATATGCATACATTTATTATATTTACAATCGCACATATATATTTTACTAACAAACTCATATTAATGTGTCATTTATGCACATATATAATTTAAGATCAATTCACTATTTAGTTTTTAAGATGACTTTTTTCTTTAACTTAAATAAAAAGAGATTTATATTTTTAAACTTTTAGTTGAAACCCTTTTCTTTCTTTCTTTTTTTTCTAATCATTTTTTTCTAATCAATCATTTATAACTTTTATGAACAATATTTTATTTAAACTAACAACATTAATAAAAAGAATTCTTTAGACTTTTATTTTTTTGCATTTTGAAAACAAACTGTAACACAACTTTTTAAACTTTTAACTATTTATTATAAGATTGAAACATTATGTTGTTTTTAGGGGAAATTTCTAATTTTAATAATTTTTAGACAAAATTATTGTATCAATATGATATTGGTTCATTACACCACCCTCCGTTTGAGAATAAAATGTGTCATTTTGGACCATTTTATCTCCAATAACTGTAATTCTTAATTCTAAAATATTTATTATTTTTCTAACTTTACTTTCTAATATCTGACGCTTTACATGCTAAGGGCAACCTTCGATTATACTTTTCTTCCTTCAATGCTGGCAACATTGCTTACAATGATCTAAGTGCTGAATAGTGACCACGAGGACAACACTATTTTTGGTGATGCAAGGATCTTTTGGAAACGAGGCGGATGCAGATTCGCTGGCTTATACCAACTTACACGTATGAAAAACGAAGCTTTGTGTGCCGGTTCTCTTGACCAGACATTGACAAAGAAAAGGTCACTGCGAATGGCAGGATTCATCTACTGTCCAATTTGTCTTATGCTTTGGAAATGAGGAACAGGACATGGGGATTCTCCCCTGAGAAAGTGATTTGCGGCTTAACACTAGTTGTTCCCAGTGTGCATTTTAAAAGAGGAATGATCCCTGACAGTCCATTACAGGTGTTAAATTTTTTCCAGCCGACAGCTTTAACTTATCCTTATCTAAAACTTATTTCAATACTACCCTCATTCCCTTTAATTTCAAACCCTTATACATTCCTAATATAACTTAGATTGACTTTCATTTTTATTATTTTAACCTTATCATATTATTTTTAAATTCCCCTGAACCTTATCTTAAACAATTTATTTATATTAATCTTACAATATTATTCTGAACCATTATGAACATTATTTTACATATTTATTTATATTAACCTAATCTTACAATATTATTTTTCAACCATTATGAACATTATTTTAAATATTTATTTATATTAGTCTTACAATTTTATTTTTAAACCATTACTTTAACTTCTTTATTTAATGTGCGTGTATTCAGAAAACTACTTTATTTTATTGCTCTTCATTATTATACAAATACTTTTATTTATTTTATTTGACTTGATTACTTTAAATCATTTATTTACTTTCTTTTACTAACTTGCGTGTATTCCAAAAAAAAAATCTATTAGTTTATTACGATTCATTCTTTATTATTTTATTACGGATATCTTACACTTATTTGTTTAACTTGATTTCATTCTATTTTATTCATTTATTTATTCGTACAAACATTACTTTTAAATCATTAATTTGATCTATTTATTTACGAGCATTTCCTCTTTATTAACATGTGCATGGAGAAAAAAATTTATTTTATGAAGCCTCCGTTATTATTATTACTTCCAAACATTTCATTTATTATTATTCATTTGTTTTCAAAATTATTATTTTAGTTTTAAATAGAAATTTCAGATTTAAATTTATCCGATGTATTTATGTTAGAATAATCATATTCACACTCGTGGTCCATTTCCGGTCCTTTGTTTCTTTCTTTTACTATTCCGCCTGATTACTAACTTTTAAACTATGTCAGGTGGTTCCTTCTTTCTTTCTATTAATTCACTAACATAAATTATACTCCATATCCTTATGTCTATCACTCGATTAAAATTTGTTGCTTTATCACTTTCTCGCTCTGTTCTATTTTCTGCTTTATACATTAGAAAACCTTTAAGCTTCACAGAACTCCGTATTTTTCCTAACCGTGAATATTTTTTCCTATTTCTTCTCTTCATTTTAACCCTATGCTTAAGACGACCATTTAACTTAACCTTTTTATTTTTTGGGGAAAATTTCTCTATGCTATCTTCTACCTTGAACTTATGTCTCTCTTCTATTTCTTGATCTACACTTGTTTCTACTTTATCTGTTGCAAGGCTATCTGATTCTAATTCAATTTTCATGTAATTTATCACCTCAACTTCCTTTTCATCTTCCTGACTTTCTTTAATTAAATCTAACTCTATAATTTCTTGGTTCTTCTCTACCTTTCCTGTTATCTCGCATCTCATTTCTTTAATCAATTCTACTTTGAACTCTTGCTGGCTTTGTTTAAATTCCTGACACAATTCTTCTTTGAATTCTTGCATCATCTTCACCATCATTTTCATCATCTGCATCTCAGATCTCTTCTTTCTCTTTCTCCACTAACTGGGGATTTTAAAAATATATCAGGCTTTCTTTCGGCTCCATTTTCAAAAATTTCAATTTCTTTTTTTTTTTATTAAACTAGCGCTTATGTTAAAGTAAATTTAAATACTACTGTTTATTTCTTTTTAAAACGGAACATACAACTGACTCCACCCCCTTGTCCTTTTCTCTACCCGTTCTTAATGCTTTAACTCCACCCAAAACATCTAACTGTCTTTAATTTAAAGAATAATTTATTTTAAATAGCGTAAATGTCAAAATTCATTTAAAGAAAAAAGTTTCGGTCAATTCTTTTTTTAAAAAAAAAAAAACTTAAACCACTTTAAAATACACAATTTAGCTTTTCTTTAAATTTTTTTTTTCAAATAGTAACAAAACATTTAGTTACTGCCATTTATGAGGAGTTCAGCCCACATTGGGAGAGCCAATTGTGCCAGGTTCGAACTGTGGACGATCCAACATGCTCTTCATGCTAGGTTTAGCTGGGCTTAAACCTTATTTATAAAAAATTTATAATCTTATATTATGAATATTACGTGAACGAACTGGCCCGTCCGAGCAGAGTGGAAAATACTATTGATGGCAGGGCCATCAACAATACCCACAGTCAGACCAAGCTATGCAACGCATAACATGGTCACATTTCCAGACTGTGGCCCACTTTGACTGCTAGATTCAAACCCCCACTATCCAAACACTTTATTTGTTTTGGAGTAAACCCTGGGCACCAGCAGGTTTCAGAACTAACAGGTTTCGACAGTAGGCCCATAATCCAGCATTCAAAAAATCCCTTAACTAGCTCAGTCTATTTTTAATTCAATAACAAATTATTTAAATTATTAATGGTAAAAGAATTGACCGACAAAATTAAGCTTTAAGTTTAAAAAACAATTTATTTTAATTAACATTTCTTATACTAATTTTAAATACTTTTATAAATCTTAGTTAACTAATATAACACTGGTATAATGATCATGCACATTCTTAATTCAAACACTATAATATCATATAAGAAAGCATTAAATATTTGAAATTTAAAAACACACACATCAATAGTTCGTCTACGTATGCTATAGAGTTCATATTACTTGACTCTGGGAGGCTTCAAATTAATGCGATGGCTACTTTAGAAATGAGAATAAGAAAAATGTTATTACCTAGGATTTTTGAATGTGGACTTAGAACTTTGTTTTCTTCCTGGTTGCTGCTTCAATTAAAAATATTTCCAGCCAGCTGGAATGTTTTCTTGAGTTTTATTATTATTCACTGGCACTATTCTTGGAGACAGTTAAATATTGATGGCAGATTTCAAGTTGTTATGCAAGCATTATCCTTTTCCAGGCAAGTTGGATGTTCACTGGTCTCAGGCTAGAGAAATGTATGATTCTGATGATTAGCACTGCATTGCTCTGGTACCCTAATTGATTGACTGCATGAACTGATTAATTGACTCAACTGAACTGTAATCTCAACTGTCCAATAAAAAAACTGGACTATTTATACTTAAGGCCTGTTGTCATTTTGATACCCTCCAGCTATATTGTTGTCGAAGTTCCTTCCTTGTTTTTAATTGCATTCTTTTGATAAGCTTTTAATTATGTCTTTTGGAGATCGTTTAATTAGCAGCCATGCAAATGTGTTGTTTTTACATTTTTAATTAGTAGCCATCACTGTGTTTTTTAATGATAATTTTCTATATCATTTTTTTAATATTTAATATGCATACATTTATTATATTTACAATTGTACATATATATTTTACTAACAAACTCATATTAATTAGTCATTTATGCACATATATAATTTAAGATCAATTCACTATTTAGTTTTTAAGATGACTTTTTTTAACTTAAATAAAAAGATATTTATATTTTTAAACTTTTAGTTTAAACCCTTTTCTTTCTTTCTTCCTTTTTCTAATCAATCATTTATAACTTTTATGAACAATATTTTCTTTAAACTAACAACAATAATAAAAAGAATTCTTTAGACTTTTATTTTTTTTGCGTTTCGAAAACAAACTGCAACACAACTTTTTAAACTTTTAACTATTCATTGTCACATTGAAATGTTACGTTGTTTTTAGGGGAAATTTCTAATTTTAATAATTTTTAGACAAAATTATTGTACCAACATGATATTGGTACAATATATATGTAAATATGAATGTAATAAAATTAAAAGGAAAGAATACTCAGCATTCAATATAAGATGAATAATAAAGTGGTAGAAAAATAAGTGAAACTTGAAAGGGAAGGTCAAACCTCCTTTAAGTAATTACTATGGGGCAAAGATCTCTCCATCAGCCTCTCACATAGGATCAGTGATATAGAATTACTCATCAAGTTTGAGAACAGCTGCATGATAAGACTTTACATGGTGTCTATCCTTATTTTACTTTGACAATGATTTCACAACTACTTACTGACTAATATTGAAAAATTAACTGAATTGGGCAAATATCTTATAAAAAAAATCCTAAGCCTGATTAAAACATGAGAAAAATTTCAAGTTTATCTAGCCCAGATTAGAGTTAAGGATGGTGGGGCATGCTATTAACTGCAACCTTCAGCTTGAATATCCTTATAAATATTAAATGGATGAAATATTAAAAGTTAAATTTATTAAAGTAACTTTTATGGTATGTCACTAGGCTGAATATTCTTTAAATGGCATTAACTACATATTATCAGCTTCATATTTATTTTCTTCGAATTAAATCTTCTAATTATATCAAACAATAACTAAAAGACAAATGAAAAATATTTATCATCTATTAAAAAAATAATTAAGTGATACATTGCTTGGAAGTTCATAAGAAAGCGAGCATCCAAAATAAGAGGACAATAGTGATCTGTGATTCTTAAGCTCCAGAATTTACCACTTTATTACTATACAATGGAGCCATGAAGTATGCTGCATCTAACTAAATGACTTTAATTATGCGCTATCCATAGAAAAATGTAAACAGACAAAAATATAAATATATATAAAAAATCATAAAAATTTGCAAATTTTATATGCGAGCCCATATTTTTTTAATTTTTACTCTAAGTGTTGTCCATGATTATATATAAACATTAAAGGCATAAAGCAGTGAAGCCACTGGTAGTGTTTTAGATTTTATTTTCTTGGCTAGTCAGGTTGAATTTTGGGTTTTGGATAATTTTGACTATATATATATGATAGCACATACACTTTTGTTCTTTATTATCCTTCCTGAATTTCATGTGCAGTATTTCACATAAATTATTTTGTAGGATTAATATTAGAAGTTTTACAAAATTGTAAAACATACTTAAAAAAAATAAGACTTCATAATTTCTTGTTAAACTAGTCTACCAGTGTTATGTTTCTATTAAAAGAAAAAAGTTGTGGAAGGAAAAAACTGTCCAGTTTATTTTAAAAATATAGTATTTTTTCCCCCTTATTGTTCTTGCTTCAATGCATGCATAAGTGAATACACAATTAGTAAAACATGTAGAAATGTATCTCCTTCAATTTTTTATTAATAATTACATTATTTTTTTTATAATTTTGTTTATACAAACGTATGAAAAACCGTTTGCGTTATTTATATGTGTGTGTATTGATAAGTAGTATGCACTTGCAGTTCAATAAACAATACATATTCTATTCTAATCAAAGTTTATCAACAAAAGGTGAGCTGTTGTATGCTATATATGTAGAATGTAAGGGAAGCTTGGAACAAAATATAGCTTAATTCATGACTGCACTGTTCTTATACTTGAAAGGCAAAAATAACCCAGTGATTTAGTGCACAAAAATTTGTAAGAATTTTGAGCACCAGAAGTAACAGAGCTGGGTCCTGGATCTTCAGAGTCTCCACTATATTGGGCAATTATTTAATTTAATCTTATAATAACAATTATTAACATTTAACCAAGTTAATTATCATCATATTATTGGGAATTAATTATTCCTAGAATATATTATATTTGATTATAACAATGTGTGCCATACGTGATCGTTAAACATAATTTTAATTTCACGATTCAGGATAGAAAAATCTGATATTTATAAATTTATTAGAATTGAGGTTTATCTCTTTTAATGATTTTAAACAATATAAATTTAATCAATATCTCTTGCATAGGTAGCGTTAAATGAGCAATAATCCTCAATGAACATTCCTCATGTTCATTACTATTCTCTATTACAAGACACACACACACACTACTATAGTCACAAGTAGTTACATAATTCATGCATTATAAGGCGAAAAAATATTTTATGTTTTTACAACTTATGATAATTCGTTAGAACATCTTTGTCACAATCATTATAATGTAAACAAGAGCCTATTTTTACTGTGAAAATGCTGCTCAACTTCATAATAAAATAATTTTTAGGAAATTTGTCTGCTCATTTGCTTCATATTAGGCTTGTTACACTGAACAAAAATTTAATACCGATATCACACACACACACAAAGTGCAGTAGCTGAATATTTTTAAATAAAGAGTATATTTTTCTATCAAAATTATTAATAAAATTTATTTATTACATTAACAACTATAACAAAAAATAAATATAAAAAGATACATAATGTCAATTTACTTACAATAATACAGGAATAGTATAAAACAGGACATTCTTTTAAAAATTATAATAATTGACTTTATACAAAAAATGTGGGGAAAAAAAAAGCATGTAGTATTACAAAAAAAAAAAAATTAAGTACATAAAAAAAATACATATATGTTAAATAATTGCAAATATTTTCTTATACTAATTTTAAAAAAAGAAACAAAAGATGTATTTAAAATTGCAATTACTTAAATTAAATTGTCTTTATGTAATTTCATAACTCTTTTAGTCCACAGCACCCCTAGCAGCCCCTGTTCAGAAGTTTAGAGTTTCAAAAGAGTTTGCACGGAATCAGTAAATCGTACACATATGGGTCTTAGACCATGCGTTCTGCCATTTTATTACAATTAAAAATATGTATGCATTTTTTTCTATAATGAAATTTGAATTTTTTATGATTTTTTTTTCTAAAATACAATTTTTAATTTTTTTTCTCATTTTTTTAGATCTACTACCCATAAATCTTTATTTATGGCTGAATTGTATTCTCTTACCATTTGATAGAGATATGAAATTGCCGATGGAGGTTTGTAAGCCTTCTTTTTCTAGAAGCTCTTTTTCATGACAGTTCAGATTTGGAAGATGTAATGTCAAAAAAAAAAGGATTGGAATCATTTTTTATTTGCAAGAACAATCGTGGTAACCACATCGAATGCCTTCACGACTGGATTCAAATTTGAAATGGACAATCAAGTTTAGCCAGGAATCAGTGAGTATTCAATTAGTTTTATTACTTATTTTTTTATATAATTAAATATATGTAAAAAAACAATAAATATGCTATAGAATTTTAGGCAAGATATATTATAATTTTATTTATATGATTGTTTATATGCTCATTCAATTATTGCATGATTACAGTAGTATTGTATTCATTTGTTACAATTTTGTAATGATCTTTTGAACACAGATTTTCATGCAACCTCAGACATTCACACTCATACATCATAATCAGAGCTCATAATAAAACATTTTATTTTGTTATTTAATATATTTTTTCATAAATTACAATTTACTAAAGTTCTCTGTGCATAATATCCCAAGCACTGTTCTTACTGTTATTTTTTTTTATGCTGTCACTAAAACCAAACATTTCTAACAGATCTCCTGCATGGAAGGACTAGCAAATAGTCTGCATGGAAGGACAAGATCTGAGTCTGCTAGTAAAAATGAAAGTCACCAATCATCTCATTTTCTCCACATTTTATCATGAAAATCTGTCTCAGGTAGGTCAAATTATATATCATTTTTTCCCAGCTCTTTATGACAAATATGATAAAGCTGTCTATGAAAATGTCATTTTAACATATAACTTTCAAAATTTAGAATTTGTGAACCAATTTAAAAAGATACATTTTTAAAAGTATTAAAAATCCTTTTTTTCTCTTTTTTTTTTTTTTTAGGCAAAGATGATTTCATCAGCTTTATTACACATTTTCATATTTGCTCTTTCTAACTATATATATATCCACAGATGGCGTCCTACCAAAAACACCTATCAAGCGTATATTTCGTTTACATAAACGTCAGAGTAGTTAGTATTCACTATCTCTAACTATAATTCCACTTTCAGATCATGATTTCAAGCTATTTGCTATCGTCAGTGAAAGACAGGAATAAAGAAACTAGATCTAAATACAAACTCTGAGCGTTTATGAAACAATTTCTATTCAGCTTGCAAGCGTGAATTTTTTAGACACGTAATGTCTTCAAACTCAGCATAGCAAACCAGATAGCTATATGGGTCTGATCTCAGTTCAGCATCACCACATAGTAGAAGCCTCTGCAATCTATATCATTGCAAGAAAGACCTCAAAGGTACATTTATGATAAACAAAAATGCAAGTTAAAAAACTTGCTAACGCTTGTATTTATGTCCACAGATGGCGTCCTACCAAAAACACCTATCAAGCGTATATTTCGTTTACATAAACGTCAGAGTAGTTAGTATTCACTATCTCTAACTATAATTCCACTTTCAGATCATGATTTCAAGCTATTTGCTATCGTCAGTGAAAGACAGGAATAAAGAAACTAGATCTAAATACAAACTCTGAGCGTTTATGAAACAATTTCTATTCAGCTTGCAAGCGTGAATTTTTTAGACACGTAATGTCTTCAAACTCAGCATAGCAAACCAGATAGCTATATGGGTCTGATCTCAGTTCAGCATCACCACATAGTAGAAGCCTCTGCAATCTATATCATTGCAAGAAAGACCTCAAAGGTACATTTATGATAAACAAAAATGCAAGTTAAAAAACTTGCTAACGCTTGTATTTATGTCCACAGATGGCGTCCTACCAAAAACACCTATCAAGCGTATATTTCGTTTACATAAACGTCAGAGTAGTTAGTATTCACTATCTCTAACTATAATTCCACTTTCAGATCATGATTTCAAGCTATTTGCTATCGTCAGTGAAAGACAGGAATAAAGAAACTAGATCTAAATACAAACTCTGAGCGTTTATGAAACAATTTCTATTCAGCTTGCAAGCGTGAATTTTTTAGACACGTAATGTCTTCAAACTCAGCATAGCAAACCAGATAGCTATATGGGTCTGATCTCAGTTCAGCATCACCACATAGTAGAAGCCTCTGCAATCTATATCATTGCAAGAAAGACCTCAAAGGTACATTTATGATAAACAAAAATGCAAGTTAAAAAACTTGCTAACGCTTGTATTTATGTCCACAGATGGCGTCCTACCAAAAACACCTATCAAGCGTATATTTCGTTTACATAAACGTCAGAGTAGTTAGTATTCACTATCTCTAACTATAATTCCACTTTCAGATCATGATTTCAAGCTATTTGCTATCGTCAGTGAAAGACAGGAATAAAGAAACTAGATCTAAATACAAACTCTGAGCGTTTATGAAACAATTTCTATTCAGCTTGCAAGCGTGAATTTTTTAGACACGTAATGTCTTCAAACTCAGCATAGCAAACCAGATAGCTATATGGGTCTGATCTCAGTTCAGCATCACCACATAGTAGAAGCCTCTGCAATCTATATCATTGCAAGAAAGACCTCAAAGGTACATTTATGATAAACAAAAATGCAAGTTAAAAAACTTGCTAACGCTTGTATTTATGTCCACAGATGGCGTCCTACCAAAAACACCTATCAAGCGTATATTTCGTTTACATAAACGTCAGAGTAGTTAGTATTCACTATCTCTAACTATAATTCCACTTTCAGATCATGATTTCAAGCTATTTGCTATCGTCAGTGAAAGACAGGAATAAAGAAACTAGATCTAAATACAAACTCTGAGCGTTTATGAAACAATTTCTATTCAGCTTGCAAGCGTGAATTTTTTAGACACGTAATGTCTTCAAACTCAGCATAGCAAACCAGATAGCTATATGGGTCTGATCTCAGTTCAGCATCACCACATAGTAGAAGCCTCTGCAATCTATATCATTGCAAGAAAGACCTCAAAGGTACATTTATGATAAACAAAAATGCAAGTTAAAAAACTTGCTAACGCTTGTATTTATGTCCACAGATGGCGTCCTACCAAAAACACCTATCAAGCGTATATTTCGTTTACATAAACGTCAGAGTAGTTAGTATTCACTATCTCTAACTATAATTCCACTTTCAGATCATGATTTCAAGCTATTTGCTATCGTCAGTGAAAGACAGGAATAAAGAAACTAGATCTAAATACAAACTCTGAGCGTTTATGAAACAATTTCTATTCAGCTTGCAAGCGTGAATTTTTTAGACACGTAATGTCTTCAAACTCAGCATAGCAAACCAGATAGCTATATGGGTCTGATCTCAGTTCAGCATCACCACATAGTAGAAGCCTCTGCAATCTATATCATTGCAAGAAAGACCTCAAAGGTACATTTATGATAAACAAAAATGCAAGTTAAAAAACTTGCTAACGCTTGTATTTATGTCCACAGATGGCGTCCTACCAAAAACACCTATCAAGCGTATATTTCGTTTACATAAACGTCAGAGTAGTTAGTATTCACTATCTCTAACTATAATTCCACTTTCAGATCATGATTTCAAGCTATTTGCTATCGTCAGTGAAAGACAGGAATAAAGAAACTAGATCTAAATACAAACTCTGAGCGTTTATGAAACAATTTCTATTCAGCTTGCAAGCGTGAATTTTTTAGACACGTAATGTCTTCAAACTCAGCATAGCAAACCAGATAGCTATATGGGTCTGATCTCAGTTCAGCATCACCACATAGTAGAAGCCTCTGCAATCTATATCATTGCAAGAAAGACCTCAAAGGTACATTTATGATAAACAAAAATGCAAGTTAAATACAAGCGTTAGCAAGTTTTTTAACTTGCATTTTTGTTTATCATAAATGTACCTTTGAGGTCTTTCTTGCAATGATATAGATTGCAGAGGCTTCTACTATGTGGTGATGCTGAACTGAGATCAGACCCATATAGCTATCTGGTTTGCTATGCTGAGTTTGAAGACATTACGTGTCTAAAAAATTCACGCTTGCAAGCTGAATAGAAATTGTTTCATAAACGCTCAGAGTTTGTATTTAGATCTAGTTTCTTTATTCCTGTCTTTCACTGACGATAGCAAATAGCTTGAAATCATGATCTGAAAGTGGAATTATAGTTAGAGATAGTGAATACTAACTACTCTGACGTTTATGTAAACGAAATATACGCTTGATAGGTGTTTTTGGTAGGACGCCATCTGTGGACATAAATACAAGCGTTAGCAAGTTTTTTAACTTGCATTTTTGTTTATCATAAATGTACCTTTGAGGTCTTTCTTGCAATGATATAGATTGCAGAGGCTTCTACTATGTGGTGATGCTGAACTGAGATCAGACCCATATAGCTATCTGGTTTGCTATGCTGAGTTTGAAGACATTACGTGTCTAAAAAATTCACGCTTGCAAGCTGAATAGAAATTGTTTCATAAACGCTCAGAGTTTGTATTTAGATCTAGTTTCTTTATTCCTGTCTTTCACTGACGATAGCAAATAGCTTGAAATCATGATCTGAAAGTGGAATTATAGTTAGAGATAGTGAATACTAACTACTCTGACGTTTATGTAAACGAAATATACGCTTGATAGGTGTTTTTGGTAGGACGCCATCTGTGGACATAAATACAAGCGTTAGCAAGTTTTTTAACTTGCATTTTTGTTTATCATAAATGTACCTTTGAGGTCTTTCTTGCAATGATATAGATTGCAGAGGCTTCTACTATGTGGTGATGCTGAACTGAGATCAGACCCATATAGCTATCTGGTTTGCTATGCTGAGTTTGAAGACATTACGTGTCTAAAAAATTCACGCTTGCAAGCTGAATAGAAATTGTTTCATAAACGCTCAGAGTTTGTATTTAGATCTAGTTTCTTTATTCCTGTCTTTCACTGACGATAGCAAATAGCTTGAAATCATGATCTGAAAGTGGAATTATAGTTAGAGATAGTGAATACTAACTACTCTGACGTTTATGTAAACGAAATATACGCTTGATAGGTGTTTTTGGTAGGACGCCATCTGTGGACATAAATACAAGCGTTAGCAAGTTTTTTAACTTGCATTTTTGTTTATCATAAATGTACCTTTGAGGTCTTTCTTGCAATGATATAGATTGCAGAGGCTTCTACTATGTGGTGATGCTGAACTGAGATCAGACCCATATAGCTATCTGGTTTGCTATGCTGAGTTTGAAGACATTACGTGTCTAAAAAATTCACGCTTGCAAGCTGAATAGAAATTGTTTCATAAACGCTCAGAGTTTGTATTTAGATCTAGTTTCTTTATTCCTGTCTTTCACTGACGATAGCAAATAGCTTGAAATCATGATCTGAAAGTGGAATTATAGTTAGAGATAGTGAATACTAACTACTCTGACGTTTATGTAAACGAAATATACGCTTGATAGGTGTTTTTGGTAGGACGCCATCTGTGGACATAAATACAAGCGTTAGCAAGTTTTTTAACTTGCATTTTTGTTTATCATAAATGTACCTTTGAGGTCTTTCTTGCAATGATATAGATTGCAGAGGCTTCTACTATGTGGTGATGCTGAACTGAGATCAGACCCATATAGCTATCTGGTTTGCTATGCTGAGTTTGAAGACATTACGTGTCTAAAAAATTCACGCTTGCAAGCTGAATAGAAATTGTTTCATAAACGCTCAGAGTTTGTATTTAGATCTAGTTTCTTTATTCCTGTCTTTCACTGACGATAGCAAATAGCTTGAAATCATGATCTGAAAGTGGAATTATAGTTAGAGATAGTGAATACTAACTACTCTGACGTTTATGTAAACGAAATATACGCTTGATAGGTGTTTTTGGTAGGACGCCATCTGTGGACATAAATACAAGCGTTAGCAAGTTTTTTAACTTGCATTTTTGTTTATCATATATATATATATATTGTGCCATTACAATTTAGTCATTAGCTAAATTTATAGTAATGTGCATGTAAGAAAATGTAAAACAAAAATCATCATCACATTTTTATCTATTAAAGGAAGCTGTAGGGCACCCAAGTTTAAACCCTACAAGATCAAGTTCTAAAAGCTTTAGACAGAAAGAGAGTGGGTCAACAATTATATTCTTTATTTGTTTGTGTGTTGATAGAAAGGTAATACACACATTTAAACTATTCAATATTTAATTTTTCTGTTAAAAAGCAAAGTTATAACGCATATGTATAGGCAGTGTGTGTTATAAAAGCTATTTAGTTAGTCACTTTTAAATTACACATGTTAACTTTCTTTAAAACTAACCTATGCTTGATCAATTTTAAAATCTTATTCTATACTTCTATTTTGCTTTTCTATAATTGTAATTTGGATTTAAAAGCTAAGGATTTAAATTTAAATATTAGGGTTATAATTTCTAAACTAGCATTCATATTATTTTGATGGACAGTTTATGAATGATTTGAAATTATAAAAGTATGTGTGTACATTATATACAGAAATTTACATTTATTATATATTGAAAGGAAGAAGGGTTAAATCTGTCAAATTATTTTTTTTTACAATTTTGTGTTAAGGGAGAAAATCTGTTGAATCAGATATATATTTTTGTAGCAATTTTGTTTTTGTAAACGATTGTTTGTCATTTTGGAGTTTAAGCTTGGTGGGAACTCTAACTTTGAAATTGTCTCATCTTAAGATCAAAAGAAAGAAGCTCCAATTTTAGTTATTACAGATATACGTGAGGAAAAGGGATTAAGACTATTTTTTTTCTTCAAGACAAAAGTTTGTCTGAAAACCAGGTGTGCAATTTTTTTTTAATGTTCCTAAAAAAGATTGCACTTTCCAACTAAAAACGAATTGGTCAAAAATAGCAAGTCACACTATCACACTAATTTGGTGAGTTGACTCAAAAATCGGATATAAAAGCAGTCTGGAAAATCAGTTGATTTATTATTATAATATTGGTGAGAGAGACTTTTTAAAAATTATTGAAACTAAAGCAGACAAACATTTTTAATTCTGCTAGATAACCTTTTTTTTTAATCATTTTTTTTATATGAAGTTTTGAATGTTGAAAATATAAGGATGGTGGGGTAAGAAAAATTAATATATGTCTCGTCTGTCTACAAGACCATCCAACTAGCACATCTTATAGGAAAGAAAAGATGTCTTGTCTGAAAAATAATATTGTACACCTTTCAACTGACCGAGAGAAATAAGATGTTTTTAAACAGAAAGAAGAAAATATTCACCTGCATTTAAAATCAGAAGAAAAGAGTAATCTACTGATAAATATTAAATCATCAAGTCCAATTAATTGTTCCAATAACTGAGTTTAAACCCAGAAAATTTATAAATGTGAAAACAACTGCTGTACTTCATCCACTAAAAGAATCATGCTTGACAGGAAAAGAAGAAAAATTAATATAATGATTTCCAAATTGTCCACTAAAGCAAATAACCTCAATAGGATCATCATCATCAAACAATTATACACCTCAAGAAAAAGATTGTTCCAACGTAAAATGGAAATGGTAGCTGCAGAAATATAGACATTATACAAGATAAGTTTGAGCTCTTGGAAGTTCACCACAAAACAAAGGATCAGTAATATGACTTTTTATATCTATTTTCTTTATGATATCAGAGTCTTAATAAAATTTTAGCAATAAAGTGGTATATTTTATTTAAAGAACTTTTAAAGACAATTCAGATCGATTAAAACCAATAATTTCTTACTAATAATAACCTTGAGGTTCATAAATGATTTTGAATGTATCAAAATTATTTGTTTATTAATTTACAGTTATGAAATAATAATGTGTAAAATAATTTTTTGTATTATTATTTTGGTTTTAAATAATATTTTGGTTTTTACAGGGTAAACACACACATACATAATAATACTTTATCTGTGTATAATTGCGAGTGAATGTGAGCGAATAAGCAGTATTAAAATATTAAATTATTTTGTCTTAAGAAAGTATAGGTTTCAGAGTGTAGAAGGGAGGGGGGAAATGGTTTAAAACTTGTTTCTAAAACTTGCTCTTTCCAATTTTACTAACATTTATTTTTTATCATTCTGCTTGACACATTAGATTATAAAGTATGTGTGCCAATGAGTGAATATTTTTTTATATGAAATACTTTTCTTGTGAATGGAACATTTTAGCCAATCGGTTACCCAATTTAATACCATATACATTTGACGGGAAGGGGGGAAGAACTTGAAATTAATCTGAAGATTGCAATATGGTCAATTATTATTGTTATTATTATTCATATCAATTTTCATGTTTATCTATAAATTTTCATGTAGATATTAGTAATGCACTAATAAATGTTAATTTGTTTTATTAAATGAGGCGTATATATTTCATTAAGAGTAGTCTTTATTAAGTGTGATCATTCATCATCAAGGTGAGTATTAGCTATTTAAATTCCAATTAGATATACTAAAATTAAGCAATAATTATGAATTTCTTTATAAAAATTAGGTTTATGATTAGGCTTAGTCCTAAAGCTCGGGTTGAAACCATTGTCATTATCGTTATCGTCATCATCATCATCATCATCACGTTTTAATTAATGAGCTGTTTAAACGTTTAAAGGCCATAAATAAATATTGATTTCATAGTATTTAGTGATTTCTGAATAATTATCATAACCACCATCCCATCATCTATTTCATGCAAGGATGAGTGAATTGCTATCCTAAATTAATCATATAATCCGAGCTAGTAAAACTTATAAAAAATATTGAAACACATTTGTTATGTTAAGGTCTAAGAAATGATTTCTGTCTAATGAATTCCACTTTGGTTTAAAGATGTTTTATGTTTACCAAAATATTATTGCATATAGTGATATGGCTGTAAAAGCAAAATCCTCTATTTTTATTAGAAATAAAGTACCAAAACGGGATTCAAACCTGGTACATGTGAAAAGGTTATTAGATATAACTGTGTCTAGATTCCGATAATCTAGTGGTGCCCTGCTAGACCATATTCACTTGGTATTTGTTTAAATATGCACTTAACATCAAACCAAGAAATTAAAGTGGATAAAATCTACTGTCTGTATACCTGAGAAGTTATTTTATTGAGTTACCAGTGTACTCATTCACTTGATTTCCATATACCTGAGTTATAATAATTTGTCCTAATAATTTGTTTATAATTATTGATATTGTGATATCTTGAGAAATCTGATTATAGAAATATGTTTCATTTAATCCAATGACCCTTCATATGATTGATAACTCAGTCTGATCTTTTGTTTAATAGCCACTACTCAGGTTAAATAATTCTTTTCTCTTTGATAGAAAATAAAAGCTACAATTCTTTTTCGTTTATTAAGCTAAATATTTATATTTGAATCTTATTTATTTAATATACTTTATTTGGTTACAATGGCTCTTAATTAAATATTTTATCTTAATATTTTTCCGATCGAAATTTAAGTTACAATATATATATATATTGTAATAAAATAAAACATATGTCATAAATTATATTTGTTGTAATTTTTTTTTTAAATTAAAGATGGCATCTTGGACTTTAAGAGATACAATATATGATGAGAAAAGACACGTTAATTAAACTTTAATCATTTAAAGGAAAATAAATTTTCACAAAAAACTTTAAACTGTAGAAAAAATTATTTCCAATTCAACACTCATTGATGCCATTGTATTTAAAAACTCATATGCTAAATGTAAATATGTAATCTTATGCCTTAGTATTCAAAAAACATAATTTCTTTCTTAATGATACTATACAATCTTTGAATTCTCTTAATTATCAGGTTGGAAGATAATTTTTCTAATAGCTAATTGTATTTTTTCTTTTAGTTCTAAATTTTTATTTACATTGATACTAGTACTTGCTTGCATATCTATTTCAACAGGAGTTGGAATCTCTAGCTCGAAGTTTTCTTAAGAAGTCATTTTATTAACTAAAATATTATTTCAGTAATAGTATATTTATTAAGTGATGAAAATAATAACTGATCTAAGATGACACTACTTTGTATACCGTTTTGTAAGTATTGAATTATTTGTGATAAATTTGGGTCTTTCCAAAATTCGGTATGGTAAGGCATCTAGCAATTCTTTTGCAATTGAACAATTTTGACTACTAAGAATACATCTGCCATTAAAAAGATTTGCTTTATTGTGACATAATGTATGTACTGCTAATTTTATAGGGATAACAGCAGAGATTGCATTTGATAATAAATTAAATTTATTTTCAGAGAAAGCCATATCGAACTTTAAATTTATTAGTGTTTTGCACACAACACCTAACATTATGAAATCTTTCAAGTTTACAAAATTAAATATTCCACTTAGTTTTACTGTCTAATTGCAGACATTTTTAAATTATTAAATTCTACTTTAAATATAATATTACAATTTGTCATTTTTAGTTTGGTATCATCTAAATCTTCTAATTATTTGTTTGATCTTAGTTATTAGTTGTGAAAAATCTCTGTGGTTGATTTCAAATTCTGTTTAAACAACTACACCCCATTATTTTCATATTCTTCACCATCTTCTTCAATACATTTGTTTTTATCCTCAATTTCTTAACAATTGCCTTCGAAATAGTCATCTAAATTGTCTGTATTTTTTTGATATAACATATCAATTGCAGCTAAATGTATAGCATGAGCCAAACATAGCTATTGTTCATTCTTCAACAGTTTTCCCAATTTTAACATTATAGAAGCACCATCTGTAGTAATATAGACAATATCATTGGAAACACTTAAATTTATATAATTTTTGTTGTATTAATTCAATAAGGTTTTCCACAGGCATGTTAACTTATCAGGGGTGGCCAAACTTTTAAACACTGGGCGTGACTTTTTTGGTGAAAGTGTACCTGAGGGTGACTATATGTTTTTCAGCACTTCAAACCGAAAAAAAAAAAACATTTTTGGCGGAATGGAAAAAAATAACTGTTCAAAGTCTTGGCTTTTTTAGAATATACTTACAAATTGGTAATTTTTTTTTATAAGGGCTTTTTAGGCACTCAGAAATATTGGTGATATTTTTAAAAGATACGAACTGATGAATTTTTATCAATAAGATATGAACTGTTGAAGACATTTTATATGATTACTATTAAATTACCTCAGCTAGTACTACAATTGTCCATGTCACTTTATAAACAATTTATTAAATTACAATTATTAAATTGCTATACAAAGTGTTTTAAAAAGTTCGCAATTTCTTTGCTTTAAAATCTCTTCATTAAAATCATTGTTTCTTCAGAATAAATTATTTTCATTTTCTTCAAAGGGAGGGGGAAGAAACAGCAATTAAATATTTCTAAGATTTTTAGCTCTAGCTTTACACAAAAATAATTTAATTCTTTTCAGCTTCTTCCAATCTGGGGTTATTTTTGAGATTGACAATAAAAACAGATGTTAATTTAGATTTAACTATTTGTAAACAAGAATAATTTTGAATTTTTATTTTTTATATTCAAATCAGCTCTGAATATGTCACTATAATTTGTCAATGTTAAGTCAGCTTCACAGCCGACTTATAGAGACCTTGTGGTCGATGTCTTAGCGATCCCTGTTATATATGAACCAATCCAAAGTTCCAAAAATCATTGAAAAAATGTAAATTTATACTTAAATAGTATTTATCAAAAGTAAGCCTGAACTTTTTTCTTTTATTTTTAAGTAAATTAATTTCATTTCTTACTTTGTCAAAAATTTGGTTGTTAAAATCTACCACTATGTTTCTAATTGTATTTCTTGTTTTCAGTAAATCTTTGAAGTCCCTGGCAATTAGACCATGATAAATATTTTTGTATCTAATGAAAATACTGAACGGTAAACTGTCAAATGTGGCCTTTCTTTCAAGTAATTATGCCAAATTTTTGTACTGATGATATTTAAAATATACCTAATCCCTGCTTAGCTCAACCTTTATGCAAGCCTTCACAATAGCAATCTTCATCAATTTCTACCTACTATTTTGATTTACTATTGATTGTTCACTATAACAATCATAAAAAAAAAATCAAAATACATTTTTGGCAGACATTTTGTAAAATTGTTGAAGTCATCCAAAAGCTAAATAGGAACTTTTATGCTGAAATTGTACAGTACACAGTTTATTCATAATAAACAATACAATATAAAATATTAGTGCTGTATAAAATATTTTGATTAAAAACTTAAAATATGATTAATTAATGTACAGAATAGTATTTAATTTTCATCCAGAATCCTTGTAAGTGAATCGGTAATTCATAAATGACCTATCAAAAGTAAAGATTTTCATCATAAATGATTACAAAACCAAAAAAAAGTTTCATTCTGTACAACAAATAATCAAAATCATATTTCAATGATGTACAATAACCAAATATATTAATACAGTATTAAATTTTAAAATGTGTATATTAAATTAAAAAATTTAAACTATATTTACTTATTTTAATGGATTAAAATTTTTACTAAAAGTACTTTGCTTGCAGTAAAAATTATGATCATTATATTGTAATTTAGTTATCATAATTATTATTTTGGAAAAAATATATAATAATGAACTATGTACAACTAAAAATTATTAAATCTAAATTAAAAATAATTTATATGCTTGATTTTATAATATGATTCAGAATAGTAGATGTTACTGCAATTGTTTAAAAAATATAGAAATGAAAAAAAAAAAAAACTTTTATTCAGCATAAAACAAAAGATAACTTTTGATCATTACTATTAATATTTAATTTTAAATTGTGTACAGTAAAAATAACAGCTAAAATATTCAGTCAAATCAAACTGTTAATGTATTTTTGAATAAAATTGTATACATTATGCAGTTAATAATATATTTTGTATGATAAATTGCAAAAGAAATAAACTGAAAAATATTCATATCTTTAACATTAATTGAAATAGTTCATATCTCTGTCTTCACAAATACTGCAGCAATTAAAACATTTAAAAATCATTTCCAAGAAAATACCATGCTTAATAAAATGCAACATCTTGTGGCAAAAAAAATTATCACAGCTAGCATATTTGTATATAAAGTGATGTTTATTTAAATCTGCGTAGTGCATAACATAAAAAATCTTAAAGATTGATTACAATATGCAAACACAGAATGCATAAGATAGCTTTTTTTCTTTTTTAATGTCAGAATATGTTTTTTGATATTAATTGTGATGATTTGATAATGTACAATGTTGTTATTAAACATTTTTAAAATTCTAAATAATTTCATATTAGTAATATAAAATAGTAGTACAAATTTGAAAAAATAAATAAAACTTAGGATGAATTTTTTTTCAGCCAACAAGAAACAGATGTGCAGATAAACACAAAAAATTAACTGCTAGTTTAGTTGTATTTTTATACTGGATTGTGGTCTATCTAAAATCCATAAGGATCATGTTCCATTAAGATCTATTGTTAGTTCTAGAAATTCACCTCGCCAAAATTTGTCAAGATTTCTTCTCAAAATTCTAAGTCATTTGCCATACAAGAAACAATCCTTTGTCAGGGATTCTAGACACTTTGTAGAATTAATCAAGAATATGAAAATTGAAAGAACTGACTTACTGGTAAGCTTTAGTGTGGAAAGATTATTCATGAATGTACCATGTGAAGAAGCATTGTCTATTGTAAGGAAAAGATTAAATAGTGATGACAGTTTACAAACCGGAACAGCTCTTCCTATTGATTGTATAATGAAACTATTAACATTCTGCATAAAAACAACCTACTTTCAATATAACAGATTCTTCCAACAAAATCAAGGAATAGCTATGGGCTCACCATAGTCTCCCCTGATTAGCAATATTTACATGGAAAAACTTGAATCCACAGCTATAAAATCGACTCCATATCCACCTAAAGGTTGGCTTCATTATGTATGTGATACATTTGTTGTATGGCCATATGGTGAAGCACTGCTACAAACTTTCTGGAAACATATCAACAATATATCCCCTTCAATTAAATTCACAATAGAATCAGAACAGAAATTGGCATTCTTAAATATTCTTGTGACAAGACTCTTTCATGTCAAAATCAAAACTACAGTTTATCAAAAACCCACACATACAGGAAAATACCTAGCCTATACATTCAATCATACCAATAACACAAAACATGGAGTTATATTATCACTATGAAACAGAACAAAATAAGTTTATTCAGAAACCAGTGATTTGGAAAAAGATTTATATAGAACTATCTATTATGAAAAATGGATATCCATCAGCTGTTATTAAGAATACCTTAAATAGACAACAAAAAGAACTATCAAAAGAAAAAACAATTATTGCTACTGTAGTGCACTCATACATTCCAAAAATAGCAGACAAATTAAGAAAAATCTGCAATCAGTATAATATCAGAATAGCTTTCCCAAGCCATACCACACTATGAGGAATTCTAACATCTACAAAGCCTAACCTTGAAATGCTGAAAAGAAAAAAACATCTATAAAATACCATGTGAATGTGGAAGAACATATATTGATGAGACCAGTCATCCCATTGAAAAGCACATGCACGAACCCAAACTGATGATTAGAAAAGAGAAAACACGTGTCTAATATAGTAGACCAAGTATGTGCTGATGAACTATGTTCCATTGGGAAAATACAAAAATATTGGATAGAGAAGAAAAGCTACAAAAAAAAAATTAAAGAAGCTGCTCACATGACAATGGCAAAAAATCCCATAAGCTAATTCAGGAAAAAGTAGTGAAATCAGGAGGAACCCCATAAATTAATATATGAAAATTTATACTGATTGTTGCCTTTGGCAGGATGGCTCAGTTGGTTAGAGTACTACCTTAAAATTCAATACTCAAGAATCTAAGGGTCCAGGTTTGAATCCCATGATAGTACTATCACTGGTCAGGCCAGCAACACCTGAAGAAGAGAGGAGAATAATACCTCTAGAAACATTATGCATATACTAGCCTGTTTGATGTGTTATTACTGTACCGGTCGAAAATGTATGCCCATCCAACAAGATTTAGAATCTAAGCAAAAGTACCCCAAATCCAATCATGCTCGAGATACACAGGTCAGGAGCAATCATGAATTTTAACCTATTTGCCCATTCCCTAAATCTATAACACTATGAATAACACCCACAGTGATACCACATAAATTTATTATATCCCGGCCCAGTGCTACAACATTTTACATGACAACTCAACTGGTGATGATGAAGATGAGAGATTGAGTAAACCCGAGATATCAAGTTAAAAGTATACATAGATATAAATATTATTAAGGAGATTCGAACAACTGGATTAAAGTTTAAAATATAAATATTTATTTGGACAGAATTCAAGATGAGTTTTATATATATAATGAATTCCACGCTTTTAAAACATCATTTTCATTATAAACATTTAAGAAACTTGATACAATTATTTTTCTTTTAACAAATATTAATTTAGTGTGACAGTTACAATACTGAACATCTATTTAATAATAGACTTTTATTCAATGTTACAAAAAATGGACTTATGGGAATGGTTTGGTGGACGTTTGATACATTTAAAGAAAATATATATTTAAAGATACAAGAGTTTCGCTGATTATACGATTTCAATATGATGCCTTTAGCATTTGATACATAAGTTTATTTTCATTTAGAGACTTTATTTATAACAATTAAAATAAGAATACATTTTGATCAGTAGACTAAAACATTATTTATTTTACGTTTTCAGCATTTAACGATAAAATATAGCGAAACTCTATAATTGCAGGAATGGCTTATTTCAATAAAAGGGGAGGGCAGCTTCATGAGAAGTTGGGTTTAAACTCCAAAGAAAAATATTACCAAAGAAAAAAACGTTTTATTATCACATATCATTACGATTTATTTTGCTAAACAGGCTAAAAAACTAACTATAAGAAATGGCGATGCTAGCATATTATCAGTGAGAGGAAATGGCACATTTGGACAGGACAAGGTCATTCTCAAATTTTCTTTAAAGATGGTACATGCCAGCTTTATGCTAGAGCAATACAGAAAGAAAAGATAGGTAGGAAGTTTTTATGGGCCGGACCATGGCACATCCATATAGCGCTTCATCTATTCTAACCTGCATGTTCTAGAAGTAGACATAGACTTCTCTCATGAACAAAGATGGGAGGCTTTGAATCCCTGGACTGAGGTACAGGTGACTCAAAGCAGTATATAAATATATATACTTGGAGGAGAAGAATGACTAACGAAGAGGATCATGATTCCCTGGAATGAAGTACAGGTGAATCAGATCAAAGCCCTATGCGGCTTATGAATAGTTTGACATATGCTAGCAATGCTATCATAATAATATAAAGTCATTGAATTTAAATATTAAAGTAAAGCCTTAAATGGTTTAACAAATACGTAATGATATGCTAAAATAATGACCCATGTAAGCTAAAGTCATTGATCATAAGTTAAACTATCATTAATGAAGCGGGCATTGCTCCCCCCCCTCGTGAAACAATATTTTAACATAGAAAACAAAAACTAAAATTCATGCACTTAACAGTGCAAATTACAAAACAAATTTAAGTTGCCAGCCTTTTGGAGATGATGATCAATAAAAAATTAATAAAATTAATGGACCCCAATATCCACCCCAGATTGCAAAAGTATTTATACATTTTGTATAAATTTGTGATAAAATATTTATTTAAAAGCATGTATTCATTTAAAATACAAACTCAATCTTATGAACTATTTAGCAATAAATAATAAGAACTCATTAATTCCCCCCCTTTCTAAGTTCGTAAGACCGGGATTGATTGGCATTTACAAATAAAATTAAGTAAAAATATAAAAATATTATTAAAATTAAATTATAACCGCACTAAATTATAAAAATAATAAGAAGCATGAGTTGGATAATAGATTAGTTAGGATAGTAGAAAATTGATACAAAAGATTAACAGACTCACTGATTAGTGAGTTTTGAAAAAAATTAAACATAAATAAAACATTAGTTTACAAATTAAATTACAAATAAGAATTGGCTAATGCGATTATACTGTCTTTGGGCTGGTTACCTCAGGATTCTATGAAGTATTGACGACTCTTCTATGGCAGGTGGCATTCTTTGATGGCATGGTCACTCTTGAGTGGTAGGAGTTACATCTCGGCATGAGTCGGGCTGAAAACGGAGGGGAAGGCGGCTTAGGCCCCTCAAAAATTCAACGGATGTGAAATCGGCTAGCAACGACTGACCAAACTCTGACACAAAAGATTTTTAGCCCTATTTATGTCAGTTTTTAGCCCCTCAGAGAATGTTTGTTTTAATTAGACTTCATGACTCTAATGGATCCTTAATTTACAAGAGATTTTTCCCTATTGTTAGTAGAGATGCAATCGTGATATAACAAAATCAATTCAAACCAATTTCCAGTTTGGAAATGGATTTGATAAAAAATGTTAATAGCTAACTAAAATCTATTAGTGTTGTTTTAGATTTTATTTTTAACTTTAATTTACAAATCCCTTTTTTTTAAAAAAAATCATGAAATAAACTTCCCACCCCTTTAATTATTTTTAGACAGTCAATGACTGCACATTCCATCTTGAATTTATATGTAGTTTTATGACAAAAAAGTAATTACAATATTAAAATAAAAGTAAAAAAAAATACAATTTTAAAAGGCAAAAAAAATTATTTAGTATTTTTAATTAGATATATAAGCTCCTATCAAATCTGTATATATCTGAGTCGCATCCATAAAAGTTAATATTTAAAATAATTAAAGATTTTTATTTCAGATTTGTATTTATAAATCTCATAGATGCTTCTCAGAAATATACATATAGTCTATATACATTTTATATAAAAAAAAGCATGATGACACGTGGGCTGTGGTAGAACAGTGAAACTCGATCTTGAACTAAGATTGATTGTTTCATTACTAACTGTTGAATGTATTTGGACTATTTAAATAAAGTTAAATTTTTCTAAAGACACCATGATCACAAACCTTCAGAAAAACAACTGCTAGTTTACTTCACTTTCTAATCCATTTTGTTGTACTTTTGGACAGTTAAAACATGCATTTTTCTTTTCTAGCAATTCTGTTTAAAAATTTATAGCTTTATACATTTGCAACTAAAATCATGGCAGCAACTAATATGACCATGAAAAATAAAAAAAATCTGAGTTTGGAAACCGAAATGGATATCTTAAGTCAACTGGAAAAGAGAGAAAGAAATTATGACAACTGTTCATCTAAGGGTTTATCCATATTTACCTTAGAAGTGCTCAAACCATAATAGGTGCATCCAAATTTATCAAAATTGTGAAATCACAGCATCCCATATGAAAAGAAAACCCAAGAAGCATGTCAAACATTCATTTTAAACTTTTTCTCCAGAAATCCTTAGCCATCAACATCTACTGCATTCCTCCAAAAAACCTCCAAGATCATAAAAAAATTTAGAAAACAACAATGGACTTTAGAATGAGCAACTGATGACTCAGAAAGATAGATAATTATATTGATAAATGGATTACTAGGAAAAACAATTTTAAGCTAAGTTTTATTTTACATAGAGTTCAAGTTCCATTATCATGCAAACATACATATATTAAGTGCACACTTGCATAATATCACATAGCACTGTTTACATTAGCATATAATGTACATTGAGGAGTTTTTAAAATTACTATATACTATATCAAGTTCTTTGTTCACAGCTTATAATATCATTTTTAGCTGGAGTAACTAGCCAAATCCCCCCCCCCCCATAGAAAACCATTATAATTACTTGTTCTTTACACAATATTCTTGCTTAATGATGAATTTTGGGGAACGAATTGCACTTGCTAAATGGCAAAAAGGTGTATTGAAATGGAATCAGAGATTCAGATTATGCTTCACAGTCCTATCTGATCTCTCACCACCAAACTGGATTCAAATCCCAGTCCTATGTATATATATGCACCTATTTAGTTCAATTTTTTTTTACATTTTGTATTCAAAATAAATGTTAACAAGAGATTTAATAATCTTGAATTAAATAAATCAATAATAATATTTCATATAATTTTAATAGGTCATATGTGTGTGTAAATCACATGTATATATTAAAAGTGATGATTAGGTATAAATTAATATTTATGTTTGTATATGTTATATGAAAATATATATTTAAAATTTTATATACTAAAAAAACATATGCATGTAATGGCGGTTGGGATGATGCAATCAGCTTGGTAGCTTGTAAAAGCATTCTAAACCAAAATCAATTAGTGTGATTCAGCTTGGTAGCTTGTAAAAGCATTCTAAACCAAAATCAATTAGGGTGATTAAATTATTATCTCTATTAGAAAATTAAATAAATTTCATTAACAAAACTTATCATTTGGTAAAATCTATTTCTGAGCCAGAAATAGATTTAGAATAATTGTTTCAAAAATACTAATCCATTTGCATTGTTTTACATTATCTGATTAACAAAGGAGAAATTCCTTACTAAAAGCTGTTCAGCAGTATTATTTTATAGCCACAGGTATTACAACTAAATAGCATTCCTTAGATAAACCAGAGTCATATAATAGGGCCCAAATTAAGTCATCAAGGAGAGTACATAGAATCGTAAGGCATCCTCTGAACAAATCTACGTCACTCAAATTTTCAAGAAACACCTTCTCTCCATGACCAGGCCAACTAAACCCCAGCTAGCCTGCCATTACTGATGAACATCCGCGAACCTGCTGCTATACCAAAAAACAACCGGGTGAACTGCTACCTGCTTTCCAAAGGTAACGCTGTAAAGTGCCACCTTTATGAACTCAGAACTTTCTCCTGATTAACTCTTAAAATATGAAAGAATTTAATATTAATTACTTGTAACTTTTATAGTCTATTTTATTCTATAACCATTTCGATTAGCCTCATAATTTCTTTCATTTTTAATTTAATGCGGCAATTATTTTATTAATATTTTGTCTAAATATATATATTAAATGCTAAATGATATTTCAATGAACTCCCACCCTCGCCAACATAGTTATTTTTACCTTAGCTCCTTGAATTAGATAGGAGTAACACTTAATTAATTAGTCTGTTTTTACTTTTAAAACTATAACACGTGCTAGGTTGGGAGAAGATCTTTTTAAAAAAATGTTTTGCTAATTATTATACTTTTTGCATAAACAATAGAGGGGGAAATAAAGTTTCATCTTTGATTAGTTTATGATTTATGCAATGTTAATACTCTCTGTAAGAGCGCAATATTAATGCAAACAAATGTTAAATGTATACATTACTTTTTTATGTCTTTATTCTTGCCCATCTAAACATATATATGAATATTTTTCTTAAATCATACCTTACACTTAATTGTATACTGTTATACGTATGTAGACTTTTATTAAATAAGAGTAATGAAAGGGGGGGGGGATTCAGAACTTTCGTTGGTATTAAAAATACTTTTCTAATAATGTCTTTAAACTGTGTTTAATAAATAAGATCATACCATTATCTTTGATGTTATCATTATAGGTTATAAGCTTAATTATAGATAATTGACTAGTTATTAGTCCGTCCCAAAGTGTTTGTTAGCATAGGCCACTCTTCGTGTTATTAAGCTTTATCTAGAGACGTGTGTCGGAATGCCTGAGTCATCTTATCTTTGTTTCAGGTCATAAACAGGGCAATGAATGTCCCTGGTACACATATATATATATATACTCACGTAACGAGAGTAATGCATGGGATAATTCCGGCAAAGTTTGGGCCCATGACAACTCCATCCGAGGACCCTTTGTTAACCGATTCCACAAAATGTGGGATGGCAAGTCGGCTAGACTGTTTTCTTCTGTAATATGATAAAGCACCTAAAAAAATTGGATCCGCAAATATTCAGCTATTATGCTAACATCTCGACACTTTATATCAGATCCCTCTTTTCAAAAAAGCTCAAGACTATAAATATCTGTATCTA
This sequence comes from Epiperipatus broadwayi, assembly GCA_028023455.1. NCBI lineage: Eukaryota > Metazoa > Onychophora > Udeonychophora > Euonychophora > Peripatidae > Epiperipatus > Epiperipatus broadwayi. Next base: position 12,045,723 of record JAQFVV010012398.1, on the reverse strand, counting down.
ATGTTATGGTCTAACTAAACATATCTCATAAATTAAATAACTTTTGATGTGTCACTTAATGACTCTATATATAATTTAGAAAAATAATCCCACATACATTCATCATGCAAATAAAGTAAATAAATCTTTATTAAAAAATTATATTTTCTTATGTATTAAGCTTATGATAGCTTGGTTGGTTAGTTAACCGACTATTATGTAACCCATCCTGGGATCAGTCAAGGTTGTGTTTTCGTTTCTAATATGAGTGAATCATTATAATTGTATACGTTATAAATGCGCTAGATTAATTGAAATGTCATTACGCTGCATCAAAATTCTTTATAACTTATTTGTAAATACTTATGCTCAAGTGTGAGTAAGCACAATATAGCTTATTTGTAATATGAGGCTAATCACCATTTAATATAATTCAAATGTATATATTTTTTTTATTTCTATTTGTTTGTTATTAAACATAATTTTAAAACTAAACATTTGATCATTGCTCATTCTTTAGTTAATTGATTTAGTTAAATTTTAAAATGTCATGATTTGTGGAATGATGTAAGATCCCACTAAAGTTAAGCGTAAGTGCTTGTTTGTTTAAAATGCATATACGCATTTGTCATTATTTTCCCCTGAGTCTCTTTGTTTCTCCACTGTGCGATGTTGGCCTGTGGTAAATTAAATATTCTAGTATCATCGGATTTTCTGCTCATAAGTAATTGAACCTGGAATTTGGGCACACAGGGCAGAGTTCATGATTGTTCCTGACATATGTATCTCGCACATGATTGAACTCAAGGTACTTTTGCCTAGATGCTAGATCTTGTTATGTGGACAGACAATTTCGACTGGTACAGTATATGGTAATTGAATCATGATTTTTTCCAAATCAATATTGTGCATAGCTTTAAAATGCATATGCAATCTTCAAAATATTTTTTGCATTTCAAAAACTGCTTAGAATTATTTCTTAGGAAGTAATATCATGCTGAAATTACTGAATTTCCATCACTACTTACTCTTGTGTTCTTTAAATTTAATTTTTTATTCATTATACTCTATTATTTTAATAAATCAAAAAATTAAAAACAGAACTATCTTCTGAGATATGTTGTTTAATGTTTCCAACATGACTCAATTTTGTTGCACAATATTCAGTATTGATTGTTGTAGGAAGAAAATGTGGAGATTCCCTGCAGTTGCAAGTGTGTTCCTTATGTGCTTGCTACACTGTTCCCAAATCTACTTATTATTTTTAAAATTAATATACATTTAGAATTTAACATTTAAATAACTTTAATTCCAATATTTTAAAAAAATGTATATATTATAAAAAAAAAATTAATCAAAAATTTCCAACTTTATATTAAAATAGTAATATTATAGACTTTTTGATCAGCATACTAAAGCATAAAATTATACTTTTTAATTAATATTGATACAGAATACTTGTAAATACAGAAATACCAGTATTTTTTAAATAAAATGCTGATAGTCAGAATCCTGAAATTACAGTCTCTATTTCATATACCCACTCAATTAAATAAGTGAATGCATCACATATCGTGCCACTGCATTTTTAGAATCTTATACACACCTTCCTTAAATGAATTTTTTCCAATGACTAGATTAAAGTAGATAGGATATCCATGTTTTACTTTTTTTTTAAAAGGCTAAATAATGATCTATTTACATCTAATTTAGTTGAGTACCATATAATGAAATAAACTTTTTTTTTAACTTGCTGATTTATTTGAGTCTATTGTATGCGATCAATGAGAAATTTATTTCAGTATTCATTTATTATCACTTACATCCTATTATTTTTTAACCATCATATATTTGGCTTTACCTTCTTTTAGTTATGAACTTAAAAAACGGTAATTTAATAAACAGCAATTAAGAAATGATTTTAATTGAAACTTGCATGGGGGGGGGGTCAATTTTTCTTATTAATTTCACTTAATTTTAAAATAAAGTCAATGTGAAGCCCCCCCCTCCCTAACATCTTAAAAATCTTATTAAAACAATTTCCTTCTTTTGATATTTAATTTAGCATTTTACACCCGATTAAATAAAATAATGCTAATTCTATTCAGTCATAGTTTTTCTTAAGCTTTTTAAAAAAGAATCTGAAATTGGGATAAAAAATTCATTATGTAAATTTTAAACTATTTAAAAATCCATCTTTTTTAAAAAGAAAAACGAGTATAGTATTTATAACTATATTTTTCACTTGATAATTGCTAATTATTTAAAAAAGGTAAAAATATATATATATCATAAAATCATTTGTATTTGACCATGAAAACACAATTATAATCTCAATTCACGTTCAATATAATAATTTCTTTCCTCCAATTTAAAAATAAATTTCTGTTTTGACGTGGTGGTTCAATAATTGAAGCTCAGTCACGAGAGAGGATCTTTAAAGCATTTTGAGATAGATAGACTGTAGTCTTTTTATCACTCTCTAGTTGATGAAAGACTAAAACGTATTACCACTAGCAGAAAGATAATAGAAAATTATAAATGAGGATCTTCCTGAATAATATGAAAGAGCGCAACAATACATATTGTTTTTTAAACGTTTATTTAGTCAAGTTTTTTTTTCTTAAAGTTATCATTATTTTTTTTTTAAGAAATAAAAAAAATACTTTTTGCAAAATGAATGTGTGCAGATATATGTAAAATTAATATTATAGCAATTTCATATAATCCCAGAAAATATTACATTTGAAGATTAAATGGTTAACAATTGTATCTGTTGAAGATGTAATTTTCATAACTATTAATTAAAAAATAAATATTTCATAAATTAACATTCAATAAAACCAAGGTACTTACTAATATTACCGTGGAAGCTTGTCAGGCAATTTTTATTTATTTATTAAATATTCCATTTTCAGTGGTCTCCAATATTTTTAAACAATACGGCTGGGGAGGGGGGGGTAAATGATTATTGTATTAAATATTTTGTTGAATTTTTTTATTATGATGATTATAAAAACACAAGAAATTACACAAAACTCCAAATAATTGGAAATAAATACAATTTAATTGAACTGTATGTAATAAACAAAATAAAAAACATGATGAAAGAAAGTAAAACAAATGTGACAAATATGGATAATCATGTTGGTGGACAAAAATTGTTAATAACCTGCAACATCATAACAGATGTACCTTCTTGGATGTGCAGTTGGCACCACATAAATTCAGCTAAATATGAATCCATGTGTTGGGGAAAGTAAAGCTTTCAGGGAATTGTTGCATTACATCACTTATTTATACATCAAATTTAATAACAGTGATCATGGGTTTATTTTTCTGGTCATATTGCTTGATAAGTAACATGATTACTTTCACAATCTGTTTATAAACTAACTGGCAATAAAATAATTACTTCATATGTCAAATGCATTGACAGGGAAGCGAACCCGGACCAGCTGCTTGGAAGGCAGCTATGCTAACCATTAGGCCACCAACGCTTGACAATAAAATAATTACTTATTTATCAATTTACTTTAACTTTAAAATTGTTCTTTTTCTCATATAATATTTAAGATTAAATTGAATTTTACAAACAATATATCTAAATATTACCTAAAAATATTATGTAGGTAGGTATAACTTTTACTTTATCTTTACAAATATAATATTGTATGTGTAACACAAAACAAACCTATCAAAATATATACATTTTTAAATGAAGAATTCAGTATATTATAATATCTCTAACTTTTAATTCATATTTAATAAAAGGACTTGTTTTGTCTAAAAGTAACAATGAAATCGATTTATCTCAGTATATACATGTGTTTTACAGAGCCTTAATAGCAACATGGCATGAACTCATATACTTCCAAGAATAGCTATTTACACCCTACTCTAGAGTCATCAGTTGTATATAATTTGGCATCCAATGATTACTAAAATTTATAATAGATGACTAGAATAGAGTGAAAATAAATTTTCTTGGAATATTAAGATTATATATTATTGTACAAATTAATAATAAAATTCAACCACTTTAGGCAAACTGATTCCTAAAATTTTTCAACTTTGTATACTGAAAGCTTAATTCTTTTTTAAGAAGACAAATATTTAACTAACAAGCTATCCATATTCAAATCACTTTATGTACTATATGTACTTGCATAGCTAATTATATCGATGTCTTTATTTTATTTGCTTTTATAAATATGTTATTAATTTGTTATTTCAGCCTATTCTTATTTTATTTTCATTCTCGTATATATGCAGGTTTTTCCTGTGACTAATTAGTTATGACCATCAGTTTCAAATCTAGGCTTAGGCTAGCTAAAGCCTGGAAGCAACAAGAGCAGAGTTAATAAAAATGTAAAAAGATTATGATTAGGTTCAGATTAGACCGTAGTTTTAAAAATGAGATTCAATACCATGGCACTTACGAATGTCAGCAGGGAACAAAAAACTATCTTGCGCAGACTATACCTTTTTATAATATTCTAAGTATTTACGCACACATTTATTGAAATCTCATTCACATATATTTATGAATAAATAAATAGATGAATTCCCCACTTATGATAAATAATTAAGTTCTGTTTAAGAATCATCTTCCGGGTGTTTATTTTTATCACACATTATCCAAATCTCACCAATATATACATATTCGCTTAAAGAAAAAGATGAGTTCTCGCTTATTCTAATATTAATACAAAAGCAAACTAAAAATAATAGTTAGTATTGTTGACGCTGAATATAAAGAGGAAAACTATCAAGCAGAATACTTAAGTAAGATAAACATCTGATTGTTTTCTTGTTTTTAAAAGGCTTTACAAATAAAAACCCACACACCTTGAATCACAAATTATATAATAACAATTATTGCTTTGATAAATACAATAATTCATTGCAGTGATATAAAAACATATTCAATAAATTTAAAAACGTAGTATTCCTCACTTCATTAAAAAAAAAGAAATTATTAAATAAATAACCCAATTCTACATCATATTTATACAAAAAATTTGTATATGTAATGACAAAATTAAAATGCATACACTTTATAAAGCTTTAACAGTAATTGAAAAATATATTATATAAACGTATTAAATATAGAGGATTTGAACTCATACTTTCAAGAAATCTTCAATTATCCACACTATCTCATACTACTGATACACATGGCCACACACATGTAGAAAAGATAAATAACCACCAATATACGTATTTCGTACTGAACCAGCACTCATCAGCTGATCCAGATTATCATTTCACACACGCACATACATAATCAGTGCTCAGTTTATATTAAGATAGCAAATCTTTATACTTTAATGGACAGGCTTCAATCTCCTCCAATTCTTCAGCCATCCATACCATTGGAAAGCTGATGACAGAATGCCTAAATCCAAGCTGATGCCAATATTGTTGTTATGCCCATAATGACCTCAAATCACTCTGACCTCGTATGTATAGGACAGTATCCATTTAAATATATAGAACAAAATATTAAAGTGTAAACATTAGCCAAAATATTAGAAAACAAATATTGGAATAGCGATTAATTGAAAAGATCTTTTGATTTTGTAGAAGGAAGAAAACAGAACAAATTCCTAATGTTCATTCCATGCATTCTTCTCATTGCAGCTAATGCCACTATGAAATTATCAATAAACAAACAAGTGGATTGCTCATCAACATTCAAATAGCATAATCAAGTTTTTAATGGCTTTTGAAGATTGAATGAATGTATGCAAATGTTTAATTCTCTCTTATTATAAAAAAAAGCCATATATGGATGAGATAAACAAATGACTGGAATGATGTGGAAAAAAGAAGCTATGGATAAGTAAAATTAGATTAAATTCAGAAATACTATTCTGCAAAAAAAAAACCCCAAAAACAGCCCTATAGGAAGATAACTCCTTCTATCAATAATTGAACTTTGGTTGAAGTCATGATATGTGAATGTTTTAAATTGTTATGCTGCAGAATGCTGAACCTTGAAATTTTTTCAAGATATGAATAGTGTTAGAAATTTTTTATTCAAGTAGTTGGTCCAAAACTAAATCAGATAACCATCAATATAAATTGATAAATAGATACCTAGTTTTTCTTAACCAAAAGGTAAAAATCGCAAATTAATCTGGATGGTTTGATGCACAGACTGTAAAATGAAAATAGTACAATGTAGCCTTATCCAGAGGCAGAGAAACATCATACTTCTAAGCCATTGCATTTCTTAGTTACTTATAATAACTGAAAAGGAAATAATACATATACACACTAATGGTAGAACATGTTTTATTTTGATTTTTAATTTGGTAAATTAAAAACAATCTAATATTAAAAATTTCCCTCTTAAGTAATGAAGTAGGGGGAGGGAGAATTATTCAAAACGGAGTGGTGTCAACTAATCGCTGATAACTGGAAATAATCATCATTGTTTGTCGGATCATCTGCATGTTGGATTTTAAATGATTCAAAAACTCTGAGCGATTTTGATAATAGTACCCATTCTTTAACAACTGTTACTCTAATAACTGTTTATATTGTATAATGCCATGAAAATATTTATTAAATGGCAATGTATCAGTGATAAAAAATGCATCTGAAAAAACAACGTTCAAAATTTGAAGTTAGATTTTATAAATACTGTAATCATAACAAAAAAATTAAACAAATCTTATACAAATAACTGCTTTCCTCAGAAAACATATGCAGATGACTTCATATAAAAGAGCTTCTTAGAAAAATAAATTTTTAAGAACACAAAAAATAAATGTTCAGAAACCCTGTTAACCATCTATTAAAGTATTAGGTATCACAATACTCATCTATTTCTTATTCCTTATTATCAAATCATTTTGCTAATCCCAATCCATTTTTTTTTGTCTTCTCTATTCCATTTTTAAAAAAAGCTGTTTCGATTTTATATTCACCATTTTTATCATAAAGACATAAACAAAAAACACTCAATAGAAGTAGGTGGCATACAGGCGATAATTTATAGACACATCAGCAAGCAAGTATTTGACATTATTTTGTTAAATAAAATTATTATTTTCCACTTTGTGTGTTTTAAGACTCAAGCTAAACCTAATATCTTGAAATTGAGTGTACTTTCAATCCTAATTTCACAAATTTAGACTATTAAATCAGCAACAGCATATCACAAAATTTGTCATGTCATCAAAGATGGATTATCAATGTAAAAGCAAAACGAAGCAAACTATCAGCAATGTAGAGTATAACACCAAAAATTTAAATGGAAAAATTGTTCCGCAGACAACAGATAATTCTAAAATCATCCCAAATAGTTCAATGAACACTGAGAATGCACAGGATTGGCAAGAAATACAGGGAAAAGAAAGTCTGATAATAAAAAAAAAATGAAGAAATCGGTGTGGAAGAAAATTCTAGCAATGCTGGAAATCGGGCCATAAAACATAAAAAAAATTATTCAAAAACCTAAGTCAACCAAAAATGGAGATGACACAGCTGAAGATAAAGTATTTCCAAAGGCTACACCCAAAAATCTGAAAAAGAAAAAAGAAGTTATAAACTTCATTCCAGATTTTAAAAAAATCAAAACTGCCAACATTAAAAAACAAGAGTTTTTGCAAAAAAAAAAAGTGCTGAACCAGAAATGACCAATTTTAATAAAAATCAAATGGATTTTAATTCAAAAAACTAGGCAATCAAGAGATAACAGCCAAATCAACTAACACAAACAGAAATTGTGAACAAAAGATAGACAATTACCCCAGGAAAACTCCACAGGAGTTACTCAACAAAGAAAATAACTGTCATAATCTATCAAAAAATCCAAAGAAAGTCACACAAACATTGCAAGCAGATAACAATATGCCTAGTGATAAAACAATATCCAGATTCAGTTCCCAGCACTTGGGAAAAACAGCACAAAGTCTATCACCAAATCTATAACTACCAAGCTTGACCAGAACATTACAATAATGCAGACAAGATGAAAAGAAACCAGAATAATTATACATGCCAAAACAACAAGAAACATAGCACAATAACCGATACATAAATTTGATGCCAAAAGCAATAAAAATTCATATACAACAGACTTACACTTGTTGGACCTTGAAGAAGAAATACAGTTGAACTATAATGGGACAACAGTACCTGATGCAATGCAGGACTATGACACATTAGATAGTCCTTCCAACAAAATGATTTGCTTTATTCAGAATGTATAGTCTGATAGTAGGCCGATTCTAATAACTATTAACTAATGATTTAAATTGTCTTCTATATTATTTATGTTAAATCATTAATATGCCATAATAGTTATTTGCATTGATGTTAGATTTGGTCTCTGTCTGATTGTATATCTCTGGATCATCATTCATCCTTGATTTTATTGTAACACCACTGAGCCAAGTCGTTAGGAGTCTCTAATAGAATAGATTAGAATAATGAGTTCATTTCCATTCTCTCATTGATCAGTTTATTAGCTCTAATAGATTAGAATATTTAGTTTATCATCATCATTCATCATTCTTTCATTCTATCATTTTTGTCTCTTATTCATTTCATCTTCTTTCATTTTTCATTTCTCGCTCATTTCTCTCATCTTATCATTATTATCTTCACCATTTCCATTCCATCATTCTTATCATATCATCTCCCTCTTCATTCCACCATTTCATCTTATCTTCATCTTATCTTATATCTTCATCATTTCATCTTTTCCCTCTTCTGCTTAGGATAGTTGGTCTCTAATAACATTTCATCATCTTCATCTCATCTTTCATCTTATCATTTTTTATCGCCACTTAACCCCATCATCTCTCATTAATAAAGGTTACAATATATATATATATATCATTCAATCATACACACACCTCAATCATACACACACCTGCATATATATTATTTTATTAATGAGGGTAAAGAATTAGCTAGTAGATCTATCACCCTATGTTCATATTACATTTAACTAAATATCACGAAGCTCTATGTATGACTACATACAGACTGCTTCAATATATATGTATTAGACAGTGTACAGACTGAAGAAAGCTCACTGCAAGCCATTACCTGGATTATACCTTTCCCCAAAATGACAATAAGACAGTCTACTGTTTTAAAAGGGACCAGGTTACCAAGAAAGTCCATCAACTTGCTGAAGAATTAGTTTATACATATACTGTTTTATCTCTATGCAGAGAGGCACAAATAGAAGTATTGTATCTTATACATAAGGTACAGTTGGTGAATTACTTTAAATAATTTTTTTAGTGAAAAGGATATATAAAAGCTATAATTTAAAAGTAAAACAAGTAAATATTTTTTGCTTGAATTAAAAGTAAAAATCAAATGATTGATTCATAAATAATTTTATTTTTAAAAAAAAAAAAGGAAACTACAAAAATCTTTTTAGATTAAGAAAAAAAAATGAAGTATTTTTTTAAAAAAACATTTTTAATTAATCAAAAGTAACATGTCAAATATGTGATATTACTTTTTTTAAAAGAAACCTTTTATAAAGGACCATCAAAAAATTAATATTCCTTTTTTTAAAAAAAAAACCATTTTTTGTTTACCATTAAACGAGAAGTGAATTAATAACTAATTCATATATACACACACATGTGTGAACTTTATGTATACTTTCAACACATTGTGAAAAATATATTTTTAATTTTATTATTTTGACAAATTAAAATATATAATATAAACATCAGTGTGCACACACATTTCCATGTGAAAACAGCCATTATTTATGTATTATTAAGATGTGATAACTTATTTTTTTTATTATATGACAATTCCTATATATAATGGCACATCTATGTGTTTATATAAATGCATGTCACGTAGACATATATATGCTAAAAATAGTTAGTTTTTTATTATATGATAATTCAAATATGTTCATAAATTATTATACCAACACACCTGTATGCTTTATATAAGTGTGCTTCATGTAAACCCATTGAGATATTTGTAGATCACAATGTGATAGCTAATTGCATATTAATCAAAATCCGAATGCTAAATTTATATTTATGGCATATTCAGCAGACCTGAATTTCATTTTAATTGTTATTTATAAAGTGATATTTCATTGTTAAAATTATTCCAGTGGATTTATTTAATCCTATAATATAAATTATTAAATGTTGTATTATATGTTTTGTTTAAGCTTTTGTTCCTGAGCTAGATTCATGCATAAGTGTTATATAGAAAAGGTTTATATTTAGTGTTTATGGACATTCAGTTGATAATGATTCTGGATTGACACAAAGATGATATCATTTAAAGACCATGCACTAAATTTTATTTAGTTTAGTATTTGTTAAAAATTAAGTTTATAATTGGCCAGTACATTAAAGATACTAAGTGGCCAAAGCAATAAAAGACAATCAGCATGTTTTAGTATCCTAGCATTTTTTTTCTGTTGCATTCTTATAAATTAGCATTTAAAGTTTGTGTATCCAAAATAATGTTTAAATAATCTGCCCCAGGCTGTCAAGGATTAAATAATTAGTCCAATATATAGTGGATCCATTTCAAATCCAGTCACAAAATTTACTGTTGATATATTTTTATTGTTGATCATTCATGATGATTGATTTTGTGTAATGCTGGTGAACTTAGTTAGTTCAGTGTCGATCTCTCAGGCTTATATTCATATAATTTGTATATATAATTTTGTATTGACATGGAATTGATGATGAGTATTAACACCCCAGATTCACTCACTGTGACTGTACCATTATAAATGGTACCAAATATGGGACACCCTTTGTAATGATATAGTCTACAGGAGTGAATCTGAGGTGATGGAAAATCATTATCAACCCCAAGTAAACAAAATTTAAATATACAAGTAAATACAAATGAATATGATGAATGACTCTAAGAGATCAGCACAGATAATTATATAAAGTATAAATTCACCAGCTTTACCCAAAAGTAATATAATAATCATTCATCATTAAGAATGATCAACAAAAATAAATCAATAGTCAATCTTGTGACTGGATTTAAAATTGGTTTGCTATAAAATAATTATTTAGCCCTTGTCAGCTTAGGGTAGATTATTTAAATCATAATTAGGATGCACAAAGTTAAGAGGTAATCCATAAGAATACAACAGTAAAAAAGTAATGCTGAATACTAAAATTTGCTGATCATAACCAATGCTCTGGCCACTTAGTACCTTTAACATGCAGGCTAACTGTAAACTAAACTAAATAAAATGTAAGGCATAAACTTTAAAGAATGCCACCCTTTCATCAATTCAGGATCAACTGATGTCCATAACATTAAACATAAATCCTTTTATACAACTGATCATTATGTATGAATTTTGCTAATACATCAAAATCTCTAAAACTGTTATTATGAACAAAAATATAATACATTTATATTTTTAAATCTTTTCAGGATTAATTATATTCCTAATTATATCATTCCTTTTATATTAAATTTTATTTTGACTTGGCATTAATGATGATGATGAGTACTAGCACTCCAAGTTAACCCTGGATGAGACTATACCATTAACAATGGCTACCCAACTGCAGACCAATGATGACTACATATTGGTGATCATCACAACAAAATTGTCACTCAACTTGACATCAAATAACCACATCTGAGAAAGAAAAACAAATATGCATTTTATTGCATAATTAATTTTAAAGTATTTTTGTAAAATGTGTGACAAGGGTATTGATAATTATAATTTATAAAATAGTGGTTAATGTATATTTAAGGAGTTCATATTTACAGTTGAATAGATAACCTAAGATTTTGGAAATTGCATTGGGGTTTTAACTGTTGTAGTTTGTTTAGTTATATTTTCAGTTTTGATGATGGATGGAGGATTTTGTCATTGGCTTGAAAATACAATGTTTTCAGGCAACTCCAAGCTGTATTCTATCTCAGGTATTGCTCCAACACACTTCCTGATTTCCTATTGTTTATCAGCATGCAGTTAGCATACTCCTGACATGATTCCAGCATCTAAATCTCCAAAAAATGAAGTAAGGCATGGTTCTATATTTTCCAGTCCTTAAGATTTAAAGAAGCAGGCATAGTTTTATATTTTCCAGCCCCTAAAATTAAAAAGAGCAGGGCTTTGCAAAGATTTTTGCATTTTTATTTTATATCAAGGGTTATTGTATATTAGTGTCTAAATTGAGGTAGCCCTCTTGGTGTTCATGGTGTATTTTATCCAGTGGCTGAATTCTTTATCTATCTCAGAATGTAGTTCATTATTCATTGTCAGCTGTCAGATGCCTGTCAAATCTCTGAAAAAATTGATGAGTACACAGAGATATAAATTTTGTTTTGATTATACATGTACATTATGTAAAATATTAACAGATGAGTATTCATTTCTATTTTCCTTTTCCCTGTGAGGTGGGTTGTGAGATGGTTAAGTCATTATAGCATACAACTACATAGTGTGTGCACACACATTTATATTATAAAGTTGAAAAAAAAAGTAAAAATAAACAGACAAAACTTTTTGTAAATATGTTCTATATTACACTAGAATAACAGTTAAGGATTAAATAATTTTGTACTCAAAATTATTTTATTATAAACATTTAAAAAGGTCTAATTAATATTTTATTAATGCTGATTTTGAAATTAAAACAAGCATGATTTATGTTACAATAGCATTTTTATAAAAAAAATTAAAGCTTGTATAACATATTTTGATAAAAATGCTACAAAGTTGTTTTTCAAAGGATTGAAGTGAATTGGAAAGAATCATTAATTTTTTTTAGTCAAGATAAAAAACATTTTTGATTATTGTATTTTTCCCCAGCCTGATTATGAAAAGGTTGGAAAAAGATTATGGAGAGTTCTTACAGTTTTACAGATTGTGACAGCAGAACTACCATAAAGTTATAACTTAAGGCAAGAGATTGCAAGGCCAGCTTTTACTATTAGTTCACTATGATAATTTGGATTCACATGAAAGTAAAGGACCTCCAATTTGCAAGGCCAGCTTTTACTATTAGTTCACTATGATAGTTTAGATTCACATGAAAGTAAAGGATCTGCAATGTTCTCCATAGTCCATATATTGTATACAGATAGTATGCCTGAAGCCTATCAAATTCTAGACTAAATAAAACTGACTATATATGTCAACAGTTACCAGATATACCTTTCCCAAAGATGACAAGTAATCAGCTTGCTGAAGAATTAGTTTATACATATACTATTTTATCTATATAATTAAATCACATGTATGACTTGGTTTCCTTACTGTTTTACTATATGCAGATAAAAGTACAGCTGATGAAGAGGTTATATATAATGAAAATGATAATATTGTAAATAATTTCTTGAAATGACTTTTAAAATTTCCAATTAACAAATTTTAAAAGTAAATGACTTTTGTCAATTAAAAAAAAACAAGTAAATAATTTTTGCTTGAATTAAAAGTTAAAAAAAACAGATGATAGATCCATAGATAATTTTATTTTGAAAAAAGAAATTCCAAAAATCTTTTTAGATTAGAGAACAAAAAATACTTTTTATTGTTAAACATTAGATAATGAATATATTAATAACTTATTCATATTATTTTTATAGATTCACTTATGTGTGAATTTTATGTATACTTTCAATATGGAATTAATTATGAAAAATATATTAATAAATTTATTATTTTGATAAATTAAAATATCATATGATATAAATGTCAGTGTTTGCATGCATTTTCATGTGCACACACATATATGTTAAATGAGTCATTATTTATGTATCATTAAAATGTAATAAATTATTTTTAATTATTATGTGACAATTCCCATAGGTTATAGCATGTTTGTGTGATTATGTAAATGAGTGTCATGTAGACACATGTTAAATCAATCATTATGTATTATAAAAATGAATTTCATTTACAGATTTAGGACAATTCATATATGTTCATAAATTATTATACCACACATCTGCATGCTGATATAAGTATGTTTTATATAAACCTATTGAGGTATTTGTAAATCACAATGTGATAGCTAATTATATATTAATCAAAATCAGAATGCCGAATTTATATTTATGGCATACTCAACAGACCTTAACTTCATTTTAATTGTTATTAATAAATTAATATTTCATTGTTAAAGGTATCTAGTGAATTTAATTAATACTGAATAGATTTAAAATATTATGTTTTATTATATCTTTTATTGATGATGAACAATTATAAAGCTTTATTCCCTGAGTTAGATTCATGCATAATGGTCTGTTATATAAAGTCATATACGTTTAGTATTATGGACATCCAGTTGACCCTAGATTGTCACAAAGGAGATGTCCTTTAAAGTCCATGCACTACATTTTATTTAGTTTATTTGGCCAGTAGATTAAACATACTAAGCATTGATGATGATCAGCATGTTTTAGTACCTCAGTATTATTTTTTATTGTTGTAGTCTTACTGATTAGCACTTAAGTTTGTGCATTCAAATTATAGTTTAAATAATCTGCCACAAGCTGGCAAGGGCTAAATTATTAGCTTGGTCTATTGTAGACGGATTTCAAATTCAGTCACAAGATTGACTGTTGATTTATGATGAATAATTATTATATTAATTTTGGGTAATGCTGGAGAACTTATATATAATATAGTTAACAGTGCTGAACTGTCAGAGTCATTACTCATTGCTTATATTCATTTATATTTATTTGTATATTTAAATTTTGTTTACTTGGGGGTTGATGATGATGTTTTTCCATCACCCCAGATTCACCTTCTTGAGTCTGTACCATTACAAAATAGAAAAATGAACAGTAGAAAATAAATAAATAAATATAAATACATCAATGCATTAAAACACTGTTGTTTAAAATTGAAAAAAATATTCATTTCATTTAAATATATATATATATATATATATATATATATATATATATATATATATATATATACACACACACAATGTTCATCTAGATATACTATACATTCTATTAAATATCAATAATGCATAGGTTTATTTAAAATTCAAATATAATGCAAATAATTTTAATATCAGTTGATTAATTAATGCTAAATTAGTAATAAAGATTACAAAAAATCTTAAAAGTAATTAAAATAATTATTAATAATTTACATTATGACAAAAAAAATCTTTATTAAAAAGAAAGAATACTGTAATAAAAATAATTTAATAATGTGTTTACTTCTCTTTACTTTTATCTATCCACTATCCCTCTATCTATTATGTAATTATTTATATAAATAAAATATTCATCCATACACCATATATACATTAAGTAGATCATAAAATCAACACATTCATAATGTATCTAATATTATCATATTTTTCAAACATTATTGATCCATTGAAGGATGAAGGTCTCTCCAAGTATAATCCAGTTATCCTACCCTCTTTCTTCTCATTACAAAAACTTCCTTACTTTACAATTTCTTGGAATATAGTTTAAGATTTCAACTGTACATCTATTATCATCTCTTTTAGAAATATGTCCAGCTCAGCTTCATTTCAGCCTCTTGATTCTTTCAGTTATGTCAATAAGATCTATTTGATCAATAATCAGTGTACACCTGGGTCTCGTTTTATGTGGATTATTTTAATGCGATTTTGAAGTTATGCAATTCATGTTTCTTCTTAATATCTTTCATATTTCACTATATTTATTAGATATCAAGAAATTTAAATTATTAATAACTTATTTTGACTTGAAATACTTTTTTTTTGTCAAAAATATAACGTTATTTAATGTGAATATGGCCTGAAGCTATCTTAGCTTCTATGTAAATAACCTACTTTTACTAATGAATAAATAATTTTTTAGATTTTTAAAATAAATAATAAGGAAGATTTTATTGATTTTATAAAATGAAAATAATCTTTCTAATGATTTTTGTTTTGATTACGATCTCATTTTTTAAATATAGAAACAAAAAACAATTAACACACCTCAAGACTGAAAGTGGCGCTAGTTGTATGTCACATGACAAATCTGATTTCTTAACAGTTCACAAACGAACGCATATTGTCAAATAGCCAAATAACCGCTAATGATTAAAATATATATGAAAAAATGTAAAATTAAATACTGTAGTTAATAAAAAAAGTTTGTTTTGTATTATTTTTTTTCAAATATTTGAAATATTTTATTAGTCATACTTTATTTCCTTATTTTTTTAATGCGAATTTTAAAGTAATTTTTCCTTCTTGCTTTGCTTTTATGTGATTTCTGAAAATTACAACCCCCTATCCCCATTTTTCAATGTAACTTAAGTCTATTTTTGTGTGATTTCTTTTGTGCGCATTTTCTGACAAACCTATCTACAGCATAAAACGAGACTTTGTTTTGATTTCTTTGTTATTTTTAACGTACATCTCTCTATATTTGTTGAATGAAATGAAGTCACTATTGCTCTTCAGTTAAGTGTTCAAGTCTCAGATCTTTATAAGAAGAATTGGTAAAATACATTTATTAAAAACCTTCCTTTTCAAATATATAGATATATTTCTTTTTAATAAATTATTTCTATTAATTTCATCCACTTTATTTCCATTTGTATTAATAATCTGACCAACTTCTAATTCATCATTATCAATCTTTAAGAAAATATGTTGAACATTGCTTTATAGTCTTTTTAACATTTATTTTCAGTCCTACTTTTTTACTTTCATCTGATAATTCTTGCAATATTTATTGAAGCTCAGAAGTATTATTTGCAAAAACAACTACATCAGCTGGAAAATCTAGATGATTTAAATAAATATTTACTTTTAATTTTTTGCCTTCCCATTTTAATCCACAAAATACTTGTTGTAAAACTATTGTAATAAAGTTTTGGAGATATGAAGTCAATCTATTGCATCTCTGTCTCAATGTTAACATTCTTAGTATCATTATGGAATTTAACTATTATTGTTGCATTTTGATAAACATTCTTTAGGATATGATAATATTCTAGATCTATTTATTGATGATCCGATACTTTAATTATTGTAGAAATGCTTATAGAATCAAATGCCTTTTCAAAATGTACAAATCCAAAGTGTAATGACAACTAATATTCATTAATTCTTTCTATAACTTCTTTCAATACTTGGATTTGATCCACTGAACTAAAACCACTTTTAAATCCTGATTCCCTTTTTAGTTGAATAATTGTAAAGATGACATAATTATCTTGGTAAAAATTTTGTAGAGGATTAAATAAAATATTTATAATTTCTAATATTTTTTTTAGATATTTGTTATATAACTTTTGCCAACAATTTTTATATTTTCTTCATCTGATTTTTTAAAAATATTGATTACAATTTCAACATTACTTGGTACTCTTATGTTCTTTATAGATTTAATTGCTAGGCTTACTCCATTTTAAATGCCTGGCACTTCAGAAGATGTAGTAATAGTAGGAAATATTTTTTTTTCTTTTTTTTTTCTGCTATATAATTCTTTATAAAAATCTTCCACACATTTCATAATGCCATCTCTATTTTTAGTAATATTTCATTTTTTTTCTTCTTATTGCAGAAATAAGTTTTCTATCAATTCCAAATTATTTTTTTATGAGATTGTTATTTTTGTTCATTGTTTTGTTACTAATTCATAATTATATTTTCTGTTATCATTATTAACTCTTTTTCATACAATCTTCTTAATGAATCACTTATATATATTTTCATATTTCTCCTCTTCATAAATTGACATATATCACTAGAAATTTGACTGAATAATTGCTGCTTTTATAACCATCTATCTGTGTTGCAATTCTTAACAGAGGAGCAGTTACTTTATTATTGGTTTCAGTCAAATCTGAACCATCTTCAAAGCAGTTAATATTTTAAAATAATTTGCAAGTCTATTGAAATCATTCTGAAAATTAGAAATATAAACTGTGAATATTGTTTTACTAAATGTTTGTCTCTCAAATTTGATCACTTCCAGTGTTCAATTTATTAAAAACAGTATATATTTTCTGTTAATCAAAATATCCAATTCTGCAAAACTTTCATTTGGATGTTTTCATGTTTATGTTGATTTAGCATTTTTCTCAAAAAAATAATTCATAAAGTACAGCTTTTCTTTTTCTGTACATCACAAAAGGCTATATTCTTTCCATAACCAAATTTATCTGCAGTACTTTCATGCCACTTACTAATTTTAACATTAGTCTCCTGTGACAATTCTAAATGATCAAAGGTCTATTATACATCCCCATAAAAACTCTCTGCCTTTACATCACAATAAAAATGTGTTTGAATATAAACATGCATTTGATATCTTCCATTAAGTGGAATAATTAATGTTGCCAATCTGTCTCATATATCATCAAGTTCAACTATGTTGTTTTTCCACCTTTTATTTTAATAAATCCAATTACCCTTGTGCTTCCAATATTTTTGTCTTCATGATAAAGCATATATATGTCCACTGTCTAAATCCAACTCCTTTTCTTCTAACTTCACAAAGATCAATAAGAACTCATTTTATAGTAGACAGTTTTTCGAATTTATACAATCTTCCTACATTTGAAAGAGATCTGCAGTTTAACTATCCAAATAAAAGGTCCAAATGGCAGTACTTAAAATAAATTCAAGTATATTTTCTTAAATGAAAAATGTAGCATTAGTGCTTAATATTATATAAGTTAATTATAATATAGTTGAGGTCTCTACATTACCATAAGTACTACAAATTACATCACTAACAAAAATTAGCTTAGCCATTTTCATTCTTATAGCTTAAAATTTGAAACAAGGCTAAATTTGGATTTTTTTCACCTCTCAAGTAAGTTAATAATTGTTCATTCAAATAGTCAGTCTAAACAGCCCATCAATTATTGTTCAGTAAATAACTATTTAGTTATTGAAAATAAATCAAGAATGAGAAAATACAAATTTAATGACGTTTGTTTTATGATTTATAGAGAAATGCTGAAATAGGTCTTTGTCCTGCAATAGGATACAGATAAAGTTTTATTTATCTTCAACTGTATTTGTGTATATACATTCAAACTACTGATTACATCATCTTCTTATAACAACTTTTTATAAAGTGATTCCCACAAGTTGACTCTCTCATTTAATTAAATTTTTGTTAATTTTTCCTTCCTGACGCTATTATAGCTTTCAAAAAGATATTTTTCGACTTTTTTTTTTACTGATATCAATAATGCAATGTTTTATAATATCATATAGTTATTCAATGTTTCATAACAAATTAAATGATATTATAATCTTCATTTAGAATAAATTTTAAAAAGTGTAACTAACTTCTGAATATTGCCAGCATGCAAAAGATTCTTATTCACTTACAGTAGATTCAATTAAAATAGTCATAAGTTGTTTAAATTATTTTAAGTTTAAATTTTTCATTTTCATTTAACTTTTTATTTTAATAACAACTCCATTACTTAGTTATAAGAATTTCAATTTGAAATACAGTAGTCTATTTTTGATAAAAATTCATGCCTTTTCTTTTTTTTACAAATCAATCTTTCAGATGAGTGAATTGTTTCTCAAAGAGAAGGATTGTTTATTAACGATATAGTCAAAATTGTATATCATTAAAAAAATAGCATATTCAAAAACTTTAATATATATAATGAATTATTATACAAGAGTAAGTTGATTCATAGCCTAAGTACTGCAGCATCTAATAAATGACTAATTAAAATGTCAATAAAAAATAATGAATGAAATAAACGCAAAATACATATACTGTTATTAAAAATCATTGTAACTACTTTCATGAAGACATTATTTATCTTTAAAATGTGTGTTAAATTATATATATGATTTAATTAGAATGACACACTTTCAGATCAATCTATGCTAGATAACTAACAAAATATGGCTTATAAATAATACATACATATATATATAACTGAATATTTGTAAATACAGTAACTAAATAATTAAATTTTTTTTTTATCAACTTAGGAGCGCTTTCGATTATCCCAGTAATCTGCGTCAACTAGAGCTTTGAAATGCTAACTTTCCCACAATTCCGTGATCTGAACGTTTGCTCCTTGCCTGTTAATTAAGTCATGTTTATATTTGTATATTAGCATAGCCTCCTTTATTTTTCTTTTATTGTTATTTTTTTCAATTTGCAAAAATAACAATAAAAGAAAAATAAAGGAGGCTATGCTAATATACAAATATAAACATGACTTAATTAACAGGCAAGGAGCAAACGTTCAGATCACGGAATTGTGGGAAAGTTAGCAGATTACTGGGATAATCGAAAGCGCTCCTAAGTTGATAAAAAATTTTTTTAATTATTTAGTTACTGTATTTACAAATATTCAGTTATATAATTACGTATATTGCTTTAAAAATGCAGACATCGAATCATAATATTATTACACACACACACACACATATATATATATATATATATATGCAAGAAACTATAAATAACCATTATAAATATATTATATATAAGAAAGAAATCATAAAAATAGAAAAATTAAAGAAGGAATATTGATAAATAAATTTAAAGATAATATAATAAACAGACAAGCAAAAAATATTGACATACACAGTTCATGGAAAATCACATGAAATTAAACTTCTTTATTACTTTATAATTGACAAGGATTACAACGTAATTAAAAGTGATACAGATTAATTAAAATGTATATTTTATTTTTACCATTAAAATTATTTGGAAATTATATATATGTGAGTTATTAATAAAAGAATAAAGACCAAGTATGATATTTAAAAAGAAATTGCAATATGATCACATAATATTAATAATACTTCATTTTTGGGGAAATACAACCTTAAAATATTTTTGGTATTGAGCACCATTGTCAAAGACAACAATCATATTTAAGAAATATAATGATTTCCTTCATCAAGAGTGATCAGCACCAAAAATAAATTAAGATTGAATTTAATATTTGCAATGTATCCTGAAAACCTGCAAGATGGATAATGATCAATGAGTTATAATCAGATGAGATCAGTTGATATTGAAAGAAAGGTAGCGTAAGCTTGTGTTTTAAGACCTATAGAGGTCCCTACCTTCGTATTTTTCAGACGCTTATTTCTAAGGTTACAGCCTTAGTAAATTATTACTGAATGTGTAAGAAAAGTCAAAATTTTAAAACATATTTAAGATAAGCCTATAAATAAAATGAAATATTTGATGAAACAAGAAAAGTAGTTATTTTTTTCTTTATGTGCTGATTGCCATTCAGATAGATGTGATGTCAATTTCAAATTTAATTGCTGCTCATATGCTATGAAGTGAATTTATAAAGATAAAGATTTTATATGATCCATTGACAAATTATATAAAAGTTATTTTATAAAATGCTAACATTTCAGTGGTCATGAATTCTAAATTTTGCTGTCCCAAAGATAATTATCATGACAAAGTGAAATTTATTACAGGTATGTTACAACTATGATATGATTAAATATTAATGAACTAATGTATAACTATTAGCAAATAGTTATAATTATAAATTTATTAAAAAAGCCTTATTTCAAACCCAAAATAGAAAACAAAAAGATGATAAATCAGCTATTAGAATTTGTGTTTCATATGTAAAATGAACTACAGACAGTATTGAACGTATATTAAAATGCTATAATATAAATACAGTGTTTTCTACTCATCAAAAGATCAGCAATATAATAACTAAGCCTAAGGATTCAATCCCTCTCGAATCTTATAGTGTTTATCAAATCTCATGTGAAAACAGTAAAGCTTCTTACATAGGTATAAGTAATCATCGCATCAGTGTTAGGAGAGATGAGCATGCTAATGCAGTTAAACAATTCATCAGCAGCAGCACTCTCATTCCATACTATAGATTCAGGTCATAAAATTGATATTTCTAGTACCAGGATCATATCCAGATGTAATAATCTCTACCAGTGCAAAATTAGAGAAGCCATTGAGATACTTAAAAGACCAGATTGTATCAATAAGTGAGATAATACATGCAAACTTCCTCCTATTTGGAAATATTTTTTTTAAAAAACATTCTTAATTTAACATTTTTGCTATTGGTGGAACTTTAACGTTTTTTCCATATCAGTGATTGTAGCGCCTCTACAACCAGCTTTCTACCTTGACTTGTGTGATCTAGTTGAAATGTCAGTATATCAATATTTAAATTTTTTAACAGGGATGACCTTGCAAAATGTCTTTTATATATATATCTGTTTATCATTCATTTTTCTACATAGAATCTTCAAATCAAAGAAAACTGTTTTATAAGAACTTGAATTAATATGGTGAAAAGAAGATATAAAGATTATCATATAATTCTGTCCATATTATAATTTTATTTTATAATGCTGTTTCATTTTTATTTTGGAATATTATCTAAGTATGCCCTGATCAAGATGTTTAAATAAAAGTTTGCTAAAATTTCTCAGTTTATACATATTTATATATATTAGTTCTTTCAAATTATTTTATCTCCTCAAATAGTATATTAACATGTTATTTATTTTATTTAATAAACTTTATATTACTTTTATAGTCCTTTATATGATATTGTTTATATTATATTGATGAAATGAACGAAACTTTTGTTACAAGTTTTGATAGATAATTAATTCTTTTACTATTGTGATGATTGTAAATCTGATCACAATCATCATCACTATCAACCATTATCAATCAGCTGCAGGATGAAGGTCTCTCCAAGTTCAATCCATCTTCTCCGATCTTTAGCTTCTCTTCTCCACATCACCCCTGCACACTTTCTTATTTCATCCATCCATTCCATATGTGGTCTCTTTCTGGGTCTTTTAAAATCTCTTAAAATCCAGTTTAAGATTTCAATTGTATATCTACTATCATCTCTTCTAGCAATATGTCCAGCCCAACTCCACTTCAATCTTTTAATTTTTTCAATGAGGTCAGTAACACCTGTTTGTTCTCTTACCCATACATTGCGTTTTCGATCTCTTCTTGTTACTCCCAACATGCATCTCTCCATACTTCTCTGAGTGGTCTGAAGTCTCTGTATTGCTCTTCTATTAAGTGTCCAAGTCTCAGATCCATAAGTAAGAACTGGTAAAACACATTTGTTAAAAACCTTCCTTTTCAAACACATAGGCATATTTCCTTTTAGTATCAAGTTATTTCTACCAAAAGCACTCCAACCAAGTTTAATTCTATGATTAATTTCCTCCATTATGTTTCCATCTGTATTAATAATCTGACCAAGGT
This sequence comes from Epiperipatus broadwayi, assembly GCA_028023455.1. Classification (NCBI taxonomy): domain Eukaryota; kingdom Metazoa; phylum Onychophora; class Udeonychophora; order Euonychophora; family Peripatidae; genus Epiperipatus; species Epiperipatus broadwayi. The sequence goes on along the minus strand of JAQFVV010012398.1, from coordinate 12,022,533 downwards.
ATTTGTAACTGTTAACTTCTTCTAATTCATCATAATCAATCTTTATTTTCACATTTTGAGCAAATCGATTAAACATTACTTTAGTCTTTTTAACATTTATCTTTAGTCCTACTTTCATCTGATAACTCCTGCAACATTTCCTGCAGCTCTGAAGCATTATTTGCAAAAACAACTACATCATCTGCAAAATCTAAATGACTTAAATAATCTCCATTTACTTTCACTCCTTTAGTTTCCCATTTTAATCCACAAAATACTTCTTGCAGCACTGCTGTAAAAAGTTTTGGAGATATGGAGTCACCTTGTCTTACACCCTTCTCAATGTTGACTTTCCCAGTATCATTATGTAATCTAATTGTTGCTGTTGCATTTTTATAAATATTCTTTAAAATATGACAATATCCTGGATCTATACCTTGATGATCCAATGCTTTAATCACTGAAGAAATGTTTATAGAATCAAATGCCTTTTCATAATCTACAAATCCAAAACATAATGGTAATTCATATTCATTTGTCCTTTCTATAACTTCTCTCAGTACCTGGATATGATCTACTGTACTAAAACCACTTTTAAATCCAGCTTGTTCTCTTGGTTGGTGGAAATCCAATGTTCTCTGTAGATGAGTTGTAATTATCTTGGTAAAAACTTTGTATAAAACTGATAAAAGGCTGATAGGTCTGTAATTTCTAATATCTTCTTTATCACCTTTTTTAAATATTAATATTATTACTGCATTCTTCCAATCATCTGGTACATCTTTATCATTTAGACATTTGGTATATAACTTTGCTAAAAAATTTTCTATTTCTTCACCTGCTTCTTTTAATATATCAATTATAATTCCATCATTACCTGGAGCCTTTCCTTTCTTCATACATTTAATTGCATGTCTCACTTCTTCATTTAAAATTCTGGGCAATTTGGAAGATGTAATAGATATAGGAGGTACTTGTTCTTTATTACTATATAATTCTTGATAAAAGTCTTCTACCCATTTCATGATGTCATCTCTCTTTTTAGTAATAATTCCATCTTTTTTTCTTATTGCAGATATAAATTTCCTACCAATACCAAAATGTTGTTTTACATTCTTGAGACTTTTATTTTCTTCTACAGCTTTCCTTGCTAGTTCACAGTTATACTTTCTTATATCATTTTCAACTCTTTTCCACACCATTTTACAAAATTCGAGATATTCAATCCTTTTTAATGCATCATTTTTGTATATCTTCATATTCCTTCTTTTCTTCATAAATTCTCTAGTCTCAATAGAAATTTTATTGGTCAATTGCTGCTTTTTTCTACCAGCTATCTTTGTTGCAGTTTTTAAAAGTGTATCAGTTATTTTCATATTAATTTCATTCAAATCTGAATCATGTTCAAAATCAACTAATACTTGAAACCGATTTGTAAGTTCTAATTTAAATTCATTAGAATGTTTCTGAAGATTAGGAATATCAACTGTAAATATTGTTTTTCTTAATAATTTTTGTCTCTCTAGTTTTGCATTAACACGTATCTTACACCTTACTAAACGATGATCACTTCCTGTGTTAAATTTATTAAGAACATTACAATCTTGAAATATGTATTTTCTGTTAGTCAAAATATAATCCAATTCTGCTGTACCTTCATTTGGATGCTTCCATGTCCATTTCCTTTTAACATTTTTCTCAAAAAAAAGAATTCATAATATAAAGTTTTTCTTTTTCTGCAAACTCCACAAGTCTATGTCCTCTCTCATTTCTATTACCATAACCAAAATTACCTACAGCACTTTCATCTTTTATTTGTTTACCAATTCTAGCATTAAAGTCTCCCATAACAATTTTAAAATGTTGTTTACTCTGATCAAAAGCCTTTTGTACATCCATATAAAAATCTTCTACTACTTCATCACTATGAGAACTTGTTGGGGCATAAACCTGAATTATCTGCATTTGGTATCTGCTATTAAGTTGTATAACTAATCTTGCCACTCTGTCCGATATACCATCAATCTCCACAATGTTGTTCTTCCACTTTTTATTTATAATGAATCCTACTCCACTTGTATTTCCAATATTTGTGCCTTTATAATAGAGTACATGTCCACTTTTTAAATCAATTGTCTCTTCACCTTTTCTTCTAACTTCACAAAGTCCAATAATGTCCCATTTAATATAAGACAGTTCTTCTAATTCTTGCAATCTTCCTTCACTTGAAAGTGATCTGCAGTTGTAAGTACCTAAATAAAAAGTCGTCATCAAATGGCAGCCTGGGTCCACAATCAGGGGATTCTTAGCACCCTCTGCCTTCGGCCACCAACCGCTGCCTTGGTTGGTGACTTTACAGCCTCCTGGGAATAAAGGCCATGATTTATTTTTGTCTGTCATAGTTGTATATATGTATTGGAAAAATATTTATCATTTACACAAACATTCATTCTGCCTTATCAGGCAACTGAGAAGAAAGACCATGGTGTTTCTTGATCTTAAACTCAGAGGTAAAAAGCCAATAAACTCACCATGCTGGCTAATGCGTGTTGGTGAGCAGCCCATCCATGTTCGTATACTATATGAATAATCACATAGTAATAACAGTTGCAATGACATGAACGTGTGTGGAGTGAACATTAGGAAATTTGCCCTGCTCAGTTCCTTTAAGGCCTCCAAGAGGCATCAAAGGGTCTCCTTTCAGTTAATAGCAAACTCCTTTCTGCAGCCCTGATCACAATACTTATATTAAATTTAAAACTAAAAATAATATAAAAGTAGGCATTAAGTTTAAAAATCCATTAGAAATTACAATCTTTTTGTATTGTGCACCTTTGTCCAACAAAAAATTTAAATAAAATAAATAAACATCAATCTATAACATATAAAGGCATGGGTACATTCAAGTGTATTAAAAATGAAATATCTATAAAGAAATGGTTTAAGACAATCAGTTTATTAGTTATAGCACTTTGACTTTGAGAAATATTCATGACTGATAACAAAACAACTACAATATATATTTACGTGAATATTTCAAATTACACAAATTTTGTAATGTGATAAAATTCTATCTCTTATTACAAAGGATAGACAAGTTTTCCATTGAGAATATACACAATCTTTATTTTATAGTAGCAAGTTTGGTCAATTAACTAACATGATTGTCAAATATAGATGTTTAAATAAAATTAAATGAAAGTGAAAATAATAATCTAAGGCATGAATTATTTTTTGTTAAAGCCATAATATCAAAAACAAATATTCTAAAGCTATAGGTTTTTAATTTGTACAACACTGAAAAAGCTACAATTTTGAAAACAATATATTGCCATGAGAATCAACAATCTAATCAGTCTCTAATAAGCAAGGCGAAAGAAAAGATATTTTTTAAAAAAATACCTTGTATACCAGGGATGCCCAACCCGTAGCTCGCGAGTCACATGTGGCTCGTGTAACTGTTTAATGTGGCTCGAATTGCACTCTTCAAAAAAATTGATAAAATATTTTATGTTCCTTGATGGCACATGCACGCACTAAAAAATAAACATTTTTACAATACAAACAATAACGATATGCAGTGTCAGGTTTCACATTAAATAAAATATATTTTTCCTGTAATTGTAATTTATATGTATGTTACCAAGTTTTTAATAAATAAAATGTATTTACATTTTTTTTTCTTTTTAACATATTACACCATTTTTTTTTTTTTGCTGTACACGTTTGGTTTGGTGCTATATATATATATTGTGTTTAGTGCTCTTGTATATATTGTTGTTTTTATCGAGAAAGATCCTTGTAGACGTTTGGTTTGGTGCTGTATATATATTGTGTTTAGTGCTGGAAATAGTTTTTATCGAGATAGATCCATGTACACGTATATATTTTGCTGTATATATCGATGTTTAGTGCTGTAAACAGTTGTTTTTATCCGTGTACACGTATATATTTTGCTGTATATATATATTGATGTTTAGTGCTGTAAATAGTTGTTTTTATCGAGATAGATTCGTGTACACATATATATTTTGCTGTATATATTGATGTTTTCATCGAGAAAGATCCGTGTACACGTTATTTTGGCCACATTAGAAACGGCGGATTGATACCAATGTGAATAGGCCACCCCCCCCCCACCTATCTCCCTACATTGCAGGTTTAGTACCCAAGTACCATGTTTATAAATGTAATATGAAAAATGTAATATATAATTGTGGCTCCCCAAATTTTTTTAAATTCTCAACTGGCTCGCGTCAAGTTAAAGGTTGGGCACCACTGTTGTATACATTAGTGAATTAGCTTCCTAGTTTTAAAAAACATGTTTTTCGTAATCAGATAGTTAAATATAAATAAAATGTATGCCTAGAAGGAGTAGTCAATAACTTCATCAGTTGGTTCTGATAATAAAATCCAATTTCATCAACAAGGAAAACCTTATCATTCAAAACTACCAGTATAGAAGAGTACATTTAAATAGATTCCCTGAATTGCAACAAAAATAATTTATGTTTGTGCTTATAGTTTTACCAGCTATATATATTTCTGTACTCTGTTGCTCATGGAATTAATAAATATGTTAACCTTGCCCAAGATTGTTTTGATGCCCTGGTAATAACTTATAATAATCGAGGGCAAAAAATACAAATGAATTGGTGATATTCATCAGTAATTATGCCAATGGATAAATCTTGCATAGATCTATACATAACAAAATAAATATTATTTTAAATTAATAATGGACTTCTCATTTACTTCTCATTTTTAGAAAAGAACTTCTCTTCCTTTCCAAGAAGTGTTTGAATACAACTTCAAAATTTAACATATATGTAAGGTTTTTAAAATGTATGAGTAAACAACTTCTAATTAACACAAGATCAGTAATAAATTTATTATTTAAACTTGAAAAAGCTTATATTTAAAATGTATATAATTTATGACTTTATAAAAGAATTATTCTTTCATTTGGAAACACAATATATTTTTTTTGTTTTTGCCCTTTTACTTTGAGATTTTGAAAAAGATATTTTTGCCTTTTTGCAAGAGAAGAACAAGATTTTAAAAAATCTCTTCCTCAGTACATATTTTGTATGTTAACATTTAAGGTGTATCGTAGATGAATCTAAAGCATTTGTCATATATTTCACAAAGTCCATAATTCATTGAAGAATAAGTCATAAATATTTATGGGGTGTAAAAGAAGTAGAGAAAAACAGAACTATTGTTTAATTAAATAACAAATAAATATCTGACAAATAAACATTCAAAATATCTAATTTATCAATACATAACAATGAAATTATCTTGATTTCTTTGTTCTTCTTTTCATTAATCTATTATTAATTTATTAAATAAACCTACTCAATTTATTTACTTTCTTGTATATGCACAAGTTTTTCTGGCAGAATATATAATTAATTAATTAAGAATAGTTAAGTGAGTGTGATTATCATTCTCATATATATATGCTTTGTGTTAGCAAAAAACTAGAAGCAATAAAATAAAAGAATAAAAATACAGAATGATTAAAATAATGTTTGCAAGACATCTCTTTCCTTTACGAAGATAGTACTCAGCACAACATTTATCAATGCTAAGTAGCATTTAAAAACTATCTTTAGCAGATTACTCTTTTTTTGCCAACGATATAATAATAATAATAATAATAATAATAATAGATGACGGATAATTCTAAACAGATCCTCACTGGTAACTTGGATTTTGCATTGATTAAAGTTCAGAAGTGAAATAAATATAAAATTGACGTTATTTATGTATAAGTCATGTTTTATTATAACCAAATAGCTTAACCCAACCTAAGTGGTAATTGCATTTTGGAAAGAAAGCATGAATATTTTGAGATCAATCGTATCACTTTTTAAAGCTAACCTCTATAAAGAATTGAGGTAAAAAGAAAAGACAACCATTCTTTTCTCTAAGAATATTTATCTTGCACTTAGGATTGAGAGTATTTTATTTACTAAATAAATCATTGATAGAGTATTAATCTTGATTTATTACATAATATTAATTGCTGGGGATGTTTATATTTAAATATTTCATTATTTGAATGTGTATTGACAATAAATAAATTTAAAAAATTCTCAAATGTTAATTAAAATAATATAAAGCAATTTAAAATATACCTTTAAAAAGTAATATGATCGATTTAAAAAATATTCATGCTTTCTTTTCAAAATTTCTTTAGATTAACCTTTATGAAGAAATTGAGGTAGAAAGAATATCTTGTGCTTTGGATTGATAATATTTCATATAAATAAATGGAAGCAATATTTATTTATATATGCTTCATGTCTAAAATTTAAAAATTCGAAGGTATTTTTAAAAGTAAAGACTTTCAACAATTTTAATAAATAAAAATTATATATACAATTTATATGCACAAATAAATATATACAGTATGATTAATTAGAAGTTTATTTTAAAAGTAATTTAACGCAAGTATTTGTTTTATTAACATAAGCAGCAGACCAAAATAAAGTTGAAGAGTTATCTACCACCAATTAATAGTTCAATGGATTGAAATGACAGCCGATGAGTCCAATTTCACTGAGAAGCTAATTCCACAAACTATAGAGTGTTTATAAATCATTGTACTCAATATATATTTTGATTAATTGTTACTGATTGCTAAGAAACTTTGATTGCTGAACTATTATTCATTATTGCTGAATCATTATTGTTACTGATTAGTGTCTTCAATATACGTATTATGTTTGGTGTTGAAAAATACAATGGGAGAGTATAGAAGACACAATTTGCTTCACTCTTGTTAGTCGGGAAAGTATGAAAAGAACTCATCAGCTAATGTAGTAACAGCATTATGCTCATTATACCCCTAAACTTTGAGTGTCTATTGCTGTGGAAAGAAAATGGCCACCAATAAACTATAGCCTAATACTGTGTGATTAAAACCTGTAGTGGCCATAGCTATTGTTGAATAAATAAAGCCCACTAAAACAATACCAATACCTGAAATCCAAGCTCGAACTTTTACTTATGAAAGGAAATGAATATGAACTTTAAAAATATTATATTAAAAATCTCTATCACTAACATGAAATATTTATCTCTATTATCCTGAAAGTATTTTAATAAATTACTGCTATTATTGATTTTGTAAATCTGCTTATAAATTAGTATGACAAGAGACTGACTATTTTGCTTTATTTAATCGTGCCACAATTCAGGCGTGTAAATTTAAATGAATAATTTTATACAATCTATGTCCATGCTTATAAAGATAACTAAGATTGTTTTTTTTTATTATCCTTGAATAGTTTACAGTTTTAAGCAAACTAAGCTCCAGTTTTGGGGACAGATAATTGGTGTATTGATATAAGTGAAATACTATAACTTTGTTTCAGGCTGTCTTGTTTTTATATTAGATTTGTTGTATGTGTTTTAATTATTCATAAATGATTATGATATTGGTGAAATTGCTGGTCACTTGCAGTCATTATCATACTTAGAGCAGTGGTGTGTGACAGATGGACATTCCTACTGTATAACAACTGCTTTATTTTTTTTTTGCAAATCTTGGATGCTACCATTTGCGACTGCTGGTTCCTTGTACAGTTAGTAACTTTATAATAATATGTGATAGTTAAAAATGCTTATCATATAGCATATTCATAGCTCACAGCTATTTATTTATTCATAAATAATATAACACAGAGGTTGCGTCTTACATTTGCATACATAGTGTTTAGTTAATTACCTATATTACAGCCTGAACATATTTATAGCAGTCGAGTTCTTTAAATAGTTAATAAACTCAGAGTATCCTCAAAGTGTATGTTTACTAAATTTCAAAGTGTATGTTTATTAAATCTTAGAACTGTAATAATCAGTAGTGTGACTGTTAATCTGTGCAACAAGTTTATCTCTGTTCAGAAATGTAATATACCACATTATATCATATATGATCTGAACATAAACTTAATTATTGAAGCCATAAATAATTAATCATACTAACTTGTTTATAAATTAACAGGGCAATAAATTTATGCTATTATGTGGCTTGTGAAAATATATATACTTGAATAAATTGTAGTGTCTCATCATCTTTCATATTTGTTATTATTTTCCAATCAATAATTTAATTAGAATCTGATAGAGAATCTCATATGTCTAGATGATTTTAGTAGACTATAAAATTATTAAAGCAGAAATCAACCTCGAATAATGCACTATTTCTTAAATACTACAAATCTCCACACACTCGCTCACCAGTAAGAGTTTAAAAAACTTAGGTCAATCACTTAAGTTTAGAGAGTATTTGTATATATACCAAGTCTCACTGACCACATTTAAATCAGGGCTTGAGTCTATTGTGTGCCTGATGTTATAATCAAATATTGAATTCGTCAGCGATAGTTGATGTATATACAAATACACTATAAACTTAAGTGATTCACCTAAGTTTTTAAAACCCTTACTGGTGGGTGAGTGTGTGGAAATTTATAATATTTAAGAAATAGGGCATTATTGGAGATTGACTTCTGCTTTAATAATTTCAAAATTTTCAACACTTTATAATAAAAGATTTACATTTATAAGTCGTATAAGTTTAATCATACGGGACATTGTCTTTCTCCTGCTATTTGATTATAACATCACACACAATAGACTCAAGCCCTGATTTAACTATGGTCAGTGAGAGTTGGTGTATATACAAATACACTCTAAACTTAAGTGATTCACTTTAGTTTTTTAAAATCTTACTGGCGAGCAAGTGCATGGAAATTTATAATACTCAAGAAATAACGTATTATCGGAGGTTGACTTTCATTTAAATAATTTCAAAATTTTCAGCGCATTATAATAATAGATTGAGGCTATAAAAGGAAAATGTTTATTCTGTGAATTGGAATATAAAGATCCCATGCAAATTGCCCTTGGGTGATTTGCGGGTGAACTGTACATTTTGTCAGTTACAATATATATATTCTACCTATTTAAAACATATCAGGCCCCTAAAGTTGGGCCGCCACAATCTAACCCTTGTCCTCGCGTGCAGCTCCACTACACCTCAGGCCAATCACGTTGAGGGCCACAATCTAACCCTTGTCCTTGTGTGCAGCTCCACTACACCTCAGGCCAATCACGTTGAGGGCCACAATCTAACCCTTGTAAACGAATCAGGCCAATCTAACTGCCCCGTTCCCGCACCTCCACTTCCCCCAAATAAATACAATATAGTGAAAATCACCTGACCGGGTTCTAGCTCTAATAATTAATGAAATATTCAATTAAATGATTTACTAGCTCAAGTTTCTTAAAATTAACTTAGGTTCTGTTTTAAACTAACTCAAATAAATACTCAGGAATTCATGAGACTAGAAGTGGAAATACGGGTGACAAGGTAGATTACATTGAGACAATATCCCACCGGATACCACCTCAATGGCATAAGAACACTATCCCCCCTTATACTACTATTACATATAATAACTACATAGTATCCTTATGACTTCCGCAACTTCTAATCACTAAGACTCATTTAACAATTAAAGTATTAATCTTTTATCTCTAATAATAATAATAGTAATCATCTAGCTCAAATGAAATAATCTCAGGTTCTTAAATTTATTCGTATGTTAATAACCTATGGTAGCTAAATATGATAAGGGATTTTATGTCATAATCTACTACTCTGAAATTAGATTAATAATAAAACAATAATAATCATAATCTTTATTGCCTAATCCAACTAGTACAGCTTTTCTTTCATCGCAAATTTATAACTGTAATAAATTAGTTAATAATCTAATATCCCCTTTTTTTATCTTTAAGTAATAAATAAATTAATAAGTGGCAGTGTTTAGATAATCTGATAAACAAAGCAAGTGGCAACTAATAGCATATAATTTAGCAAAATCTTATGATAATGGATTGATGACCAATAACGCAATGCAATTTTATAATTATTTAATTACAAGAACATCAATAAATATTTAAAATTAAACATACTTCTCTATTTATCTTTTGTGCAAACAATCATCTACTTAGTTTAATGGTTGTGAAAATACCCTGTGAGTTCATGCACTGATGTAGAGAAACAAAACTCAGACACAAGTTTTAATAAACAAATCTTAAAATTTTATTAACATCAATAAAATAAATAAATAAAACAAACAAATCTATTTACATCTATTTACAAGGGATATCCTCATTTTTCTTTACACTACAATAACTGAATTATACACATTTATATTTCTTTTATCGTTAATTAAACTTATTATGCCTTTTAAAAGTTATTTAGTTATTTCTCATTAGGTTTATCATATCATTTATTTTAATTATTTTATGGGTAACACCATTCTTTACCTTTTAATATTAAAATTACTGTATTATAAATTATCTATGTGGATAAACATCATTCATAACACCATAATTTTACAATCAATATGGTTTTAAAAGAAAATTACATCTTCTTGTAACTTTATATAAGTCACTCCGCATCTTATTCAAATATTATTATTACTTTTAACGTTTGTTCTCCAATGCTCGTAAACTATAATACGTTTATTCCATAAGCCATACTCATGTATAATACTATAACATGGGTTTAATTATCACCTGTTACAGTTTCACATATACTATAATTATCGAATGTTATTGTATTTTTTAAATATGCAATACTTATATTTTTTAAAATATAATTAACAATAAAAAAACGTGAAATTATATTTAATATTTTTGTATATTTCTATTTGGATATACTTTTATAAAATTATAGTTCATTTCTTAAAAAGAATTAAAATAATTCTCTAACTCCTTCCCTTCTTAGGATATTTGCATCTTTCTTTCAATAATCATAATCTACTCTTCATTAATACTTAACTATTCTTATTCCAAATAATAGCATGACATACATTCTAAAATATCTATTGTTTCCCTTTTAATAGACTTATCATATAACGATGTAGTTGCAAGAAATACAGATAAAGATAGCGAAAGATGTATAGGATATCGGGAAGATAGATAGATAACTTATCTGCAATATACTTCAAAAATGTATGGAACAGTGTGAATAGGTCCGACATTCATTGTCTAATAACCTTGGCGATAAGCATGATGTGGCAGCTATTTACTCAGCTTTACCAAACATCTAGTACGACTCACAAGAAATATATAAAATACCACTGTCCAAGACAACATGTGTACCAGTCGTAGGGCTTTGTTAACTACGCTGATTAACATCTAAAACTACTTATTATTTCACTCCCTGTAGCATCCTAGTTTTTAATACATCCTCTTGGTTTCCGAATCACCACATACTACCAAGTCACTACCCAAACTATCTCTCGAGATTTTTACTGTATCCAACATCGATAAAATACTAACTACTTTTTAAAACAATAAACAAAATTCGCTAATATAAAACATTTCCCTATTCCATAAGAACAATTTGTCTTGCTTTATTACACTGTAGGTTCAACATCTACGTTTTGTTAAAATAACATTTAAATATCCCAATCGGAAAATTAACAGAAAATATCACATAACCATCGGTTATATTGAACTATATTAATAACACATAAAATGATTATCGTATGCATATTTTTAAAAATCTAATCACATCTCAAAGTGTTTTAGAGTGTTGTTTTCAAAATGCGTTTTACAACAATAATAACAATAAACTTTTGTGCTACATTCATTTGATTCTCAGCTGATCTAAATAAATAAAACATACATTATATATCATTAATAATTATAAATGTTACCAAAAACAATCTTCATCTTCCTATCAGAGTTCGTAGTAGGCTTCTTTCTCTTCGAGCATCGCAAATATACAAATTTCCACATACATACAATTTTATTTTAAAATTCAAAATCAAAACATATTATTTCATATAATGTTATATTACGAATCAATGTATTTTGTTTTCCCTATCGCTATCTAAAACTTAATGTTTAACTTAGATTAGTAAAGAAAATAATTCAAACCATAATCACATATTTTTCTGACGGTAAATCTTGGTTAGTCCCATAATATTTATTATTTCTTCTTTTGTCCGAATGTTCTCCTTTCTGCTTATTAAAGTTTTAAATAAATTAGTTCATTTAATAAACTGTTTAGACGATCTTTAGTTTTAGTGTTTAATCCAAAATTATTAGAAAACATTTTATTTAGTTATCCCATGAAGCTTTTTAATGTTCTGGCGAATATTACCTCGGCGCGTTGATGCATCTTTATTTCTAGTTAAACTACAATTATTTAATAATTACGGTACCAATTGCGTTTTCCATGAATTCAATTTTTTATATTGCTCTTCTGTAAAATATAAACTTCAATTTCATTCATTATTATTTTATAGACACTACTTCCGATCTTTAACTATTTTCTAGAGTATTTTCTCCAGTCATCTTAAAGAAAGCAATGCAAACTATTTCAATATTAAAATTCCTTTTGTCCATTTATTCTTATACGAATAATACTTATTTTTATTTTCCATTATCTTCATTAACTTTGCGCACAATGTCCTTTCATTGATTTTATACACACGAAAACAGCTTTCATAGTGATACGCTATATAAACTATATCAACGAATAACATTAACATATTTGGAACATTATAAAATTTACAACTTGGTTTTAAGAATCTATCCATTTTCTATTGAAAACTTCGATTATATTTCGATAGAATCCACTGGCAGGTTACTGTAAAGTTAGTGAAACATTATTATGAAAAACTTTTTTTAAAAAACTTTTATTCTAAGATTCTCTTTGGATGATTTTTAAATTGTCAGTTGATTTCTTTCAAAGATATTATTAAAATTATAATAAAATTGACTAATAAATTGAAAAAAAAAAAAATTTAGAGAGCTTAAAATTTTACCTCTGCTCTGGAGTCAACACATTTTTGTTCTCCCAGTTTATACAATTAGTTGGCGCGATTTTTTGTTGTCTGCCAAGATCTATTTTTTTTTTATTGGTCAATTCCTACTTGGATTGATAAACAATTTCTAAAGTTTTAAAATCATGACGTAATAGACTTAAATGTTAACTAATTATTATTTTTAAATCAATTATTATCTATTACAATTTAACTATCTTTAAAATAATTTTGAAACAATAATTAATAAAAATGCATACTACTTATTTTTATTATGATGTGTGACAATTCCATCCAATTCTATAATATACTATTTTAATATTTTAATTATTAGTATTAATTTAAACCAGTACTTATACATAAAATATTCCAGACAGTCACGTAGTCATTTCCGGTGTTTAGTCTGATTTTATCTGTCTGAATAAATTTGTTACTTATATTATATAACATAATTCTATAAAATTTTGAAAAACAATTTAGAAAAATATAGAATTAGATACAATTCTCACCATCACAATATTTATTATTAAATATATCATATTAGTCTTTTACTGTTTAATATAATCTATAATTTTAAATACTATATAATATTAATTTTAAAATTTTTTAGTAATTGACCATTTATAACCATCACTGACCTATAGAAAAGGGCACAATATATATATAAAAGTTAAACTGGTCTTGTAAGTAGTGCACTATAATGAAATAACATCTACAACCCACTAAAAAAACATGAAAAAGGCATTACCAGTTTGTCGATAGCATGCTAGTTATACAGAAAGTTTTTTAACCATGTTATATTTTCTGGATAAGAACAACTAAATATCCATTTACAACAACACTGGATTGCCAATTAAAGTGAATTTAAACTAGTGAAAAAAACTCTGAAGCCTGCTTTAGATCTAAAAAATATTCCAAAATTAATTCAATCTGAACTTAAGCCATTGTTTGATAGATGGATTGCTAATTGTTATATGATAATCCCTTCACATAAATAGTGTTCATTTAGGTAGTGAATCATCTACATAAACTATGATTGCTTTATAATAAAAAATAACAGTAATTGAAAAATCAAAATTAAAATATTACTTTTATTATTTTAATAATTTATCTATACACAAGGGGATCCAAAAAATAACCAAAATTTTGTAATAAAAAAATTGTACATTTATTTTTAGATGTTACAAATTGAATTGCTTTAAAAAGTCTAGTCTATTTAATGCAATGCACTGGTCTAAACCAGTTTCACACTTTTTGAAGTAGTCTGCAAACACTTGCAAAGTGATGTGTTTTAATGCCTATATCATTTTCCCTGTCAGTTCTAAGTCAGCAAAAAGAAAGACATTTTTTTATTTTGAGAGAAGGGAAAAAAATTGCACAAAGAGAGATCGAGTGAATACGTTTGATAGATAAGCTGGGTCATGCTGAATTTAATTAAAATGTGTTTCACAGTCAAGACTTTGAGAGATGGCAATTTGTGTGGATGGAGCTTGCACTATTCTCTTTGCAATTAAAACAAGATGTTTATGTTTTCAGCATCACATAAATGTTTCAGAACTTGCAGATAAAATACTGACTATTATGAACTAAATTTAAAAGAAAAATGTGGTTTGTTTCAAAAAAATCAAATCAGCATTGTTTTGACTTTAGATATCGCTTGCGATACTTTTTAAGTACATGATAAATTTGACATTTCAATTAAACCACTCATAAACCTGTGTTTTTATGACATCAGTTTTATTGTAATCTGTTTCAAGCATTACGACTTTTTTCCTTGTTGTTTTCTGTAAATGAAAACTGAATTTCACATTGTCAAACTTTTCAGCCCCTATAAAAAAAAATTACAAATACACAAAATGTAATAGTAAAAAAAATTGCTACTTGGCCCCACGATTTCATATAGTAATGTTATTTGGCAGATTGATGCAAAAGGGGCCATGCAAGAAGTATGTAACAGCAGAAGTATATACTATAACAGACAGCACAATCAGAGAACTATTCTGGTCTTTTTGGAACCCCTTTGTATATTTAATTTATAACTTCACAAATAAAAAAAATAAAAATATAATATATAATGAATTTCAAAATTTATTTATTATTTCAGCAGTAGTTTATATTACATCAAAGTTTATAATTAAATGTTAAAACTAGTTTGAAAAAGACATTTATTTATTAAAACTCAAATCTTTTAAATCTTGACATGACTTTATTTCAAACTTATTATCTGCTAAATCAATTTAATACAATTTAATAAGATTTTTTTTTTTTTTAAAGTAAAGCATGCCTTGATAATTAATTTGACTTAAAGTATGAATATAATATTTTAAAAAAACATCTGCAAATAGCCAAACGATAATATCTTATTTTAATTAAGAATAAAAATAAAATGTGAAAGAAAAAAGGTCTTGACTAAACAATTACAGTACCGAATATAAGAATATATGTCACACATGAGATGACCTTGAAGTGATGCTTGTTATAAATAAGTGATGTCCTCTTACTGCAACGTTATTAATTTATGCAATAAAAGAATGATCTAGCCTCCTCTTGTACTCTAAATTATTATATAAAGGATCATCATGAAAAAATTTATGATATAGTATATGTAATAAAAATCTTTTTTACCTCAATATTTTTGGTTTTCATTCTTAATTAGAAATAGATATCATTCTATGATTGCCTTTCAGATACGTTCTTATAAATATAATGTATGAAGAGCACATGTGTTTTTCACAACTCTGTACTCAATTCATTAGAATATGAGGTGATCACAATCAGGAAAATAAATCCATTTAATGGACTTGGATGGCACATGTGTAGTCTTTGTCATGATGGAATGGTTTGTGGCCATGATACCAATTTCTTCAGTAGTAACATAGCTTTAGATTAACATTCTCTACACTGCTTAACTATTTGTTCCATCTCACTGTTAAATTAGCCACTACACACATGAAAAGGCTAACTTTCATTTGCCTCCCAGATAACTTTTATGTGACAATTCTAGCTCTTGTTTTCTGCCTTCATTTGATACTAATATGTGAATCATCATGAGAAAACAACCATTGCAGATTAATAGACTAGTGTAGATTCCAATATAGGTTCAACTACAAATTTACATAGATTTTCAGATAATTTTCTTTTTTGATAACCAGAGTTATTTTTAGTTCATTTTGCTACTACAGTACAATTTAGCACATTAGATGCCATAGAGTATTTGTAGTTTATCTCTGTGATTTTGTGCTTGAACTCAAATCTTAACAGTGCATTTACATGACTAATTTACTTATCTGATTCATAAATGAGTTCAAAATCATATGTTGTCAATATGTTAAACCATCAGATCATTCTTTGTCTAGCATACTCAGGAGTCTTCTTCGGGTTTCCTAAAATACCAAGCAAAAATTAGTGATTTATATGGCTCGTAAACTCATGTCCATAAAAATACTCATGATTTTTTTTTACAGTGAAGACAATCACCAAAACCTCCTTATCCAGCTGGCTGTACTTTTTTCTGCTGTTATTACTGTTCTAGATGAGTAAGCAATCAGACGTTCACCTCCATAACAACAATGTGATACAACAACAATGTGATACAACAGCTTTTATTCCATAATCAGAAGCATCAGTTGTAACTACTACTTCTTCATTATTGCGATAGTGGATAAGAAATTGACTAGAGGTTAATAAGTCCTTAGCTTTCTTTAATGTTTCCACCCTACTTCAATCACTATTCTTTTCTTAACAATTAATATAATGGCATCACAATATATATTTACCTTTTAGGAAAGTCTTGGAAAAAATTTAATAGCCTAAAAACACTTGTAGCCAATTCATGTTCTGTTTCAGCAGTAATTAGAACATTGCCAAGGTAAAAAGTCACTCCTTCCATTCCATGAAACAAGCTATTTATTTTCACTTGCAACACATTTGGTGCCATTGTTATTCCAGATGTTTTATTGCATTTAATAATCCTAAATGTAACTGATGGTCAAAAAGTTCAGCTATTCTGGCCATGATAAGAATTCTAGTAAAATGCGGACCTGAAATCTATTTTAGCAAAATAAGTTGCTTTCTGTAATGATGTTATATGTTATATTATAAGAATACTAGGTATAAGATACACTCCTTTATCAATGTATTTGTTCAGTGTTATAGTCAAACAGATCCGTCATGATTCAGTATTATCACAACCAGTTGATCATAATGACTTTTCCACCAGTGATAGAATTCCTATTTTAACCAAATCATGAATTGATCTTAACACTTTAGATTTTAATTCAAATATAACCTTACATGGTCTACATTCCTTAGGTTGTGCATTGTTCACTAATATAGTGCCAATTGATCATGTTTAACTCTAATAGGCTTGACTTGAATAATTATAGATACTTTTATTTAACCTCTGATTCCAGTTGCACCCTTTCATTATGTTGATCCAGATCCTAAAAGTTTAAATCAATTTCTACTCAATGTAGGACTAAAATCTCATTTCACTGACATGTTTCCCAAAATAAGAAAGAGTTTTATATTAACTTTTGTTATACATTAAAGATCAGCCTTTCAAGCAATTGTGCATGCGCTTTTTTACGAGTGTTAATAATAAATGAATACTTTCATTCCCAACACAAGATATAAAAATAAATGCTTATTAACTTTTGTTCCAAAAGATACTGTAGATCTTATTTTCAGGATATGTCTGATTTTTTCATGTACAAAAATCTACATTTATGCAAGTATTTCTCTTTAAAGAAGACTGTAAGATTCTTATCCTAGGAGCTCCCCACAATTCCTTTCTTGTACTTGCAAGAATAGCTTTCTTTTTGCACTAATTTTATCTGGTGATGAGAATATTATTATTCCATTTAAATTTACCATTAAATCAAATCTTAATTGAAGACTTGCAAGACAGGAGTGGTAGCAAAGATGATTAAAGTCCACACAAAAACAATAAAAATTGCATGCTCAAAAATTCAGAAAATGTTTCTGTATTTCACATGTGCACATTAAGTACATCAATCCATTATCAAGTACACAAATTGTAAACCCTTTCCAAATTATTTATAATAACACTGCTTGAATATTCTTTTTAAAAACTTTTACTTAGGAGAAAGATAATTTAAAATAAGCTCACTTTCTGTTATTTTAATGGTCTTTCGAGAAAAAAAAAAATGTTCAAGAAATCAAATTAATTTTTTTAATCTTGAATATTTAAAAGTTACCATGCTAAAATCCTAACAGTAAATCAAGCATTCTAAACCTAAATATAAATAAAATGAGTATCTAAAAATATATAAATGAAATTATAAATTGTCATATATACTGATTTGTGATACATAAATTGTTTCTCTATACAGGTAGAATTATGTTTGTCAAAATAGTCAACAAGAAAAAAAAAACAATATAATTTATATTCCATATATTTAAAGTATTAATGTCAATAATACTGTTTATTTATACATTCATTACTTTATAATTCAATACTTCCATTGTATGTTTCAATGGGTAAACAAAATCAGTCTATCAGGCTGCAGAGCTTAACTAGGGTTTATATTATAAGCATCCTCAAAAATCATGATAGGGCTTATTTGTGGGTTAGGTCCTATTTTTGGGGAAACACTGTATATAAAGAGGGATAGAAATTTGACTTGAATTAACTGAAGCAGATACAGTTGCACTGCCAATATTTCTATTCTATTTCCATGTATGTTACATTGCTACCACATCAATTTTCTCTAATGCTACGTTCTTTTTATTCTTTCTAATAATATTTGTCCAATCATTTTGTGACACTAGGGACAATCCTTTTCTGCTATCTATTTCCATAATAATTATTTATTCCAAGATATGAATGTTATTATCCATGTCATTCATCTTTTTAATACCGGCTTCACTTTTTTATTAACTCTTCCCTCAATTTATAGTCTGCTCTTAACTAAATTTTACTTTTTGTCTCTTTGATATGAACTCATGACATGTAATTCCAGTTTCACATTTTATTGTCCTTTCCCTCGATTTATAGTCTGCCCTTAACTCAATGTTACTCTTTTTCTCTTTGTTTCGAAAGACTTGTGACAGGCATTCTATTATTCCACAAACATGACAAAGTTCTATCTTACATTTGCAGTTTTTCTTCAAATGGCCTTTCTTGCCACAGCAATAGCATAATCAGGCATTATCAGTTTTCCTGCAGTTAGAATTACTGGCTTCAACTTTATTTACAACTATTAGGGTTTTCTCCATGTCTGTGCTATTTTGAAAGTCTGCACCATTTTCCAGTACCACTTATGAGCTACACAGTTTTCTATCAAGTGTTATATGGTAAAACTGGCTCACCAAGTATAATTTATCTGAGATTATTGCCATTCATTTTCCATAGTAGTTGGTTAAGTAACATGTCATTCAATTCAACATTGTAGTTGCACTCTTTAGCTAATGTTCTTAGTCCCATTTCCTTCTCTTGAATTTTCTCCCACAGTGCATGTCTTCTGTTTCTAAATCTGGTGTGCCATCAGTTTTGATGTCATAGCTTTTAAATATGCTCGATTTTCTTTTATTTCATGATATCGTATTTTCTCCCATTTCAAATTGCATAATTGGTTTTCCAGTCGCAGAAGTTCTTTCTTTTCTGGACTTCTACATTAATGTTGCTATTTTTACTTTACCATCAACTATGTTGTTGATAAGCATCTACCTATCTACCTGTTTCACATGCATTTGCTAATCTGTCAAGTTATTACTATCAAATTTACTAATTGCGTTCTTCACCTTCATCCTAATTTTACTTAAATGTTAAACGGCACCAGTGTATTTCTTTACAGGCTCTTGAACTGCTAACTGCATCAATCTGTTATGCATCCAGGTGTATTATTGACAATAAAAGTTAGTTACTTATCAGTAAACTTTATTATCAGAAAACTCTACACATACAGTAAACTTTACAATGGGAGTTTATTAACCTGAAACATATATACATCATTAAAAACCAGTCAATACTTAGACAATTCCAAAATCAATATATCTACCAACAATTTCAAACTGCTTCAAAACAACCTCGTTTTATATACATATATAAAGATAAAATTAAATATATTACAAACTTTTTAGAAATTCCATTATTGTCTCTAAGTCGCCCAGATTAATCTTCTTAAGGTGTGATTACAACTTCTTCACACCCAACCTAATACAATATCAGTAATTGCATATTTCTTTTCCATTTTATACTGAAACACAAGTTCATCCACATATATCATACACGAGGATAGACTTCTGCAAAAGTTTAAATGTATTAGCATTAGAATAATTCCACTGCACGTTTTTGCATATGTAAATTTTCTAGAGTGGTTGCTATTAGGGGGAATTTATTAATTTCCTGTCTGATTATAATTTAATTTATACCATCATACATTTTATACATGTGCACACACAGTGCTATTATAGTCAGACAGTACAGGTATCAAACTAATCTTAACTAAAGATTCTCATCACCTAGCATTTGTTAAAATAAGTATTACTTTCTCCATTGCTTCTCTTTGGAGTTACTGAAGAGAATTTTGCTCTGAAGTCGGCTAATTAAAGGATGTTCTATCCTTACTGTATAACACACCTTAATGCATATATGATTTTTTTTTAAGGATTCATAATTGATTTTTATAAACATACTGGCATATATATGTTTATGTATACATAGATTCTTATGTGTGCAAGAGTTCATGCGCAAATTATTGCGGCATAAGTATTTTAAATTCCTTTAATTTAGTTTTTGTCAGTAGAAGGTTAGTAAGATTTCTTTTAACGGATTACAGATTCTTCTCTATTTTTTAAAATAGGAATTCCATAATTTTCCAAATTCTCCCCCCCCCCCCCCGCTTACCAATTTAATGTCATCAATCATTTCCATTAAACATTTTAATAAAATAAATTCAAAAACTAAATTCATAGAAGTTATATAATAATTAGAAAGGGTGGTAAAACAGGGAGAACTCAAGAATATCTACACAATTTAATCAAGAGATCTATCTGTTAATTAAATGACGGCGAGAAGAGGAAAAATAGATTACAAAATAAAGATAATTTAATTATTTTATTTGCAAACTCATTTAATCAACAATATTTTACTGCCATTTGTAATGGTATTTATAATGAAATAAAAACTACATAAATCTATAAATATATGAAAGCCATTTTTTATTTCTTGAAATATTAAAAAAAAAAAGTTTGTAATTATGTTTATATAAATTAAAAATATATACAATAAATCATTTTAAATATTAAAATCAACACTAGTACTAAGTTATTACAAAATGATTTTCTTTATTATTAATCTGTCTAAAATTTATCAGAATTAGTCCTTTTTCCGCAGTAATGAGAATTTAAATGTCACATGGAAAATAGAAACGTTTTCAATGAAAATTAGAGTGAGCAAGTATATTATATACCCACCCTAACAAATTGTAGCTCGCGATGAGACGTTCACGAAACTTTTGAAATAAAATATAATTTATATTAACATGATGTGTTTATATTTTATTTTGAAACCATACACACTTTATTCTTTTGTGGTGGTTATTTTATCATGATTGTTAAGTTCAGCAACTGCTTATTACCATTCCCTGGAAATATAATGCACTGTTTGAATTTATCGGTTGAGTTTTCATTTGGACTTAGTGAGTTTATACAGTTTTAATTCAAATATCGTCGAATGAGTTCTATTTTAACTTTTGAACGTCAAATTCTGTATATTTTAATCGAACAATACAAATAATTATTTTAAACTCATATTCGGAAAAATAAAATAAAAATATTGCTACTGAACTCACACATATATGCTACAAATACAATTTACATTATTTGATTTTAGATTTAAAAACTTGGAAATTTTTATTTAAATTTTTGATCATCGTGGCTTCAATCAGCAAAAACCCAAGGACAAGCCAACTGTTTTAATGTTCTCGCTAACCAGATACAATCACATGTGAATAATATATTTTTATTGATTTTGTTTTCTCTTATTTTGTTCTCTTGATTTTTTTGTACAGTTAATAAATAAATCATATTAATGAAAAATTTATACGTCAAATATTTGATTCTATTGAATACTTCAAAAATTTAATTGTGTCCCTTAAATATAATTAAATTTTAGCATGTGGCTCTCACAAACATGAAGTTTGGCCACTGCTGTTATATATATAAATTCGATGACTTAAAAATAAAAATTATGCGCCATAAAAGTATTAAATCTAAATCCTCATGTTGAGATTTTTCTACAAAAAATTAATATGATTCTCTGCATTAACATTAAACAGGTATAAGTAGAAATATCATAATGGCAAGTGTACCTGTTGCATATATATAGATAAGGAAAGTCAAGTTGAGTTTTTAAGCTACGGCGGAAGCATTATTTATTTATTTTATTTTAATGTGTAATTTATCGAATACAATGCTTAATTTTATTTGTTATTAGAAACATCAGGGCTGCCAAATGTAATATTCAAAAATATTATTATTAAACAACTTTTAGCATCAAAAATTTACTTTAGTTTGATTATTATTTTTCCTTCATGATTTTATCTCTAAGCCGTAATTCGTACGTATTAGTTTAAAAAATTTTCCAGCTTCTGAATGTAACTCCTATACCTTTTATCAACCTTCTGTGTACATGCTCTCTCCTTTTTAAAAAAAAATGTATGTTGCTAATTCTTTCACAGTATTGCTTCTCATACATTAGCAAATTTTTAAATATCCTTTCTAGCTATTTTTAATTTGTTTACTGATATTTTCAGATTTCAAATTTTCTTAATTAAAAAAATATACAACTTTTTAATTTTTTCCCCGAAAAAATGAAAAATTATCAACATTATTGATAAAGGTATGTGTATATGCTAAGCATGCAACAGATTGTGTTCAGATTAAGTCACAATAGTCAATTTGGACATAGTTTTATCACTTCCATAATGTGGCATCACTTTTAATAAGATATCAGGATCAATTATTCTCTTTTTATTTGCTATTATACATTTTTAAATAAATGATGCACGGAATTCAAAATAAATGATAGAGAAAGCAAAGTGTGCGACTGAATGATACTTAATAAGATTAGAAAACTTTTATGAAGGGTTTTTTTTTTTTCTTTTCTGCAACAGCAGTTGTAATCACGAGATGTCTTAAGTCAAACAATCATAACTCAATGCATACATATTTATGTGCATGCGCGCGCACACACACATATATACGATTAATTGTTGCAGAACTATCTTCTCTAGAATTCACTACATATACATGTTTTTATGTAACATAGGTAATTTAAACACAGGCTTCCAAGCTCCCTATATTACATTTAATCCTCTATATTACATTTAAACTCCAAGTACATAAATTATGCTTGTAGTCTTATTTTGATCTATGGTTATAAAATATGGACTAATTCGAAAATTAAATAAAAAGAAATGGGGGAGGGGGTGAATTCAAGAGCAGACTGGTATTACCGATGTTATTGTAAAAATTAAAGACCTAAAACAGAGATACGTTGGGCATATGATAAGAGAAAATGCTAATTTATGAAATAAATTAAAAAAAAAAAACAGCTGAAAAAATATATATTTGTAATCGGAAAGAGATGTGTAACAGATCTTTTTCCAATGGTCGGTTTTGCACGCCTCTATGGAGAATTAGGAAAACAAAAGATACTGTTCACTAAGCTAATCAAGTGCTGGATTGTGAAACTTTACAAGGATGGGATCCTTGTTTATTCCCTAGTTAAGAATACCTTCAACTACTGATTAGATGCTACCTATGTTGGATATGGATTCATTGATTGGGGGAAAAAAATCTTCAGCTTGCTTAAATCTAAAAAAAATCACTAACATTCAAAATGCATGTCAGGTCTCATCCCTACGTCCTTCATAATATATAATATAGCATACAAATTACATTTGTATTGAAAATTTGCATCATCATATTATAATAAAAAAAATATTAATACTCATAATCAAAATAAGTAATACTAATAGTAGCAACAACTATTTGCAAAAAAAGGACAAGTCAATAAAAAATATTTAGTTAATTATTTTAAAAATAATCATAGCAAGTTAATCATTACATTTTGTTATATATTTTAGACTAAACTTTTATATGTACAACTTTTTATTCTTTACATTCACGTATTTGTTATCGACACAAATTTGATTTATATATAAACAAAACACTACACATGCCCACGCACACATATGTATATGACATTTAGCAAAAAAAAAAAAAATTAAAACGATAAAAACAAAAAAAAGTCTGATAGGACTTTTAACTATTTGGTCGGGTCTTTATTTCTAATGAAAATCTGCAGATATTAGAAAACAACGGCTCTCTGGGGTCTCAACATCACATCACCACACACACTGCAGGAAAGAATAACTAGCGTCATCCAACCGTTTGTTACAGACAATTTATTATTAAAAATACAAACATTTTAGAATGCTCTTAATCTGCAGCTAAATTCAATAAAACCATAATTTCCAGGCGCAATGAAGCAATTATCTTATATGAAATGAAAAAAGAAAGTGATACGTTGTAATGGTAGTCTGATTTTCATAAGGATGTACTCTGGCATTTGATGATTTCCAAAGTTTGAAAAGAAAAGGAACTAACTGACAAAAGTTAATAAAGTTCTGAATAATCACAATAGCAAATTTCCTATGAAAACATTAATCTATGGATACACATACATACATACACGTTCTCATAAAAAATACATTTCAAGAAAGAAAAGAAAAAAAAAGTATAAACTTAACAGAAATTAAAATGAAAGTTCCTCTCGAATGATTTAACAAATTGTTTAAATATTTATGTTTTGGTCCATTTGCTTAATTGCTATTTCGATAGAAATGAAACATTATAAATAAAAGATTGAAATATAACTAATGAATTTTATTTCAAATTATGATTTAATTTAGATATGAAGATAAAAACAGAAAAAGATGATAAAAAAATTAATATCTTGGAAGGGTATGTATATTATTATTGTTTTTCAATAAATAGACAAACTTATTAATACATAAAATATATATGTATGAGCTATATAAATCGAAGATCACCATAAATTATTAATTCACACAGGAAAACCCTGGAAATGATTTAATTACAGCAGAAATAACGGAAACAATAAAACAAGAATATCTTTTATATATTCATACATTTATAATAATAGTGCTTGCTTGTTTTAATTCAGCGAGGGATAAATTCAAGAGTAAAAGATTTCTGGATCAAAGCTCAATCATTTATTTTTAGTTCTAAAAAATCATATAATTTTCTGGCTAATCATACAATTATTTTACATGTAATAATAAAATGCCCTGCGTGGTTTGGTGCAGTTGTAAAATGTCAGTTCTGTCACTCTTAGTATTCAAACTTTTTATAAACTCCTAAGCAATAAACCTTTAAATTATATTATGTACATAATTAAATTTCTGATTTTTTAAATAAATTTAAAAAGTTAATCTTAAATAAAATAAAAATGATACTTTATTAAGGCTTTGAAAATAATGCGACATTGAGCATCAAAATGAGTTTTTTTTTTTTTAGTATTTGATGTTGATTATAAATTTTCTATTTGCCTGAGCAAACACTTTTTTTTTTACTTTCCACAGCTAGGAATCATCCAATAGAATTTTAGCTCTTGAGTCCATTACTTTGTCAGTAAACTAAACTCAATAGGGCAAAAGCTAACATTAAAAATTATGGGGGAAGAGGGGGGGGAGGGGACATTATTTTTACATACGCTTTCGATAAATTATTTCAATCTTGGAAACTTAAAAAATAAAATCATTGTTTGATCTTAATATATAGAATATTATACTTAAAGAATATACAAATAATTACATTATATTAAATGATGAAGGTTAATCTTATTAAAAAACAATGGAAAATATTTTATTTACAGATAACTTTGTGTTTATAGATTGCACCTTTTAAAACTTATTTTTAAATCATAAGTAATAGATCAACTTTGTTCTATTATTGCAAAATTTTTCAGTATCCAGATTATTTTGAAACCTAATTATAATTATTGGACAACAGATTTGAGATTCCTGGACAAAATAATATACTTCTTTTTTCATTAGTAGTCAGGAAGTTTTTTTTTTTTTAATTATTCCGTGTAAGGAAAATTAGGGGGAATTTGAACCCAGACGTTCAAGCTCCCTTCAGTGATCCACTCCATCTTATACAACTGACACACACTCAAACACATACATGTGAAAAAGATAAATGATTTCCAATTATGTATTTCGTGCTGAACCAGCACTCATCACTTGGTCCAGATCATCATTTCCTACACATATATATAACAGTGCTCGGTTTATATTAAGATAGCAAATTTTAATAAACAACCTTCATATCTTCTTCACTATCCAACTTTTCATCCACCCATATCATTGAAAATCTGATGGTGGCTTGTTCAAAGCCCTTGTTTGTCAATTTGTTGTCGTACCCATGTTAACCATAAACCACTATGACTCCTCATATGTAGAACATTAATACCATTTAAATACACAGAAGAAATATATATATTGAGATGCCTGTATTAGTGCAAAAACCCATTTAATCAAAATATAAATAATATAAACTATTTGCATTCATGTCCATGCTGTTTTCTTTACCATGTGACTACAAAGAAATCTGATTATTTCAAAGCCGATAAAATTACAGGCTTTTAGTAAAAAAAAAAAGTCAAAACATTTAAATCAAATTTGATATAAAAAATTATTTTTGAGATGAATGTTAATTCTAAGGAAATATGTAATTTATTTATACTGAATGTTTCTTGTATATGTAATTAGAGAGATTTGAACTCCGGATGTTTCAGTCTAATTAATCCTCCACTCCATCTCAATAAACTGATACACATGTAAAAAAGATACATAATCCCCAATATACCTATTTCAAGCAGAACTAGCACTCATTAATTGACCAGATCACAATCTCCCACACATATTTACAATCAGTGCTTGGTTAATATTAAGATAGCAAATCCTCAAACTTTAATGGGCAGAATTCAATCTTCTCACTCTTCCAACTATTCAACTGGCCATTTGATTGATTGCTATTTTAATATAAACTGAGCACTGATTGTACATATCTGTGGGAGATTATGATCTGGCCCAACTGATGAGTGCTGGTTCTGCACAAAATATGTAGAGTGGGGAATCATGTATCTTTTCTATATGTGTGTGGTCATGTATATTGATAGCTTGAGATGGAGTAGAGGATGAATAGACTGAAAAATCCTAAATTCAAAGCCCTCTAATTAGCAAATTATATACTGCCTTAAAATTACATATTGCTTGGGAAATACATTAGATCTTAGTATAAGATCAGCCCATCACTCTCTGATTAATATATATTGATACTAATGGTCCAATAATATGAAGGATTAGACTGAATAAGTCTACATGGGTATAACTACAATATGAAATCTAATAAGGGCTTGGAGTGTTTGAGGGTTGGTTTTTTAATGAAATGGATGGTTAAATAATTGAAAGGGTGAGAAGATTGAAGTCCGTCCATTAAAGTTTGAGGAATTGCTGTCTTAATTAACTATATCGTAGTTTAAAGATTAAATATCGCTTTAATATTTAACATTTTAGGCATTATGTTTGTGCTGTGATTGCTATCTTTCTATGTTGTTTTAAATTGATCTATAATCTTAAATAATGGTGAGCAATATAATGTAATTCACTTTTACTTGAAGTTGTAACTTTATGTTAAATTTTTAAAAAAAATCCAGAAGGTAACATCATTATGCGGACCATTGATAGAACCCTCTATTATTATGATAAGCTAGGTAACGTCATTATGTTGACCATTGATAAAACCCTCTATTATTATGATAAGCTATGAAGGACGTAGCTAATTTCTGATTGGTTGAGTGCATTAAAGTGTTTCTCCCAAAGTGAAACAATCGATTTGTAAAGCAAAAAGGCAATTATCAATGATTACAATGTTATCTTTTTGTAAAATATTTATTTTTAAACAAAAAATTACATCACTACTAACAACTTCTCTTTGAAAGCATTTTATTTTAAAAAAGACACATCTAGAAAGTTTGGCACTGCAATCATTACGATGATGGAAGCAGTTTTGACTAGCTAAAGGAAAATTGCTTTTGTGAGAATGGTACGTAAAATATTCTTTAAAAATTTGATAACAATAAATAATACATTAACTTTTAGATTTTTTTTTTCTTTCTTTGATAAAAACAAATCTTAAATATATGCTTTTTTTAATAAAGTAAAATGTCAAATATTTCGTTGTTCTAACTTTCAATAGATAACATGCAGCCAACAGCCACGTGCTTTGTTATCAGCAAGAACTTCATTTAGATATTTATTTTCATAATTTTAAAATATAAAATATTAATTTTTTAAATTTAAATAAGTTGAAAGCTTAAATATATGTCATAAAATAGAAATTAGTTACATAATATATATCAAAAAGATTTAATGACAAAATAAAATAAAAAATCAAACATGGAATCACGCTTAACATAATACTCTCTAGGCTCTATTCAAATATTTGACAGGCAGAGTTGATGTTCGAATGGGTTTTAATATAAACTGAGCACTGATTATATTACATGTGTAGGAGATTATGATATAGACAAACAGATGAGTGCTGGTTCTGCATGAAATACATATATTGAGGATCATGTATCTTTTCCGCATGTGTATTGGTTGCTTGAGATAAGAGTGGGGATGAATAGACTGAAAAAGCCTGAGTTCAAATCTCTTTAATTACATGTAGTACAAGATGAATAATAGTAAAAAAAAAACATTTATTCGTAATGAATTGATCGCCCTTCTTGAGATTGTAGAGTCATATTTCAACAAATATTTTCCTGATTGTTAAGTGAAGAAAAAATGTCACAAAAGTAATAATACTCAACTAGAGAAAATATCTGAAGTAAGAATATTCAACAACAACAAAAAAGATAAACCGCAGCACAAATCAATAAAAAAATTAACAAAGTAAAATCTCCAGTAATAAAATTCAAATGAGGAAGACAAAAAAAGAGATAACTTTTTTATTATAAAAGAACTATAAATGGTAAAAAAAAAATAGTGATTGATAAGTTATTGTTAATAAGAGAATTATAGAAAAAATGTTTAGAAAGATTAGTTGCAATAAAAATTAAGCTTTCATACATACCAGTTCTATAGAAATATATTTAAAATTATATCAATAAATCTCATTTTCAATTTGAAGACTTCACTATAAAGATTACATAGGATCTATATAGCTATACAATTTAAAAAACAAAAAATGCAAAAAGTACAATGGTCAATTGATATTATAATTATTAGTGAGTTTGCTATTGCATAGTATGCACAACTTATTTTAACACTTCTATGTTTAGAGACACATCATAATTTTTGAGACCGTTACACTATTAAAATGCATAAAATTTCAAAAGACAAATCAATGATGGATATAAAGAAAATTATTTTTAATTAAGTTTTAAGAAGGACTGTCTTCACTAGACGATTCATGGACTGAATTTGAATTAAAAAAAGATAAAAGCTCAGACTGCCTAACTGTAAAAATCTGATAATCACTATGATTCTTGTATATTGTGAACTCAACTAGTCATATAATAATAATTATTTTGATCTTTTTATTTATTTATTATAAAATCCACCACCATGAAGAATATTTGAAAAAATCTTAGTGATATTTCAGATGAAACAATTTTATTTTGATAAATAACAAATGTTGATAATAATGTAGACCAGCAGTTTCATTTTTATATAAAATTGGAAAAATAAATAAATAAATAAAAATATGATATCATGAACGGAATTAAAAAGAAAAAATGAAACAATTTCAATTAAAAAAAAATTATCACAGATTTTTTTATTTTCAATAAAAGCAAAAACTATTTCTGATTTAGTTTCAAAATTGTATTTAATGTCATTATC
Source organism: Epiperipatus broadwayi (assembly GCA_028023455.1). Taxonomy (NCBI): domain Eukaryota; kingdom Metazoa; phylum Onychophora; class Udeonychophora; order Euonychophora; family Peripatidae; genus Epiperipatus; species Epiperipatus broadwayi. The sequence goes on along the minus strand of JAQFVV010012398.1, from coordinate 11,992,724 downwards.
ATTGGAGCATTACACGAGTTTCAGTAACTTCAAGTATAATGTTAAAAAATTTAAAAATCTTTATTGACACTTGGCCTAGATCAAAGGTTTTTTTTAATTTTTTATTTGAAAATTTTTGAAATTATATTTTGACAAAAGATTGTAAAATCACTATATATATATATCCAATAAATAAAAACATATACTTTACAAACTGAAAGTATATTAGACAATAGCTTATTTATTATAACAGCTCAGTGATGTGAATACTATTTCTATTTATGATTCCCAAAACTTTTTAACTAATTATGAAAAATAATTAGAAAACAATAATTTTTATATATTCATATATAATTTATATTTATACAGTGTATATAATTTCACGTAAATGTAACTATAAATGAACATAATGATATGAAATTGAAATGGAAGTGACAGCGATGAGCTATATATAAACTAATAAACAAATTTCAAGAAATTATGAAAAGAATAGAATAGAATGATACCCTCTATTGTTTTAGCTTTGATGGTATTTAAACATTAATTTATTAATGTTGTTATAAATCAGAGTGAAATCTGCATATTAGTTTGATTTTTATATAATGATTAAATATTATTAGAACTAAAACAATAATATCATTCTATTCTTTGCATAATTTACTGATGTTCATTAGGAGTTTGGGCTTACTACCATTTCAATTTTATATCACTAAACAATGATTATTTACTTATATTTATTAAACTCCTATTCCATTTACTATTTAGGGGTTGTTAAAAATAAATTGCAGCCTTGATTCTCTGAATGGTTAAATAGTGATTTCAGATTATTTACATTGTACATAAATTCAACTTATATACATATTTCACTCTCTGATTTAAAAAAAAATATTAAAGTTTAAATACCATCAAAGCTAAAAGAATAGTAGGTATCATTCTATTCTTTACATAACTTATTGACACTTTATTAATTTATATATAGCTCATTGGGAATTGCAGTTACAACCATTTCAATTTTAGATATATAGAGAAAACAAATTTTAAAATGAAAAGAGATTTTTTTTTTAAAAATATAAACAAATTTAATTTAATAGTTAATGTAAAACTTGATTTCCATAAAACTTATAATTGTTTATGTTTGGAGTTGTATTAGAAATCACAAATCATAAGTCATTTTCTGGATCTAGTTAAGATTAATATTTAGTTTTAATAGTAACTAATTATGATAAGACAGTGCATCATAAGAATATTGATGAAAATTGACTTAAAAATCATAACATTTTCTTCAGGTCAGAATAATCGTTTCCAATTGAGAGTCAAAGTATCTGCCAGATTAAACTAATCTGAAAGCTATTAATATTGTTTTAGAAGAGGACAGATGCATTATTACATTTATATTTAACTTTTATTTTTTTACTGTTACACATAAATTTCTTAATAATTCCACAAACCCCAAAAATTCTTCTATGATCCTTCAAGGGATTGCGATCCAGAGTTTATATCCTACTATGGTAGTTTATGTGACAATTTTATTTTTATTCATTGCATGTATATTTGAACCAAATATCTGCTTAAAAAAATACAATAAAGTAAACTTAAATGCTAATTTAATAAGCTAAGAGATTTTTTTTTTTTTTAAATTAAAGAGTGATGTTTTTATTTGATTTTAAAAATTTACTTTTGCAAAATTCATATTAACTTTTTCTTAATCAAAATTTGTTAATGCTAATGAATTTATCAAAAGTTTTATTTAAGTTAAGCATAATTTTCAAGATACATTTTTTTTTGCAATTTTAATTAACATTAATTTATAATCAATCATATACCATTTCATAGCATATAATTAAAAACTAATAAAAATTCAGCATTCAAATGAAATATTTAATTTCAATTATTTAATGTTTTTAAAACACAGTCAAAAATAATTTTAAAGAGCAGATTCAGAACTTTATTACACATATATATTTTAGATATTATATTATTATGAAAAGAAATTAGAGCATGAACTCAAAAATGTATTAAGAGAAGATTTTATTAAAGTACAGAATTCTCTTAAAATGATTTTAGCATTAAAAATTAAAAAAAAAAAAAAATCTATAATGGAAAGTTATTATGTCGGTTACAAATGAAAATAGAAAAGATAAAGACAAAACAATAGATTTTCTATATGTATTGATAATAAGTAGTAACACAGACTATTTATCCACAACTTAATAAAGAAATGTACATGTCCAGTATCTGGTTTAAGTCTTTAAAACTAACCTTCTTCAAGGAGTGTAATTTAAAACAATTAAATGATTTTCATAAATACATGCTTTATGGTTATGATGACAAATATTCATTATGTCAAGTCTCCCAAACCTTCAATTAATGATGAAGAGATTTTAGAAATGTATGATCAAAATATAAAACTTCTATGTTACTGATTTGTATTATTAGTATTATAATAGAAGTATAATAATGAATGTTTGTCAGGTGTTGAAGAAAAGTTACTGGTAGATCAACAGATATTAAATAATGGAATGATCTTCAAATATAAAAATTAATACACCAAGAGTATTTAGTCTTTGCAGGACAAGATGTTAGCTCAACAAAAGGTAGATAATGTTTCTATACAAAGTCTTTTTTGTCTTCTATATTAGAAAATATTAAAAATTATGTAATATTTAATTTTATTTACTAGAGCAGTGATCACATGTAACTTTTAAACAACAGGGTTTTATACATAAGCACATGCACTGTACTGTAATGTTGTTATAATAGCTAATAAATAAAATTGAATATTATATAATTTCTAATATTTCGTAATATTAGCATGTAATAAATTGAAAAATTTTGTGAACGTTAATATATAAAAAAAAATTAAGGGATGTAAAGTAAATAAAGAAATATCTTCACGCTCTCAAATTAAGATACTTTAGATTGGCCTATATAATTGAATTTAGGTCCAAAAGATAAGATGGTGACTCTTATTTTTTCCAAAGTCTCTATCTCATGCTTTGGTTTGAGAATAATCAATAAAATATCATTGAGTTATTATAATAAGGATTACAGCACATGTGCTTGGGGTGTAAATCCCTGCTGGTTAAAAATTACACATGATCGCAGCACTAGTAAATAAAATTGAATAGAACATGTAAGTTGTAGAGAAAAAAAAGTAGTTAAATAGTGGGTTAGATAACAAAAGATGGTTTTGAATGTGAAGTGATTTAGAAATATCTCCAAACAGAAAGTTTAATCAAATCAGAAACATGAAGCATATGACCATAAGTAATGGATATAAGACAGCTTGAAGAAATGACTCAGTATTGCACTGAGATTGTTTATAAATATTGCATATATTGAATATAATAAATAATATTTATAAATGATTTATCAAATTAACTTGAAATATCAATTTTAACTTTATTATATATATATACATAATTTAATTTTTGTAAAAATATATATTTATTTTAGACATTGGATTTAATAAGGTTATGTTTCATATTGTTTTAACATCTAATTGAGTAGAACAATTTTATTTCTTAATGATATGTTTGTTTTGAAGATTCAACTATATAATGTTACAAATTAAATTTAAATATAATAAAAAATATTTCAGATAATTTTAAACTCTTGTCTATCTCATTCTTTTTTTTTAAAAAAAATCATTAAAAAAATTATCAAAAAAAACAACAAAGAAATCACTACTACATAAATATAGATGGTGTATTTTTAGATAAAAAACTTTACTAAGATATGGATGTGCTCTTAGCATATTAATATTTCAATTACAATATTAAATACTCCCCCCCCCCCACCCACTTCACTGCTGAGGTTTCTGTAAGGCCTTTTTAAGATGCTGCTGGACATTTTGAAAAAAATGTATTTAATGACAATAAAGATGCAGCTTTGTATAGTAAGTATTTTGCAGACTTGGTTAAATATAGCAAGCCCATCAGATAAATGTGTCTCATACAGAAGAAAGTGTAGGGCGGGGAAATAGAAATTTATTCTTTTTACAAGTAAATCCTATTAAGGAATAAAATGGTCAGCTGTGATTTATTAATGGTTATTTTTCATTTCTATGAAGAAATGTTCTATCATCAATAAATGAGAGAGAATTTATATTTCAGTCTTTATTATTTGATAAGAACCAACCACATTCAATCCCATACTTGGCATTTCTAACCATAAAGTCACAACATTTTTCAGATTCTGGGCCCTGGATCCCAAATATCTTGACTTTCTAATAAAGGTCAATCTTGAAGCTATGCACATGAACTACTTCCTATATTTTAAGAGATACTTGAACAATATAGACCCTATATGTCTAAACTGCTTGAAACATGATGAAACCTTCACCATTAACATATGTACCGGGCTGGGCAAGATTAAAACTATCATTTATGAGAACTCAAAAAGTGGATTATTACAAAATATTATCCCTCAAAGATTGTATTCAGAGCATAGACTTCCCCATGATAAGATTATCTATCTTCTTAACTTCAATTTGGATAGTGAGATGTGAAAGACAATTCACTCCCTCAACCAGATCCAGATACATTATTCATTAAATTATTGATCAAAATTCCAAGAAAAATACAGGATACTCTCATCCAAAATGCTATTCGAAGAGACATGGAAGCTCTTTCAAATTCCTAGACAACTGCCTGCCTTCCGAGTCCCTGTTGCATGATTGACATGCTGTCAGTTCTAAATACCCAAAGATCAAAAATATATCCTTTGTTAAAATAATTATATAATTATGTACACAAATTATAAACCTTAATAAAATTGATTTTGAAAATAAGAAGTATTTTATAATGATTTCAAAGAAGTGAATTTTAAAACATACAATTTACTTTGAAGAAAGTAAAACAATAATAGGTAAATAAAATAAACAGGTCTTTTCAATAGCTCTCACAAACGAACAGTAAAAAAGACAATGTTCATCAGAGAAACTTGGAATACTCTCTTCTTTATTTTCCTAGTTAGCTAAGAATGATATGATACCCAATTACTGACCAATAATGGATTGTTAACTATGTTGGGTATTCACACACCAAAGTGGTAGGTCAAACTTAATTCATTAATCACAATAAGATTATTTCCTTCCAAGGATTGACAAATGACTCAAAACCTCTAACAATGAACTAGTAGTAAATCTAACACCACATGATCACTATTTCTTATGCTTGCTTATAACTGTTATTAAAACAGGCAAAACTCACTATACATATTGACACACACAGCAAGCTAGAGTAATCAATGGTTGCCAGAAGGCTTGTGCATAAAATCTCCATATAGTGCCTACTCATCCAATATCTCCAGACTAGTTTCTGGCTTGTGGCCTTCATCAGGAATCCATTGATTACTCTAGCTTGCTGTGTGTGGCTATATGTATAGTGACTTTTGCCTGTTTTAATAACAGTTATAAGCAAGCATAAGAAATGGTGATCATGTGATGTTTATTGACTTAAAACCAATCATGCCTAATAGGATAGTGATGGCTATGGTTATTAAAGAACCAAAGGCACCAAAATGTATGGGTACTGAACTGAGTTCAGACTTATATGACTATATAAGCTAATGAGATTGGATTGAAAATATTAAGGTGTTTTCCATTTAAGACTCATGGTTTTGTAGTTGAGTGCATTAGATCCTAAGATCTAGGTGCAGTGCTCTCAGATCCAAGGCTCCTCACTGATGAAAGCCACAAGCCAGAAACTAGTATGAGGTGCCTAGATAGGGATTTTATGTATAAACCTTCTGGCATCCATTGATTACTCTAGCTTGCTGTGTGTGGCAATACATATAGTGAGTATTGCTTGTTTTAATAGTAGTCAATCTTATGACTAGGCTAAACAGAATGATAAATATACTTCAGTGAATAGTAGTTTGTTGATGACTTCAAATTTCTTGGATTGATTTCCTTCTAAGTAAAAAAATGTCTTCATCAAATGTTATGAAACTGCAGTAAATGAACTATGTTTTATAACCCTATAGCTACATGACCAACCATTAATTTAATAATTATTAGTAGTGTAAATTACAGGTGACATTCCTTATGACATGTATCTTCTTTGCCTAAAGACATTTTGTTATATTTAGGCAATAGGCTGAAATAATCCTATATTCTAAGAAGTTATTATATTTCTAAGTTACGGTTTAATATGTGCATATCAGGCTTCACAGCTGTGCCTAAAAAAGTTAATTATATCATCTCTGAGACTGCTACGTACATGTATTAGGACAATTTTTAAAAATGGCACAAGTATTTTTTAAAGAACTAGACAAAAAATAAGTAAAAGTTATACTTGGAAGTTAATTAGTGTGATCAGTGCTAAGAAGATTTAAAAATAAAAACAAGCCCTATCAAATGAATTTGTATAAGAAATATTTTATATATACACAAATAAAATTAAAACAACCTTTAAATAGATGATTTCAGGATAAAAATCTCTCAAATAGCTTTTTGTAGAGAATCAGTGAAGAAGGCAGAACTCATCAAGGTTGCTAAATGCCTGGTGGTGTGAACTTAAATGATTTTCAGTCTTTTTACTCTAGCAAAGTATTCCCTTATATATCTATTTACCGACTAATGATGAATGGTTAACTAGATAAGCCACTTGAAAAAAAATTGGATTAGATTCAAATTAAATACATGTACAAGTTTTTAATAAAATGCTAATATAAAAAAAGATCATATCACATTTATTATATCTCTGCTCAAAGCCAGATAGAGTTAACTAGAGCAATGGTTGGCAACCGGTGGGTCCAAGAACTAAAGGTCCGCAAAAAATTCAGATATTATTTAAATTCGCTAATCTCATTTAATAAAATTTTTAAATACATTTTATTTAAGCTGTATTATCATATATAAAACAAAACAAGAACATTATATTGCTAATTCATTTGTTACAAAATACTACTGTGACTTGAAAAACATCTACCTCAAAGGCATTTAATTAAACCATACTTGGTCAGCATCATAGAAAGAATAACAAAATAAGAATATTGAATTCTGTACAATTGTGTTAGGGATCAAATTTGACTGTGGTGCTCCCTTGGAAATTGGGTGAATTAAAACAAAACATTTATTAAGAATTTTGAAGGAAAACATCTATAAAAATTACAGGAAGTCCCCTAATTAGGAACATTCGAGTTACAAACATTTCACTATTATGTAATTGAGTTTGGACTTTAGATCTTTATCTATGCACATGATTAAAAAAAACAACAACTATGATTAAAAAAAAAAAAAACTATTTACATACATTCATAATTGAATTTTTTTCTAAAGAAAGATAAACTTTGGAATTTAGAAAATAATTAAAAGTATATTTTAGAGAACAATAAAAACCTATATAAAATACAGCAAATATTACCATCTCTCTGACATTAATTACTTTTATTTTTAGCATTGTCAAGGACTGTCTTGATTAGTACTTATTTTTAAAAGTAGTTTGTGTATGATTACATTACATATACACTGTGTATATTTCTGTTTTGATTTATTTTCATTCTTATTAATTAAAAACATGAGTGAGAAACGAAAAAACAATAGTGTTGAGATAAAAATGATATAATTAAATGTTCTGAAATGGTGAATCTTTTGCTTCAATCACACGTTCATGTAATTTAAACTGATCAACAGTATATATAATTGTGGAAATATTTCTTCAAAGAGACGTGGCAGAGTAATGGATGAAATGGAGACATATTTGGCTTTATGGATTGAAGATCAGCATCAAAAAGGCATCCCAGTGAGTTTATCAATTATTCAAGCTAAGGCTCTTAATTTGCATGTAGACTGAAAAAAAGAATTAAAAGAAGACTCTGCTGTTGAATTTGCAGCCAGCAATGGCTAGTTTCACAAATTTAAAATGAGATATTCTTTACATAATATTAAATATACTGGGGAAGATGCCATTGCAGATAAGAAAGCTTCCAGTGAATTTATTTCCACTTTCTCTAATATTATTAAAGATGGAGCTTATTTTCCATGCCTAGTCTTCAATGCAGATGAGACAGGATTATTTTAAAAAAAGACTCCTGCACATACATATTTAGCAAAGAAAGAATCAGTTGCACATAGGCATAAACCTTCTAAAAACAGATTAACATTGCTTCTTGGAGGTAATTTAGCTGGTGATTTTAAATTTTAGCCAATGCTAATTTATCGGACAGAAAATCCTAGAGGATTGAAAGTAAAAGATAAAAGAATGTTTCCAGTCAATTGGAAATCAAATCATAAAGCCTGGGCTACTGCACAGCTTTTTCAAGATTGGTTCTCACATCATTTTGTGTCTTCTGTTAGGTAATATTGTAGTGAGAATAATTTACAATTTAAAACACTATTTCTCTTAGACAATTCTCCTGGACATCCAAAATCCCTGCAAAATTTATATACAGAAGTTAATGTTGTGTTTATCCTTCCCAATACCACAAGTGAAATACAACACTATGGACCAAACTGTGATATCTATTTTTAAGCAGTATTATATGAAAAGATTAGTAACTTAAGCAATCAAGGTAATTGACAAGTAAGATGGACCTACACTAAGAAATTTTTGAAAAAGTTATAATATATGGAATGCAATAAATATTATTGGGGATGTGTGGGCTGAAATAAGAGTCAACAATGAAAGGTTGTTGAAAAAATATATATCCACAAATGATGAATGCTTCTATTGACATTGAAGAAACTCCTGAAGATATCACAACTGAAATAGTCAATATAAGGAATGAATTAAATTTAGATGTCATTGATGAAGATATTGATGAGTTAATGCAATCTCACTCAGAATCTCTGTCAAATGAAGACTTGATTAAACTACAAGAGATGAATGAAATACAAAATGAAGAAGAACCTGATAATGAACTTATTTTGTTAAGAGTTTAACAATCAAGAATATGAATGAAAGTTTCATGCATTTTGACAAATTTTTGATCATCATGGAAGAATGTTATCAATAGAGAGTGTATATCTCATGTACGAAGGGCAATAGAAAAAGACATAGAAAGTTACAGAATTCTTTATCAAGAGAAGAAAAAGAATACAATTCAATTAACTCATGATAAATTTGTAAATAAAACTCCAGATACTAATCAATAAAAAATAAATACTGTATTTTGAAAACCCTTTTTGATGTTTTTTTTACAGATCTCTACTTTCAAACAATTTCAACTTCCAAACACACATCAGGAACCAATTAAGTTTGTAACTAGGGAACTGCCTGTATTAAAGAATAGAATAATATTCATTATTAATCTTAAATAATTTTTGTAGATATGAATTACATATTTATACATTCATTTATTTTTATGAAATAAAATGAACATTATATTAACAAAAAGCAAAATAAAATATAATTCTTTAACAAATTATAAAACATATAAATAGTAATATATAAATAAATATATATGTAATAATATTATAATTCGACGTCTGCATTTTTTCAAATCAATATAAATTTTATAATCGAATATTTAATTTTAAAAATTTTATCCACTTAGGAGTGCTTTTGACTATCCTCATGGTCTTTGTCAACTAACACTTTGAAAGGCTAACCTTCCCACAATTCCATGATCTTAACGTTTGCTGCATGTCTGTTAATTAAGTCTTGTTTGTATTTGTATATTAGCATAGTTTCCTTTATTTTCCTTTTGTTGGTATTTTTTTCAATTTGCAATATTTTTACATTATTATAATTGAAGTTAAAAATATAATTACATGACTTATGTCATAAAAAATAAATGCTGAAACATGATTATTTACTTCGCAATTTTTGTTTCATTTTCTGAACCCTTTTCAATAACAGCAAGTGCTCTTTAGTTCTTTTTTGCAACTTGCATCTTGTTTCCCTTATATATAAGCTACGACATGCACATATCCATTTATACATGATGCCATTTTTATTTATTAATGAGGTTTTATCTTTAGAGATTTATTAATTTGTTTAATTACATTCATATCGGCCTTTCAAGCCAATTGTGCAAATGCTTTGCGAGTGTTAAATAATAAATGAATACCCTCGCAAAGCGTTTGCACAATTGGCTTGAAAGGCCGATATGAATGTAATTACAAATTGTATACAGACGCTATAAAAATAAATGCTTATTTATATATATAATTTGTTTAATGTAGAAGATGCATAACATGCAATGTCACATATACCTTTATAAATTTTCCTTATAAAATTTACTTGATCGTTCGAAATATATGGTATTGATATCCATATTTTTTTATTAGCAGGAGAATCAATATTATTATTAATATTTTTATTCTTATATTTCGTATTAAAATTTTTCATAACATTATATATATAATTGTAAAGTTATAATTTAAAAATTTTTAAAGTTATACTTTACATATATCTAATTACTATATTTATAAATATTCGATTATAAAAAAAAAAGATTACTTAACTAAATATATATGTATATCATACTCAATTCTCGTATTAATTCGTACTTTTAAAAATTATGTTAGTTGCCCACAATATCTAAAAGGTTGCCGACCGCTGGATTAGAGAATATTAATTATTATCGGTGGTAGTTTGCATTATTTGTCATATTCTTAATATAATTATTCTAACAGTTCCAATTAGCAGCTAACTCATAATGATAACTCATATCAATATTCTATGATTTCTAATCTTATCTCATCAAGATCAGCAAACGTAATTTTTGTATCCTTTTCTGTTTTTTAAGTCCATAAAAAAATACTGAAAATAGAAAATATTGCGTGGAAATACTTGAGTTCATTTCTTGTCTTTTTTTTTTCTACTTTTGTTTCTGTTTCATTTAATAACTGCTGGTGCGAGCGACATAAATAATAAAATCAATCACCTTTTACCATAAAGATGTTCTTAAGATATTTCGGTCATTTTATTCGAAGTCCCCCCCCCCCTCGCTCCATATTTAAACAAATTTATGTAGATTTATATTTTTAACAATGATCTCTCAATGGTTGAGTTTTAAAAATAACTTAAATTCTGCAAACGTAAAAAAGAATCAGAAAAGGCCAAGCAAAATAAACTATCAAAATATTTATTTTTTTAATGTTAAAACAACAACAAAAGGTTAAAGGAATAATTGATAAAATATTCTTTGCCTATCTGAGATCGTATGACAGCCATCAATCAACAGAATAATCTTCAATTTGTTTTAAATTTGTGTCAGAAAGACCGCTATGCTCTGTCATAAAGAATAGGAGTTCTATAATCCTTTTGGAATCAATTCAACTAGTTTCAACTAATCCCAAATACTATTATGTATCAAAAGATTCAATGACATTTGCAAATTAAGGTTTGCATAAATGAAATTTATCAATCTTAGAGTTATACCAGAGATATGTATAAATTCCTGATTACATCTACTATATTATAATGGTACATATTAAATGCAATAATCACATTGAATATGAGACTAATTGTTCCAAAAGCATTTTTTTTAGAGATTCAATCTAAATTTGCCTCGAGTTGACATTCTCTTTATAAAAAATATTTCTGGATAAATCATTATCTACAATCATCATCATCTTGATTTACATTCATTATCTTAGCATGTTTCCGAGGAGATTTCACGATTTCTCAGATTTAGTGGTAGATTAATGTTTAATATTTAAATAAAAGTACAGAATATATACTTAAGGTAGATTTAATTAGAGAACCAAGACTTTCAAGCTCTTCAGTCATTAATTCCAGCTTATATAACCAATACACAGAAACACACACACACACATATATATATATAAGATAAATGATCTCCAATATTCACATTTTGTACTGAACCAGCAATCATCAGTTGGTCCAGATCATTATCTACCACACACATATATAATCAGCGTTTGGTTTATATTGAGATAGAAAATCTTCAAAGTTTAATAGACATGCTTCAATCTTTTCTACTATCCAACTCTTTAGCCATTCATATTGAAAATCTGATGGTGGCACATTCAAAGTCCTTGTTTGCCAATTTTGTTGTCATACCCATGTTGACCATAAGTTATTGTATATGTTTGGAATAAACTCATACAGCAAACTAACAGTATTTGATAACTAAAAATATGTTAATTTGCAATAATAGTAAAATATATTGCAATAATTGTAAAACACAGACATTTTTGCTTACATATTTGCAAACACCTTAAAGGACCATACACATTTGATTATAGTAATGGAATCAAATTGATATATGTACAAAAAATATTTTAAATTAACAAATAGTCATGAATAAATGTTTTAAGTGTAATTATAAATAAATATACTCAAACTCATTTTAATAATAATTCTATAGCATTAAATTTGACTATCTATAAAAATCTTATCTATATAATAAATTTTTAACATGGTTTCATTCATATCGCAAACTTGTGATTCTATCTATAATGCACATATTTCATAATAATCTGTACAAATTCAGTCTTTCTCTATTTTAATTAACCTTCTTGTCATCAAATGATTGTAGACAAATGATTTTCATTAAAGGCAAGTACATGATAAGTCCTAAGACAGGGTCTTCTTTTCTTGCGACATGAGTTTCTTTATGTAAACAGATGACGTTGTATCTTATGCACAAACACTGCTCCTATCTGAATAAAACTTTATAGTTTCAGGTATCCATCTGATATGCCTCCAGATCCCTAGATCTAATATTGGAAAATACTTTCAAACAGCCAGATATTAATCAGCAATGCAAAGTTATTTTACCACACAAATTTGTACCGAAATATTTTAAACAGTGGTCTTCCTTTTCTACTAGAGATAAAGTCCCCACAGCTGCCACTTCAGACTTTTTTTGCGTATGCTGGTTATAGTCCTTCATCGTGTTTTCTTGCTGGTAATAATCACTTTTTTTTTCTCCTGGAATGTTCTCTCCTCTCTTACTAAAATCAGTCTGTAGAGTTGTCTTTTCTGTTTCAAGACTAAAACTACTGTCCAAAAAACCTACTTATAATTTTGCTTTATAAGTGAAATCATTACATCCCATAATACTAAGCCTTTAAAGGTATTTATTTTTATTTACGTTTATTGCACCTGAATTATTTTTTTTAGGGATAACAAACCAAAATAATTAATTCTGGATTAATTTATATAAAACAAAAAAGTTTCTTTCACTTCATATTTTTAATAATAGTTGTTTTCCAAACAATTAAAAAAATAACTTTAATTTATGGAGAGTGAAACAAAAAAAAAAAAATCAAAACTGATCTTTGAAATCTTTTCTTTGGCTTATCTAATTTAATTCTATATAATTTTCAATAAAATCTTTTGATGTACAGTCAAATTTACCACACAAAAAAGGCAACTTATTTCATTAGGTCCGTTCCCAAAGGCAGATCCGAAAGTTCCATAAAATATGGTACACCTTCTATTAAATCTGTAGTGCACAAATCGTGGTTGCATAAAAATTGTTGAGAGTTACAAATTTTTCTCTTGATTTACAATCATATTTACCACAGGGAAAAGGCAAGTTATTTCATTAGGTCTCTTCCCAAAGGCAGATCTGAAAGTTCCATAAAATACGGGACATTTCCTATTAAACGTGTGGTGCACAAACTGTGGTTGCATAAAAATTGTTTGAGAGTCATAAAAATTTTAAGAAATTCTCTTAAGATTTGGATAATATTACGTTTTTTGTTTTGCAAGAATTTAATTTTTAAAAATAAATAAAAATTACATGAAAATAAATTGTTTTTGTGTATATCAAAATTTTATTGTAAGTATATGATTTGTTACAAAATTTCATTTCAACTCATATGTGTGCTTAATACTAAAATATTAAGAAATGTAAATTTAATAGGTAGCGTCAAATTTTCATCCAAGTAAGTATAAAAATATTGTGCACCAATTTAAACTAATAATTTATTTGTGTGTCACTTAGTGAATTTAAATAAATTAACTATTTTCTCTTTCATCCTTTCATTACCAGGGCTACAATTTTACCATTTTTAATTTTACATAATAGATAAATAAAATAAGCATATACATATGTATGTATAATTACTATTGCATTTCAATATACAAAGTATCATCTCAAACAATATAATATGCAATAGGACATCAAAATATTTCATATATTTATTATACCTATAAACCAATTTCTTTTTTAAACTAATATAACTAAATGCTATACATAAACATATCTAATACATGCAAACAAATACTGTAACCTATAAAATTTGCTAATCAATTTATTCTTTAAGTTTATAATATTATTTTCTTAAGTGGTTTTTAATAATTTCCTGACAAGGCAGCCTTATAATATGAACGTTACTATTTGCAATCAGTTCATACCATTAAAACATATGAATTCACATATAAATTATGTGGATTTATGCTTAGAAAAAAAATCACTACTATGGAAACAATAAAATCAATGATTAGTATTGTCAAAGAAAATATATTTTGATTTCATTATGTTGAAATATTTAGCTTTATCTATGGATAAAAGTCTGATTCTAACTTAATAATAATAACAACAACAACAACAACAACAACAATAATAATAATAATAATAATAATAATAATAAATGAGATGCGCATGCGCATGTATGCCTAAGTCATCAAGAACGAAGGTCTTATTAATAATCTTTTTTTCCTATATTCTAATCGTTTTCACACTTAAAAACTGTGATATATAACTGTGATAGATAAAGACAGCGATGGCTGATTACTGAACAGTTGTTTTCTTGCAAAAAGTAAGTAATACAGTCGTTCATAATCAAAAATAAATTCTAACGTCATAAACAAGCATGGCGTCGTGTCAAAAAGCGAACGACATAAATTGCGCTCAAACAAACGGCGATAAAATGAAAACTGTGACTAATACAAAAACATATGCGAACGTAACAAAAATAAACCAGCAGCCTCACAGCATCGAAAAAGTCCAGCATTACCACAGACAGCAAGATTTAGGAAGGTAAATCAAGCCGACATAAATAAGGTAAACCTCATAGAAAACAATAATGAAGAGCCCTCCCCAACGATATGGAATCAAGATGAACTGCGAAATAAATGTTAATTTCAACAGAACTATCCCAAAAAAATTATTCGCAACTTTCCAAAAAATTTTTTCACCGAGATCATTAGTGTTAGCTGTCACCGATAGGAATTTAACACTTTATAAATTCCCCAGAGAGCTTCTTTACGAAGAGCTGACAGCAACAGCAATGTGGGATACAGTCTCTAGTATTGGAGAGCATCCAAACTCGCGATACGTTGCAATTCAGTTTTTCAATGAACATCAGCGTGAAAGATTTCAAACTAAAGTAAAAATTTTAGGAAGCTACGCGCTAATAATAGTCGATCAAAGCTTGCAAAACTATTGTAATGGAATAATTAAAAACACTTACTTCGGATATACCATTCAGGATTTTCAAAAATTAATAGTCATTTGGCAAAGCTATTTATATAAAACAAATCTATTATCTGACACCCCATCCCGGTTTTCAGCAACAACTTTCATTTCAAAATAAAGCTGAATGACAGTGTAAACCCAGAGGATATTCCAACACAAATAACTGGCCAGAATGCAATACTGACCATTCACATAAAAGGATTAAGGCCAAGATGTTTGTATGCGGTGAAACCGGACACTTAGCAATCGATTGCAACACCAAAATTAACCAGAAAAACCAACCGAGCTCTGAAGATCAACCAAGAGAAGCTCACCAACAGGAATCAAACAGTACAAAACAGATAACGAAAACAATTAATAAACAAGAAAAAATTAATAAAAAACCCACAGATCAACAGCAATTGGATAATAAAAAAACTGCACACACATTACCAGCACGTGAAATTCTGGATTTATCAACAAAATCAACCAATAGAATTCAAATCCCCACTGATAAAAAAACAGAAAGTCAAGAACCTCAAGAGGCTGCAATGGAAAAAACAGCGCACAATCTAAGTCGGCCTACCAAAGATACTGATGAAAAAGAGATAATAAAAAAAACAAATAAAGTCACACAGTAATAGTGATCAAGAAAATATATATATAACACACCAAACACCCAATATTAAAAATAATACAACAATGGAAATTATGGAAGCTATCACCCCAAATATGCCTCAAATCACCAAAGCTGACACAGAACAAAGAAGAAGACCATGCCGCCTACCAAAGAAAAATAGAGGGCCCAAAAAAATGAAAACAGAATCCAACTTTAGCCGTGCTGATCACAACAATACTACTACAGTGGAAACAGATGAAAATCTGGAAATGGAATATGAGAATGAATGGGAAGAAACACCAGATCAACCCTAATATTTAAATCTCAACCAAAAAACAACATATAATGAAAGTAAAAATTGTGGCAATCAATGTCAAGGGTTTAAACTCAACCTCAAAAATTAATAAGTTAAAACATTGGATCAAGGATATAGAACCACACTTGCTTGGTATACTTGAGACAAAAATTTATGCTGGATCATAAACTGACCCAGCCAAACATTTAAATATGGAAGGTTTCTGTGCATGCTCCAGAGACTCTTCCTCTCCCTCAGCTGGCACCGGACTCATAATTGCTAAAAATTGACCATTCACAACGTTCAAAATAATTCACATTGTCATGAACTTATTAATTGCAACCTTCAACCAAAAAAGCATAACAATAAATCTGGTTTTTGTATATATGCCTTTACAGGATAAAAAAAATAGATACCATAATTGCAAACATTAATTCAAGGTTACCTACAACTTCAAACCCAACCATCTTAATTGGAGATTTTAGTTTAAAATATCAGGAATTTACCCAATGTTGGCTTCACAGAATAAACATACCACCAATGAGTGGCCAAGGTTTTTTGCCAGATGATGCCATCTCTTTCCACAATAATCGCTTCTCTTCACTTATTGATCCGTGCTTTTATTCTCCAATGCTTCACCACCTTATTGAAATAAAACTAACTCTCTCAACTTTTTCTGATCACTCAGCTCAAATAGTCGCAATTGACTGTGCCCAAATTCAAATATCACCCTTTCCACTTGCAAGAAAGAACAATAAGAGTTTACTCCCAGAAAAAACCCCTGAATTTCTGTTCTCTGAGACCTACATAATGCTATACAAAATCAAACATATGACTTTGAACTCTGTCCAGAGATATCTAGCATTTATGGAAATGTTGTCCTTTAACATCAACCATATAACAAAAAAAACAGCCTCCACCATCAAAACTTTAGTCTCTGGCAGATCAGTTGCACCAGAGAATAATCATGATTAACCCATCACACTGCACCCAGCAGTATATATTCAAGCTTACACATGCACACAATAAAGCATGTGATGAACTCAAAAGCTATCTGAAGATAAAGCAAAGCAAGATATGCCTAACCAGGCCACACACTTGGACAAGAGATTATATAAGTTGGGCGGTGGTTAGGACACACACTTGGACAAGAGATTATATAAGATGGGCACTGGGGAGCCAACCAAATGTAAAAGGTGCCAATGGCACTATATACAAATAGTGGAACATATGCAGGACACAATATGATTATGCCAATTTTTGAATATTTTGAGGTATTACAAAAAAAACAACCATATAAAAAACCACATAATCCATTTGGCCCACCAGAGATAAAAACCCCACT